>JANUSC010000154.1:0-536250 GCA_025200525.1 Camellia lanceoleosa | reverse complement strand
TTGGGTGGTTGGACGATCAACTTTGATGTGATAGAAGAATGTCGGGTAGAGCGGGGCGGCGGCGAGTATCGATCGAGCAGAATACTGCTTGGGAGGCCGGCACTAAAATTTTGCTTCGAAACTTCGGGCATTGCGAATATAAGTCGTTGAGCCAGCGGTAGCGCTCACACAATTGGAGCAGACATTAGTGCAGATGGAGCAGAAAGATTTGAAGATTAGAGAGAATCGAAGGCGAAGGCCCATGTGGGAGTTAAGCTAGCTTTGTTTATGCGGGAGCAGAGGATCTTTGCGAGCATGAGAATAGAAATCTTGTGAGTCTGGCCGTCGCACAGGTCGGATAGATGTCGGCCCGCTGATGGGAATGGTGGGGCGAGGACTTATGTCTTTACCACAGAGAATAACCAACCCGATGACATGGTATCTAAGAATCGACCACATGTGTGTGGTGGGCAGTGTTTTAAACCCCAGCACCTAGATCAGCCGAGACCAGGAAGGATGAGGCTGAAAGCAGAAGAAACTCAGAGCCGAGGCCGTCTAAGGCGGATTAAGAAAAGATCTGAGCGGGACATCTCCATCTGGGTAGCACTTGGCTACTCAGAAGTGCAGGCGAAATTTGTCCCTTCGGCCATGGATAAAGGCTAAGCTTTCAATAGAATTCGCTTTGAAGCAGTTAGTCGGATTAGTTTTAAGGAGGAGAGTTTCCCGATGTTGACTTTTTTCGATAGAAGTTACACTTTGAGGGTAGATCGCAACAAGCCACTCTACATCTGCAGCCCAGGTGTAGAGATAAATGGATGCAAGTGATCCTTGTTGACCTGAGGGTCATGGTGAGCGTCTGCCGGCAAGGGCCCGGCCATATCGATGTCGGTTTGAGGATTCGCAGTTTTATCGCGACAACCCGAATTGTTGATTCGGGCATCATTTGACAATACAAGTAGAGGTAATGGGGAGCGGTTAAAGTTCAAAGCGAGAAGGTTGGACGGAGACGACATGAGATAGATTTCCCATTGTCTTAGAAGTGCACAGCTTTTCAACTTACTTTAGGCGTGGCTGCATCGAATGTATGATATCATCCTCTTGCGATGACAAATACCCTATGGAAAGGGAAGTAGCCATTGTTTTGGAATTCATGATCCACACTTACCGGAGTATCCGCGTATTCTAGAAATTGAGCACGACACGGAGGCGTGTTCATGTCGAGTTCCTGCAGCAGGCTCGGGTGTACAAAAATATCATAAGCGACAAATGAGGGTTGTATGCAATATCTGGTATACCTCTGAACAAACTCCAACACATCCGGGATGAGATTAGGAAAAGTGGTACGGAAAGGCGTTGCAGCGTTGGCGAAGTGCTTACACAACCCTCATACCTTTGGTTTGGTTCTCACTACCAAGAGATTGGATAAGAAAAAGGGAAAATGGCGGGGAAAGAATAATGCAAAACGAATAGAAATCATTTGGTGATGCCGGCCCATCCGGGGGCACCACTGAGCCGGGCAACCGTCGAGTTTTCCGATACGCTTGGTTTACGGGCCGTGGCTAAACCGCGGAGAAAAGCGTCTGCGGGGTTTTGAGATTTTCTTTGACCTCTGATTAAATGGGATGATGTTCTTGACGAGACAAACCCGGAATAGTTAGACGAGCAGAGCAAAAAGCAGTCACGAGGACGTAAGTGGAAATGGGGGTAGCGGTAAGCATCTGCTTCGGATCCTTCGATCGTCGATTGTGCTTAGAGACTATCCTCGGTGTCCGCAGGATGGGAATGCCAAGCGGCTGCGGGCCTACCAACAAGCATTTTGGATGCATCCGCCGCGCTTCTCTCGTTTGGCCGGTCTGAAGAAGGATTTTATCAACGACCGTGGGTAGTAGTAGAATAGTTCACCGAGTCTTGTGAGCTGAATCGGGTTTGACTTTGTCTCGAAGTTCTGAGTCCCAGTATTCCTAGAGGTGATAACCCGGATGCCTGATACCTGTCTAGATGCGTCAGTTTTTTCTTTCTCTTTTAGTCTATTGTAAATGGCAAGAATCTGGAATGACTTGGAAACATCTAATGAGAATGGGGTGAATCATGGTTTCAGTATTTTTACGTACCTTTTGATTTATTATGCGTAAATCAAAGATCTTTCAAAATTTTGATGTAAGCAGCGAGGCCGAAATTCATCCTAAGGTTTTTGCAAATCGACTTAATTGAACAAAAGCATGAGAGGTTTATTAAACCCTTAATGGATGAAATCACCACTGTGGAATGTGTTGAATCGGTAAAAGTACCCTCGGAGCTGATCCAGTTGGGTCTGGGCTGTCTTCGTGAGGGCGCGAAGCGGCTTAATCGCTTTATTAAAAGATTTCAAAGATGTTTTTCGCTTGGTCCCTAATGGAAGACATGCCCGGAATGGAAATCTGAGGATGTGCTGACCTCCGGATCCTCTCGACCCGAAGCACGGCATCAGCGTAAAACTTAGGGAAGAATTCCTCGCCTGTGATTAGACCATATGAAGATCAAAGAAGGAGTCACCAGCGAAGTTAATCCGGAAACTATCACGGTATCCGAATACTCCGACTTGATTGGCCAATATTGTTCGATCTTAGGTCAAGAAATATGGCAAGATAAAGAGTATGCGTGGATTCTGTGAGTTTTGAGCAAGAGCCAAGTCAAGGATGACTTTCCCTTACCCACCCATTAAGTGAGTGAAGTAGATTTCCACCGGCGGGGCATACTTTGCTTTCGTTTATGGATGGCTCTCAAAGCTAAGCAATCGATAGTAATGTGCTTTTAGAGGCCAGGAGAAGATCAGCTTTCACTCACCGATGAAGACGATCAAGTATTCTGTAGTAATGCCATTTGGGTCTATTATTTGGGCCATATATCAACGGGGTCAATTTGAACCGCAATCATCGCGCATGACATGATCCACAAAGAGGTTGAGGTGTCACGTGACTCCATATGATTATCAAGTCCAAAGAAAGAGAGAGGGTCACTACACCGCATTTCTTGCAAAAGTTTTTCCAAAGGATGAGAGAATTTCGATTCTATGGCATCAATCTCGAATGTACATTTGGTGTTAATACAATGGAAAGATGTCAGTTTCGATTACACAAAGGGGCATCAAGTCGACCCTTCCAAAATCAAGGCCATCTTTTAGAAAATGCCACCACCAAGGACTGAAAAGGAGGTGCGAGGCTTTACTCGGGTAAAGAAATCTTGCAATTCATAAGATCGATTTATCTCAAAACTAACCTTGACTTGTGAACCACTTTTGGTCTCTTGAAGAAAGGAACGGTTCCAGCATGGGATAAGCCGATGCCAAGTCAAGGCTAGTCTCAGCAGATCAAAGAATATTTATAGAACCCACCCGATATTATCACCGCCAGAGCTAGGGAAAAACCGCTGATACTGTACTTATCTCGCTGTGGTTGAGACTACAATGGGTCGCATGCCTTTTCATTGTGAATCGTAAGATAAAGTGGAAAGGGCCATCTACTATCCTCGGTGCAACGGTAGATGCCAGAACTCACGGGACCCGCTACATCCCGCCGAGAAGGCTTGTTTAGCCTTGGTATGGTTGGCTACCGAGGAAGCTACGGCACTACCTGTTAGCTCACTGCTGTAATGTTGGTTTCGACATGACTTGATCCCATCAAATATCTTTCGACAAAACCAAGACTCCTACTTCAGTAGGCTAGCTCGTTGGTTAACAAGTTGCTTTCCGATTCGATCCTCAAGTATGTAACGCGTAGTCGATTGAAAGGAGAGCTGTAGCAGTAGTTCCTGCCGATTCAATTCCCGGATGAGGGGGGATGAAGCGGTTGAATTACCTATTCCTGATCGACTGCTATTTCTAACATTGAAGATGAAACTTGGACGATGTACTTTGACGGAGCATCAAATCAATACGGGTATGGGATAGGGGTGTTGCTAATAGCGCCTGACGATTCCCGTATCCCTCTAGCATTCAAACTCCGGTTCAAGGTCTCAAACAATGAGGCAGAACATGAGGCATGTATTGCCGATCTTGAAGCAGCCCTAGAACTAGGGGCAAGACGATTGGACGTCATTGGGGATTCGAACCTTGTTGTGTCTCAGGCAAAGGAGGCGGAAAGTCAAGGAGAAAAGATGATAATTTACCACCAGGGTGGTTGTTAATTCCTCGGGTTTGAGAAACTAAATTTCACTCACCTAGTAAGAAAACAACGGAGTTAGCGATTCACTAGCAACTCTATCTTCTGATAGACATCCGTGCGAGGGTCGGATTGCGTCGGTCATTATTGACCGAAATTTGCACTGCTTAAGTCAATTTACGCCGCCAGATGAAGTCTTGAGGACAACAACCTGGTATTACGACATATGGAACTTCTTGGAGAATGAGGCATATCCACTAGGGGCAAAACGCCAAAGACAAAGAGACAGCGTGAAGAATGGGCGTTTCAGTTCATCATATCACGGAGGTAAATTGTATAAAAAGAGGTCATCGGGATGCACAAGGTACGTGGTGGGTTAAAGAGTCGGCGCTGATGGAGGCCATCCATGGAGAATGTGGTGCACATGAATGGGGTATCTGGTAGCCCGGAAAATACTCGAGCGGGGTTACTCTTTGGTCTACCATGGAGGAAGATTGCATCGGTTTTGTTTTGCGATGCCACAAATGCCAGATCCATGCAAACCGCATGAATATCCCGTCGTCGGGGCTGTACAACATGACATCGCCATGGCCGTTTTCCGTATGGGGAATTGACGTGATTGGGCGATTACTCCGAGAAAGTCGAAGACGGTATGGAAGTTCATCTTAGATTGCGATAGACTATTTCACCAAGTGGGTTGAGCCCGATCCTATGCACGATGTTGAAGGCTTCGTGATGTCGCGAAGTTCATCAAACAACATAATCTGCCGTTATGGAGTCCCAAAGCGAGATCATTAGATAATGGCTCCCACTTCAAGAAGGAGGTGATTGATTTGTTGGAAAAATACAATGTGGCTTTTCACAAGTCGTCTACATACCGGCCGCAAACCAACGGAGCGATTGAGGCATAGCCAATAAGAATATCAAGCACATATTGCGAAGATGGTGGAAACCTAAGAATGGCCGGAGACAAGTTACGTTTACTACGCTGGGGAATACGAACTTCAATTAGAACTTCAACTAGGCGACTCAATATTCCCATTAGTCTATGGGATGGAGGCAGTTCTACCAATCGAGGTTGAGGTTCCATCGTTGCGGGTATTAGCTGAGTGTCAGATAGCCGAAGTAGATTGGCAGCAGAGCAGATTCGAGGAACTCATGCTTTTTGATGAGAGATAACCGAAAAAGCCAGTACCATGTCCAAGGATATCGTAGCAGAAATCATGAGACTTTCCAACAAAGAAGGTTAAGTCCGAGAATTTGAAGGAGAGATTTGGTACCTCAAGGATAATCGAGGCTCTATTCATGACCCAAAGGGGCAAGTTCGAGACCCTGGTAATTTGGTCCCTACATTATCAAAACTATTTGGTCGGAATTGGAGCTGTGGTTTTTGATGGACCCTAGATGGCCTAGAGTTTTCCCGGTACCGATCAATATGGACAAGTTGAAGAAATACTACCTGAGGCTCGTTAGGCGAAAAAGAAAGGGCGACCTGATAGGCAAAATTGAGCACAAAAAAATTAGAAAATATAAAAAGCCCGAGCTCATGGTTGAAAACCCGCAAAAGGCGGCGTTGGCAAAAAGTTAGAGCGCAAAAGGTAAAGAAAATACTCGAGTGAACCCAACTGAACTCGTAAGGCTTGATTCCCATCTTTACCCCAGGATGCGTGTAAGGCGAGTTCACCCCGGTTGACCATAAACATTTTCCCGATCAACTTTTGTCCATTTGATTATCTCGGTCATCTCTGTCTATCGGCATTCAAGAAATTCATCATGATCTCGATGCTACTTTCCAGACTAGGGGCAACTTTCCGTTGCCAGAAGTGCCAGATGGTACTCTTCAAACTAGGGGCAACTTTCCAGTTGCAAGAATCCGGGGTTGTACATCTCAGTGATAGATCTCAGGCGTGTCCAGTTCTGATCCATATCGAAAATGGTTTTGAAAAGTTTTAATAAAAGTTGACTTTGTTCAAATTAATCTTTTTACAACCAAGACCATTTTTGGACCAAAGTGGGAAATTCTCAGTACCACAACTTTCAATTTCATTGATTTCAATTAGAGTTCTCCTGCTCTTGCATACAATAGAAATTGCTTTTTATTACATTCATAAAGAAAACTTGAAAGTACTAGTAAAGCAATAAATCCGGGGCATAGTCAAGTCATGTGTTCCTGCGCCCCCTCCCAGAGTTGGTCGAAGCCTCTGGTGCCAAAGTGGGCCCAACTTGTGCTTCTTCATTTAGCCAATCTCAGCACTCGTCGGACAAAGTGCAACTAAAAGTGGGAGCGGGGGCCAGGAGTTCTCTCGTCCTCCATGCTGTGGCATATCGGGCGAGCTGTGCGCCTCGAACTGGGAATGTAGCCGGATACTCTATACCCTCTGGCGGGCAAGTCTGATCATGGCCAGCCTTGCGGATACGGAAAGGAAATAGAACACCACAGTGAGTCAAGCCGATGGTGAATTAAGGTTGGCGGTCATCTTGTAACCCATCATTGGTAGATTGAGCCAAGGGCATCGCCAGGCAATACGGCCCGCGGACAAGTGGCACATCCAAGCAAACCACCACTCCTCATCGAGGGGCATTAACTAGGCAGACGGGAAGAAGTGGCCAATGAATATGTGGAACAAGAGTCCACAACCTGCGACTTGTCCATCAACCATACAGGGAGGGATGAAAAATGAGAGAATAAAGAATAGAGATGTCTGATGAGAAAAGTAAGAATGGGGTTTCTTTGAGAAAAATCGAGCTCGAGATCCAGTGATGTTAGCGATATATCGTGAGATTGGGTGGGAAGCATTACCTCTGACGATGAGTGGACTCCACCGCTAATCTGGTTGTCTCTCGGCGATAAAAGGCATTAGGGCCCATCGGTGTCTCGGCGAGTCATGGCAATACAACTCTTGCCCTCTCTTAAGCCGTGGGCGACCTCAACAGCCGGACGCTAGATCCCCGAACTGAGGTAAGCGAAAATGAGAAACATGCACAAAGCGGAGGGCATGTTGCGGAAACCTTAATGGCGGTCGTTGCGATCACGGCATCAAATAACCGATGAATCAAACTCGAATATCCAACATTAAAATTAAGCTAATCAAAGTATGAGCCTCGGGTATTGAGCGCACTTTTGTCCTAAGGCACAGGGCGTGGCAGCGAAGTTAGGCGAGAATCTCTTAAATCGGCTCGGATTCCATTAGAACTTGGAAATCTTCAAGGTGGGACACACCTCTTGCCGAAGCAAAAGGTAGCGTGAGTCACCGGATTCAAAACCTCACATGGCGTGAAGAAGCGAAAAATTCAGCGGGTGCGACCAGTGAATAGTGCATTTATGCCAAAGCCCGAAATTCAACTTTTTGAGCCATCAAAATTTGTTAACCCATTGTGAGATTTTGGGCAAAGCACTTCCATTTGGAGCAAATCGGTGTTGAAATGAAGAAGACCAAGCTGAGACCTTTTGAAGAAGATAAGGTTAGTGGAGGGCGGATGTCGACATTTTCTTTGGTCTTGGCGACTTATAGCCGACCCAGCGAAAATCTGCCGGCCATCACTTTGTGCCAGCCGACCAATGAATGTGCCGATGGCTATTCCTCTCGGCGATGACCCTCTGTCGGCGATGCTCTTCCTCCTGTGTTTCTGAGCTTTTCATGCTAGGAGTTGAGGAGTTCCACCACTTCAATACTCTCGGTGATCGATTTTTGCGGAATCACTTTGTTTGCTTATCGAGTTATCGTACATTTGCTTATTGAGTTGTATGTCACTCTCTTTAAGTCGTTGATTTGTCTATCAAGTTGTGCTTACACTAGGCTAGCTTGTCGAGTCTATGTTTTTGTATCGAGTTATAATTGGTTCACTACGGTTATTACGATCACGATGCTTTGTTTCAAAACGGTTTCAATTTGATCACATTGTTGTGTGATGCCTAGCGATGCGATCGTAGAACTTCTTGAATGCAACACCTTTTCAAACAAATAGTGCATCATTTCCATCATTTGTTTTGCAAAAACCTGCGCTTTTGAGAAATAAAACACCTGAGGTAGTGCAATGTGCTTAAGCGACTAGTGAAAAGATGTAGCGAAAATAAGCGAGGTAGCAGAATCTGGAATGGATACGAAACCTCCCTTGCAATCAGTACCTTCGGCGCCCTTGTCGGGTTGGTATGAGGTTTGGCACCTTCACCACTTAAGGTAGTGCGGGAAAGTGCATACGAATGATTAATGGACCTTGAGTTGATCTCGGTCATGACTTTGTGGCGATGCTTTCGGAACATCACGAAGGACATTTCTTCCATATCCTTTTATATCTTGTGAATTCCATAATTCATTTCAATTATACAATGTTGCGATTATTGCGTTCCAACATCATCATGTTTTGCTATGTTCAATTTCAAATTCTATTATACACATTGCATTGTATCGTGCTTTGCTTCTTGATATGTGTTCCAATTCTGTTATACACATTGCATTGTATCGTGCTTTGCTTTACTTACATGTGTTCAAGTTCCTGTTATACACATTGCTTTGTATCGTGCTTGCTTTACTTACATGTGTTCAAGTTCCTTTATATACACATTGCTTTGTGTCGTGCCTTTGCTTACATGTGTTCAAGTTCCTTTATATACACATTGCTTTGTATCGTGCTTTGCTTTACTTACATGTGTTCAAGTTTCCCTAATATACACATTGCATTGTATCGTGCCTTGCTTTTACTACATGTGTTCAATTACAAATTTTCCTACACATTGCATTGCATGCGTGCTGCTTTACTTACATGTGTTCAAGTTTCTATTATACACATTGCATTGTATCGTGCTCCTTTACTACATGTGTTCAATTACAAATTTTCCTACATTGCATTGTATCGTGCTCTTTACTACATGTGTTCAATTACGATTTTGCTATACACATTGCATGCGTTGTCCGCACCTTTGATTGCATTATTATGAATGTTGCTAACAATATCAGATCTATTAAGTTTGATTTCTTTTTGGGCACGATATTGTATATACGGTTCATTTGAAGTGGCGCTTGACGAACCGACGAGCGATATCGTATTCTCCGTGAAGCGTAGTGAGAATCGCTCAATTCTCTTACACTCCCTCTGCATTGTAATGTAGTTGGATTTAAGTTTACTAGCTTAAAACTGTCGCACGTGTGCTTCATTACAGCTTTCTTTGCATGATCATAAGTTATGCTTGGCTTCTTGCATTTTCAATTGCATTTTGCCCCTACCTCCGGGCGCATATCTTGTCTACCTTGTATGCTTGTCTAAGTCTTCGGCCTCGTCAAAAATGGGTCGTCTTCGGGCTTTGAAATTCACTCCCGTCATTGTTATGACTTCCGAGTTCTGTCAAAGAGGGGCAACTGTAGACACCCCATCTTTGACCGACCTCAAGACTTGGACGTCACCGCTTGAACACCCGGTGATTATCCATGATTGTGTTCGTTCTGAGTTCCCGGAGGTCCCGACTGCACGTCGTATCTCAGGACCTCTCAACCGGCTTGTTCTGTGCTTGGTTTTGTGCCAAGACTTGTGTGTTTTTGCATCTGAGGGTAGGGGAAGGCTTGTTAGCCATCCCTGGAGCCCACCTGACTGCCCACACCGGCACTAACGTTTGGCCGGTAGCCTTGTTTTCTCAAATCCTTGGCGGTCGGCACTATATGTTGCCGGTAGGCACTTTAATGCCGATGACCTTTTAGCTAGCGGTTTGAACCCTTTGCACCTCGGAGATGGTGCATGCAGTATGACGGTGGAGTGCACCATCGCCACTCCATACGGGTTTGCACCCTTTGGGCCCTTTGACCCCCTCTCTCCTCTAGGAGCTTGAACCCTTGGCCAAGCTTCTTGGAGAAGCTTGGTGTCCTAGAGCCTTCTAGAAACCTAGGGCCCTTGACCCTCTTGCACCCTTAACCCCCCTCTCTTGTAGCCACTAAGTCTTCTCGGCCTATATAAGTCCATCTCATCTCCCTTTACAAGGGTTAGCCATTTTAGACCTAAAACGAGCTTACACATATATACCTCGATATACATCCATATATATCTATATCTCTCTCTCTAACACTCTTGTGTGTGTGATTTTAGGCCTAAAAAGTGTGTTTTACCTAACTTTTGCACCATTACACACACCATTACACCTTAGATCAAGATTGGGAGGCTTGGGTGGTTGTTTGTTGAAGTTTTGGACTGGTTTTGATCATTAGAGAGTGGCTGGACCACTGTTCTTCAAAGGATCTTCAAGGGTAAACTCTTTGCTTTGGTTTCCCCATTCTTGCAACTAGTTTCTACCTATCTTGCTTTGTGTTTTTGGCTTTGTGTTTAACATGAAAAAGATCTTGTTTTACTTGCTCTTGAACCTTCATTAAGGTCATTTTGTGGTTTGAGTGAAGGCTCACCCCTTTAGGCCTTGTTTGGCCATTTTGGGGTCTTTGGTAAGACCTTGTTTACTTAGTGTTTTGGGTCTTCTCTGCACTGAAAACCAGTGGGTTTCGGTGGTGAGGAATCTTTGGAGTCTCATATGGGGAGGGACACCTCTCCCCTTAGTCCCTTGTTTGCCTTTGTCTTTGGCTCAAAGGGAACATGCATGAGTGCTGCATTGCTTCATTTGAGCTTTCTTGGGTGTTTTGGGTGCGTGTTTAACCTCTGTCTAATGTTGGTTTAATGGCCCTTAGCATGCTTCTTACACTTGCTTTGTAATGCCTCATTTGGCCTAGAGATGTGCCTTGTGTTTAGCGTCATATATCTCCATGTTTTGGCTTAGCATGTTGGAGCATTTAGTCATGATTTGCCATGTTCTAGGGCTGTGAGCCATTGTTTTGGTCTTATTTGGCATGCTTGACATGGTTGCTTTGCATGATGGCTTGTTGGCCTTGAGTATATGATCCATGTATGTGCATTGGTTAGCCAATTTAGATGATTTGGGATCGTTTGACATGCTATTTCAGACCCTAATCCATGCTCACATGCTTAGATTTGTCATCTCTCTTCATGCTTTAAAGTTGTGCCCTTTATGCCTTGAAATGTGCATTGTGTGTACCTATGCTTTTGGGGTGTTTTGGGGCTGCCATGTGAGGGGATTTGGGTGTCATTTTGCCTACGGAAAACCTGTTTTGGGTTGTTAGTTTCATGCCATGAAGGGTCATATTGGTGGTAGTGGAATGTCCCTTGGTTCATGCCTTGGTTTTAGACCCTATGGGTTGCATGTTGCCATGTAATTGGTCACCATATTGGGCATGTTTTGCCCTTGTTTTGGGGAAGTTTGAGGGCTGCCCCCATTGTGGCTAAGTCCATCATGCATGATCATCATTAAGCTTGTTGCATGTTTGGCCCGTGGGTCTTGTTACATACTAGTACCATTGCATACTTGGCTCATGTTTGTATCATGCTAGCATCTTATGCACTCTAGCATTTGCATGCCTAATGTGTTAGTTGTGTGGCACTTGGTGTGTTTGCCCCTAATCCTCATGTTGCATCATTCAAGCTATGTTGCATACATGCATTCCATAACTTGGCTTGGGGTGGTCAAGCCAAGCATAAAGGTTGAGATGAGTTCACACTTTAAGTAGTGCAATTTGTCTCAACTTTTTGGTCATCAAGACCTTTGATCCATACATGATAAGGTTTTGGTCTAATCTTTGGTGTTGCATGCATTTGTTACATCAAGTGCAACTTTGGTTCCTTAGGCCATCATGCACCAAGGTGCACAATTGATAGCCCTAGAACCAAACCATGCTTCCTTGAGTCCCATTCATGATAGGAAGTATTGGCCATGCATAAATATGCCCAAAAATCAATACCATGCCTTTATCTGCTTGTTGTCAAACTATCTCTGCCAAGAATTTTGTGCCCGGCCAGCCTTTGCATTTTAATGGCCGATAGCATTTTGAAGCGGTGATGGAATTTTCCCACGGTCGTTGGCCATTCCACCGGTAGATGGTGTTTTGCAATGCCCATGGAAGGTGTTACGGGACTTTGGTAATTTTTGGAAGGCAGGCGGTAAAGCAGGCGGTGGCATGGTGTAGGCTTTCCGGGCAAGTCGGATCGAGCATACATCATTCGCGCATCCCGAGGCAAGGCTGAGGCCCCATTTCTTTTTTATTATTATTAATTTGATTTGATAATTAGAATTTTGTAATAATTTATTCTATTCTTAATTTGTATTATTTTTTGAATGTATATTCTTTTGGTCCCTCAGTGAGGCATAATTGTAATAAGTGTGCGTGAGTGTGTGTATGTCTTCCAACCCCACTTCTTTCTACCCTTTTATTTACACCTTATGGTAATAGATTAGAACCGCGTTTATTTTAGCATCCCTTATGCAATGCATGCGTGCATTCATGCATTCTGTTTACATGCACCGGGCTCGGTACATCATACAAACTGCATTGTATTTTCAATTCCAAATTGAATACGTGATAGTTGTAGCATTTCACATGCCATGTCTAGGATAAGAAACTGTCTAGATTACACTCTTGCCTGTGTTGCATTAGTCACTTAGCATGAACTAGGTCATGCATGTTTACTAACTAGTTCCCTGTTTTGGCATGGAGTACGATGTAAGTATTTATGCTTTAGCATTTCGCATGCGTGTGAATGTTAACATGACAGTATGCTTGCCATCTTGACTAAGTGCTTACTTGAAATAAAGCGTTTGAATGCAGTGGATGGAGGTTGGGTTACTGAGTTGGGATAACTCATTACAATCAAGTGTTTTAGCCTACTTGTGAGTAGCAAATTCAAGCTGTTTCAAAATAAGCGGATATGCAATGCTTGTTCCCAAATTAGGCAATCTAGTCTATACTTGTTTCTTTGTCATAACATAGTAATTCTAGGCTAATAGGAATAACAACATGCGTTTTCAAGGATATCATAGTTAGTAGAGGCGGTCTTGAGGGAGAATGCTCATAGTGACCTTCTAATCGTGCCCAAGCTCGAGCCAAGTCAACTTTGGTGATGGCGGACCGTGGCCTTTGGCACCGAGTCAGGGTTTCCTAAATTCCCCCATTTAAAAAAAAAAATATTTAGGTGGTGACTCTGTATCTGGCAAAGCAGTCCATGTTTGCCACTACTTTTCAAAAAATCTGTTTTTCTCAAAACGATTTGCAGTGAACTCTTTGGTTGATTTAGAGCATAATCCAAACACAAAAGAAAGAGTCGGTATGTACGGGGTCCTCGCGGACTTTGGTTACAATTACCTCTTGCTCGGTTTTAACTCACGCTTTGAATGTTTATGCAGGCCTTCAAAAGAGCCAAGTGGCTCACAGTGTGTCTTGGTGTGAAAAAGCGGCTCGATCGTGAATCCTTGATCTTGATGCTAGCGGTGAACTAAAAAGCGAAGGCCAAGTTGACGAGCTAGACTCGAGAATGCCACGGTTGGGCGAGTGGTCAACTTCGATAAAGCGAGATAAGCAAGAGCTTTGGTGAGAAGAAAGACCGCTATCTCTGGTGTCAAAGATGGAGAAGAAGAAAAAGCGCCAAAATAAAAGCGTTACAAAAGCGGTTGGAGGACAACGAGGATCGTGGGTTTTAAAAAGGCGGGAACTCTATGTCTAGCAATGTGAGCGTCAAGGATATCTTCTTCAAATGCGGGTGGAAAGGCTGCGGCCAAGCTTCGGTCGGGGGCACGATTAGAGTTCTTCTGAACCCTCCCCTCACTTTATCCGATTTGTATGACGGACTATGCCAGCGCAGTCCAACAAAAGTTTCTTTAAGAGGGAAGGAGGATGAGGTCCTGCTCCATTTAACGCCCTCCTTCCAACACTCATTCGGCTCGTAAGCTAGTCTTTATCTCCTACTCGGTGGACTCGGCCAAGTCTTCTGTGATGGAGTTGATGAAGTGCTGTGGTAGAGCCTTGAGGGCTAATCATGTAGAGCCTTCCTATGGGCGAAATCTAGGTTGATTTGGATGCCGAGCTAGATGACTTGTTTGACTAATTTCTTTTCTTTTTCTCTTTAAGAAAATGTAGCAAGGCTACAAGCCCCTTCTCTTATACCTTACAAATGAAATGAAAAAAACTTTCCTTTTACATCTTTTTGTTGGATTCACATCACTTTTTCGCTTTGTAGTGTATTAGTTTTACTCTATGCCTAGCCAGCCTAGTTAGCTCGGTTGTGCCTTTATCATGCCTCCCTTTGTTCGGTTGAGATACATATCCTGGCTAAAGCACAACTTTGGGAGACTTCAAAATTTTTTATAACCGAGATGTGTGCCTAGATTATTATCTTGGCACATTTTATATTAAAGCTGCCATCTTTACACCTAGTTCCTTGTCTCGGTTGAACAACGAACCAACTAAAATCACCTGCCAACCCTCTTGGGTCGAGATCCTTATCTTGGCTAAAGAAAAGAACTAAGTGTTGGTCAAACTTGCCAACTTTCTTAGGCCCAGATCTTTATCTTCTTTAGGCCCAGATCTTTATCTCGGCTAAAGAAGAAAAACTGAGTGTTGGTCAAGCCTGTCAACTTTCTTCAGCCCAGATCCTTATCTCGGCTGAAGAAGAAAAACTAAGTGTTGGTCAAACCTGCCAACTTTCTTGGGCCTAGATCCTTATCTTGGCTAAAGAAGAAAAAGTGTTGGCCAACTTGCCAACCATCTTATGCCTAGATCCTTATCTCGGCTAAAGAAGAAAAAGTGTTGGTCAAACCTACCAACCATCTTGAGCTTAGATCCTTATCTTGGCTAAAGGAAGAAAACTAAGTGTTGGTCAGACTTGCAAACTTTCTTGAGCCCAGATTTTTATCTCAGCTAAAGAAGAAAAAGTGTTGGTCAAACCTTCCAACCATCTTGAGCCTAGATCCTTATCTTAGCTAAAAGAAAAAAAGTATTGGTCAAACCTGCCAACCATTTTTGAGCCTAGTTCCTTATCTTGGCTAAAAGAAAAAAAAGTGTTGGTCAAACCTACCAACCCTCTTGATTGCCCCCAGTTGGCACTAACTATGAACAACTTCTACAAAGGAAAGAATTTTCCAAAAAAGAAACTACTTGTTTTATTGCAAAAAGAAAAATTCCAAGTGTTTTTAAGAAAAACCTAAAAGTAAAATAGTTTGAGATTGGCCGTGTTCCATGGTTTAGGAATAACTTTGTTATCCATGTCTTCTAAGTGATATGCCCATTTTCCGCTAAACCAATCACTTTGTATGGTCCTTCCCAGTTTGGTCCTAACTTGCCGTCTCTAGGTACCAAAGTGTTGGCCATTACTTTGTGTAGTACCCAATCTCCAATCTTGAATTGCCATGGGTGGACTGTTTTGTTATATTTCTTGAATAACTCTTGTTGGTATGAGGCAATGTGTACCAATGCCCTTTCTCTTCTTTTTCTCACAGTCGAGTTCTAGGTCTATGGATTTACCATTCAAGTTTGGATCAAAATTTTTGCTTCTAATAGTGGGGAGGCCTACTTCAAGTGGGATTACTGCCTCTATGCCATAGGCCAATGAAAAGGGTGTTTCTCTAGTTGATCGTCGAGTGCAGTGCGATAGGCCCATAAAACATGGGGAAGTTCCTCGGCCCACATGCCTTTTGCTTTCCAATCTCTTATTCAAACGGTTTAAGACTACTATGTTGGAAGCCTCGGCTTTTGGCCATTAGCTTGAGAATGCGCGGTGTAGAGTTGTAGAATTCTATCTTGTATTCATCACAAAAGCCCCTAAAGATTTTGTCCTCGGCGAGTGTCGTTGTGGGATATTAGAGCCTTGGGTATGTGAAACCAATTCACGATGTTACGCGGGCGAACTTCTTGATGTCCTTTTCTTTTATGGATCACGAGTGCTTTGCCTCCACCCACTTTATGAAATAGTCGTTACTTTCTGAAAGAACTTTTCTGTTCTTAGGGCCGGTTAAAGTGGTCTATTGTATCCGGGCCCCACATTACAAAGGGCCCTGAAATTTGGTCAATGGTAGGAGCTCTCTGGCCGGTTGATGTATTTGGTGTGCAAAATGCGACATTTCTTGCACTTTTGACATATTTCTCTAAATCTACTTGCATGTATAGCCACAATACCCTTGTGAAATTGCTCGAGCTAACGACCTTCCCTCTTGGTGGCTTCATAAGCATTAGTGTATTTCGAACAAAAACACCTGGGATGGACACACTTTAAGTAAGGTCCTGTGAAGGACTTTTTGTACAATGCTAGTGATGGGAAGAGCCAAATTCGCTGTGATTTTGCTCTACTTTTGTTGGCTTCTTTCTTTTCTTCGGGGAAGATGCCATTTTTTAAAAATACTATGATGGGTCCATCCATGAAGGACCTAGCTTGGCACAACATGCTTCGGCTGCTTTGAGTTCTTCAATACTTGGTCTGGGTAGGAAGTCAATCAGCAATGGGTGTGGGATAAATGTATCTGCCATTGACGTAAAATCGGCCAGCTCATTTGCTTTACTATTTTCTTCTCAGCCGATTTGCTCTATCCGAACTACTTCAAACTTCATGATCTCCTTTCTGACCAAGTCTTGGTACTTAGCCATCATATCATCCTTTGCCTCGTAATCGCCTAAAATCTGGTTGACTACCAGCTGGGAGTCACTATACAACATCAGCTTGGTGGCGTTCATATGAAGTGTCGATTTTAAACCTGCTAGCAATGCCTCATACTCCGCCTCGTTATCGGATGTTAGGAAGCCAAGGTTGACTGACTGTTCAATTGTTTGGCCATTTAGTGAGATGAGGACTATGCCTAGTCCTGCACCGTGCCTGTTGGATGCTCCATCTATGAAGAGTTTCCACATCTCTCCGACGAATAGCTTCCAGCAAGTGGAGGGGTCTGATGATGTCTTTGGATCAGGGGTGTTACCGATGTCTTCTATAGGTTAATGTCTACCGTTGGGCTTTGATCCTCACTGTTTGACTATCTACTTTTGGGTGAGTCCTTGCTGGCGGTGTTGTGGTTTGTTCCTTCTTCCCTCTCCTCAAGCCTGAATGGCTTGCTATGCAGCTGGAAATCCTGCTTTGGGGCTATGCAATTCCTGCAGCACTTTCCCTCCTTCTTTCGGTTGCCCGGTCAAGTCGATCGGGCAAATATGATGACTTCCTAGCTTGAACTCGACCATAAAGTCTACCAAAACTTGGGCCTTTATTGCGGTTCCTGATTGAAACTTAATATCGAACTGCCCTAACTCCATTGCCTATTTCAAGATTCATCAAGAAAAATCCACCTTCTCAAATGAGGCTTTTAAGGGGAAAGCCGTGAAGACAATCACAGTGTGGGCATGGAAATAGTGTGACAATTTTTTTGAAGCCATCATCAAAGCTAAGGCGGCTTTTCCAGCGATAGGTATCTTGTTTAGGTGCCCGACAATGGCTTACTAACATAAAAGATCTGCGGTGTTGTATTCCTCTGCTCGACCTTAACCTGCGCTAATTACATCTTTGAGGAAGCGCTAAGCACAAAAGAGCTCTTCTCCGGTACTAGGGTTACTAACAAAGGAGGAGAGGTCATGTAATCTTCAAGCTTTCTAGGGTCTTTGTTGCACTCACCATCCCATTCAAACTTGGCTTTCAATGCGGAAGAATGGTCGACACTGTCGGCGACCGCCTTATGAGCTGGTTGGTAGTGCTAGACGGTGAGATCTTTACTTCATTGATTTTGTTGGGCCTTTTAAGATCTTGGATGGCTTTAATCAGAGAGGGATTAGTTTCTATATGCCGGTTGGTCACTAGAAAGCCCAAGAATTTGCTAACCCTATGCCGCATGCGCATTTAGATGTGTGTAGGCGTAACTTGTGGGACTTCAAAATTTGGAACATTTCATCTAGGTCCTTGAGATGGTCCCTCTCATCCCTTCTTTTGACCACCATATCATCTATGTAAGCTTCCATTGTTTTGCTTAACAATGGCACACACATTTTGGTGATCATCTATTGGAATGTAGCCCCTGCATTTTTTAGGCCAAAAGGCATGACCTTGTAGCAATATAGTCCTCTGAACCTCTTGATCCGGTTCATACATAGTGATTTGATGGTAACCATGATACGCATCAAGGAAGCTAAGTCGATTATGCTCTGTTGTCAGGTCCACCAGCTGGTCTATCTGTGGTAGGGGGAAACTATTCTTTGGGCATGCTTTGTTAACTATTTTGTAGTCCACGCAAATGCACCATTTGCTATTCTCTTTTGGCACTACTATAGTGTTAGAGATCCACCTGGGATAGTGTACTTCTCTGATTGCTTCTGTCTCCAGCAAGTTTCCCACTTCCTCTGCCACTATCTCTGCGTGGTGGAGTACCAATCAGCGAGTTCGCTGTATAATTGGTCTAGCAGTTGGATGGACATTAAGTTGATGGCAGATGAAATTAGGGTCAATGCCAGGCATGTCGTACGGTGTCCAAGCAAACACTTTGATGTTAGATGTCACGCCCCAAACCCGCCCCTAAAAGGTTTGGGCATGATTTAATCGTAAAACGAGCAGAATAAAGAAATAAATATATGCCGCGAGGAATTGAGTTTACATCACATTTACAACCGGACATTATAAAATGATAAATGGGGCCTGAGGCTAAGCTTACATTTAAGACAATCACGGATACATCCATTGAGGCGCGACAAAAAAAATCCAGACCAACTTAAAACATAACATAAAATAAATATATAATATTAGGTTACATCCCACATTTTAACCAAACCCAGGACTTTGGGCATACAAAGTATTAAGTACAATAACGACCGGCCAAAAACATGGTACAAAAATTACATGGACAAATAAAACTGGTCTAGCATGCAAGGGTTCCTTCGAGTGCCTGGTTATCCTTAGGCTGACAAAATGCATGAAGCAACGCTAGAACGGTTCTCCAAGCCAGCTTCCTACAGAATCAGACAAAATGACAAAATGAGACAAGCTCAGTGAATAATAGCACTTAAACAATTTGAATCACAATGCATAGCTGTACATTTACCAAAGTTACGTCTGTGATGAAGTGCGATATGATTTTACCTTCAGAACGGCTCTTGGCCTATTACACAGTTTTAGCAGATTGGCCTGTTGGCCCAGAATTATCAGATTGGCCTTTCAGCCCAGATAGCCTCTCGGCACAAATAGCCTTGCGGCACAGATAGCCTTTCGGCACACAGGTAGCCTTTCGGCACACAGATAGCCTTGCGGCACAGATAGCCTTTTGGCACACAGATAGCCTTGCGGCACACAGATAGCCTTTCGGCCCCTTATTTTCACAATTCACAAGTTCACCCACATTCACATTTCACATATCGGCCTTTGGCCTTATAATCACATTTCACATATCGGCCATTGGCCTCATAATTTCTTAGTACACAGATGGCCCTTGGCCACATGAGTTCACAATATCACAATTTTCCTTGATGAGTTCCATGATTCACGGGGTTTCACACATAACATATATGATTTCACAATCTCTTTCAGTGTCTCCATAATTTCATAATGTTTCCCGTGTACACATAACTTCACGCAACATAGTTCTTACATAAAGAAATCTGAGTTCCTAATAAAACTATTAACGGATAAGGTACATTAAAGCACTATTACTCACAGTGTTGTGGCGGCGTATTAGTTCCTTCTTGAGTGTGCCCTGCACACAATATAACTGATAAATTAGCATTCTTTCCTTCCAAATCCTTAAGACGTCATTTCATATGCCACCACATTTCTTATGCATTTATCACCATTTTGCTCTCATCAGAAAAATATTCTAAAGACACCAGAGAGTCAAGCACGAAAAACTGAACAAACATAGTTTTCTCTCTGGCGATCCTCGCTCGGCATAAACTTATGCCTTTCGGCAGATGACAAAGTTACCAAAAATCTTTGAGAGTCGATTTTTTACGCTGGAGCGGACATTTCTCCGCTCGAGCGGACAGGGTAATTCCAGGTAGACTTCTGAGAGATGCATTTTCCCGCTTTCGGCGACCCGACATCCTTTCGGCGGGCGACAACCCAATTGAGCGGCTGATTTCAATCAAAAATTGAGCAACCAAACTTCATTTTTCATTCAATCAAAGGTTAAATTCATGAAATACTTCAACTTAACAACACCATAACATGGATTTAAGCTTCATTACAACAATTACACTAACTTAGAAGTTTCAACAACTCATCACTTCCTCAATTTCATTCTATCTTCAAGTTACGTTCAAGTTCAACAAGCATATCACATAATCTTACCATATGTGCATGGAATGATGATCTAAAACCAAGAAATAAGATATAATTTCATGCATCACCCAATTAAAGTATCAAAATAGACAATTATTGAGAACTCTTAAAAATCAAACATAAAGCATTCATGCATCAAACACAACATAAACATAAGATGCAACCTTTGAGTAGTTATAACAAGAACTTGAGTTACCTTGAATTTAATCACACAATTCTAACAATTTGCTTAGCTTCCTTGGTGATTCACGTTTCCCCCAATTCTTCTTCTCCAACTCTCACGTTTCTCTCTTCTTGATCTCACCCAAAAGTAGTTCTAAGTCCAAAATATCTCCTAAGTATAGATATATATATATATATATAATGGGAGAATAAGACAAAATTTAATCACTTTAACATGCCGAAATGAAAATTTCACAGAAAATCCCATTATAACCTAAAAATCATGTAGATTCCAAATATCAAATCAATTTCTGAAAATTAAGTCTCTAAGGTGTCCAATTTCAAATTTCAACGATTCAAGTGTAACTGATAACGTTCTAACTCAACAGATAGGCATCCATATTATTAAGTTCACCATACTTCCCCCCATTGAATCTCACAATAAACATTCAAAGACACAGAATAGAGGACTGAATAAATACCAGAATCATATACGAGGGTCGGGGCATTACACTCTCCCCCCCTTAAATAAGTTTGGTCCTCCAAACTTGTTTCAACGTATAACAAGATAGAAATCTTAGGCTCACTTCAGTGCTTCCTTTTCTTATAAGGGTTCACATAATGCTGCAGTTCAAACGATTCACAGATTACTCTGGCTCTTACCATAATCATTCAGAAGGTGTCACCACAATCAATATCTTACTATTTTATTTAACCAATCGATTTAATATGTAGTGGGCACGTAAACATGAAGTAACGCAGGACAAGATTACACGAATCCATGACAGGGCATTACAGATATATAATCGCCAATAGGCAGGATATCGAATCACATCCATAAGTTTGATACAAGAAATTTTCACTGATAGAAGCAGACAATTTCCAAGTACAGAATATAATAGATATCGTTACCTTCAACACATGAGTTACATAAAGCATATTTTCGTAGCATACATTAATCCCAATCACAATATCATCACTTTTTTTTCTTTTTTTTCTTTTTTTTGCTACTACGTGGTTAGAGTCAAGTCGGTCTATGTATAATTCAATCCAGCCGTTACAAAGAAGCCGTTTAAGTATAAATCCACTAGTCTCACAGTCTTCAATGTTCACAAATATTCTAAAAGCATACCATTTTATTAGTTTAGAATTACGTGCAATGGTTTTTAACAAATCTTTAAGAGCGACATATCTTTAAAACAAAAGTTAGCTTGACAAAAAAAAACAAAAATAAGAAATCCCGATACACATTGTTAGTTTTTGATAACATTACTGGTAAGTGTCGAATTATAAGGAAAATCATACCTCGGTCAACAATTAGAATAACACTTACATAACTTCATGCAGATTTATCGGCATAACACTTGGACATATTTCATGAATACAAATCTAAGTAACAAATAGAATTATGACGATCGTCGTTTCAAGCAAAAGGAGCCATTTAAAGATGGGTTAGGAATCACATTTAGAATCATATTGCATCACTCATTCATAATGATGTAGTACCACACCCACTCTTCTTAAGCCTTCTATCCAGTTACTACAAACAAGTGCGGTTTTTTTTTTTTTTTTTTTTATAGTGCATACAATCAACTACATTGTTCCATAGCCACAATAGTAATCACCAAACAATTATACATAAATCACAACCCAGTTATGCAGTTTAGCTCTGCCATGTAAGCAAAGTATCTAGTTCTTCTCCGTATGTAGACTCAATTAAATCTTTAACATGGTTATAGGAACTTAACCCAACAGTATATCCATAAAGTGATGTAACAACACTACAGGAACTAAATGCAAACTCACACAATGCGGAATATACAAATCTGTATGACCATGTAAGAGGAGATATATACATCCGGCAATTCTTTTTTTTTTTTTTTTGAAATACCCCTATAATCATTTATTCTCGTCAAAATTCACAGTGACACCCAGAACAGCTTGTCTTATTGCCATCAAATACAACATAATCAAATACAACATAGGGGTTGGCCTGACAATTTGCAATATTCACACAAAATTTTATCACAGACATGTTTTCTAATTCCTAGAGATAGGATGTTAATTCTTACAGTAACCTATCACATTACCAATTAATTTACTTGGTGGTTAGCTATTGCTTTGCAAGTATCATATGGACAGACTCGGATTATAGGCTGGGTTCCTTATGTTATTTGTCTACTCCTTATAAGAAGTCCCAATGAAAGATTACAGGTTCGACATAAACAAAGCAGGGATCAGATCACAAATTATACATAACAAACAAATTCGAAACATAACGTATCAGATGATAGAATATTTCTTATCATATCGTGCCATTAGCGTACACTTAACAAAATAAACAGTTCACATTCTAATGGGTCAAACTTTTGCTTTCATGCCGTAAATTTAAACAACTCGGGTCCCTACATAACACAACAGAATAATCTCAACTTCTTACAGATACCTTAATTTATAGATGAATATCATTTCATTTATTCGTTAAGAAACAACTTAATTCGCTTAAAATAGTATACGGTTTTTATTCATGGGTGACACAACAGAAGGATTCCAAGTCATACAGAGTTACAATCCAACATGCAGCATAGTTAGCCATATAAGCAGTGTATCCGATTACTTTTCATACATAGGTACTAGTAGATCCATTTACCAAATTATAAATCCCCATTAAACATGCCGCATTCATAGTTAGCACAGTCAGTAATGTTAAAACTAAATAGACAATAATATTTTATCGTAAATCAATTTGTAACCCTGTATTAAATATCATTCGAATCGAAAAAAACAAAAATCATTAACAGAGCATAGTCCCAATTCCATTTGTTTCTGTCCGAATTCACATTGTCATGCAGAACGGTTCGCACTTGAAGGCTTTCACAATCTTAAACCGTGAACATATATAACCAGGTTTTAATGTGGGTGAGATTCCTCATGTCATTCAACCATTCTTTATAAGTAATCTTGGTCACGGATTATCGATTATACATAACAAAACATATTACAGATTTCAAATTTTCATAAACAAACCCCTCAGTCCCTATCAGACATTGTGTCAGCTCACAAATTGATAGTATTTATATCTTATTCCAAAATCAAAAGTCACAGTACTTAATCAACGGTTCAAGGTCAACCTTCACGTGTCCAAACACAACTAATATGTATGTCATTCTCTTATTTCGTATAAACTATCAGTGGGGAATAGGGTATCATTACTTATTTCCTTACACAATTATGAGAGTCTTTATATACCTAACCTCTTATCACAGCCAGTCCTTCTCAACACACTACAAAACGTCATGCAACACTTATTCTTGTCAGAAAGTCTAATTACAAGCACCTCGCAGGTTGGAACATTACTATAATACAGTGAACGTGACTATACTGCAAAATGTACATATTGTATATATTAACTGGTTTAATCACTAAGTCGTAGGAATAATCCATATTTAAAGCGTGAGCCATTAGCTGAACAGATGCTAAAAAGCATAATCGTTTGTTATCATTTTCCACAAATATCGATCAATCCATCAATAACAACCAATAACATAAAAGTGTACTTCATTATGGACATATAAATTATGTTACCAGTCAACTCGAATTCTTACCCCACTTCTACCGGCAACTTTGTTGATCCAATTCCACCTGCTTGCTTATACAGTCTACCAACAATTTTTCTTTTCTTTTCTACTTCTCTTCTCTTTTTTTTTTTCCAGCGGAGGTAGAATCCTTTATGCTTACCCTCGCCATATTCTGCACAACCATCATTATACAATAGACATAATTCAAAATTGTTAGCCTTATCAGAGTACTCTTAACGTTGCTATCGGTCTGTCATATATTTTCTGGATGTCATGCAAGATGCCTAAAGCTTTTCTAGGCATCCTAAAGCTCAATGGATCTGTGTGTGAGATAGCAACTTCGTGCTCGATACCACTTATCACGCCCAAACCGCCCTAAAAGGTTTGGGCATGATTTATCGAAGCAGACGAATGACTTTGGTATAAATGATAATTGGGGCTGGCGGAGCTTTACATTGAAGACAACATGCGAGATACATCCATTGGCGACTACCAAAAAGCCATGACCAACAAACTTAAACATAAAGTAAATATATGCGGAATTTAGGTTACATCCACATTTACAACCGGCCGGACTTTGGGCATACAAAGTATTAAGTACAATACGACCGGCAAAAACATGGTACAAAAATTACATGGACAAATAAAGCGGTCTAGCATGCAAGGGTTCCTTCGAGTGCCTGGTTATCCTTAGGCTGACAAAATGCATGAAGCAACGCTAGAACGGTTCTCCAAGCCAGCTTCCTACAGAATCAGACAAAATGACAAAATGAGACAAGCTCAGTGAATAATAGCACTTAAACAATTTGAATCACAATGCATAGCTGTACATTTACCAAAGTTACGTACGACAGTAAGTCTAATATGATTTTACCTTCAGAACGGCTCTTGGCCTATTACACAGTTTTAGCAGATTGGCCTGTTGGCCCAGAATTATCAGATTGGCCTTTCAGCCCAGATAGCCTCTCGGCACAGATAGCCTCTCGGCACAAATAGCCTTGCGGCACAGATAGCCTTTCGGCACAGTAGCCTTCGGCACAGATAGCCTTACGGCACAAATAGCCTTCGGCTGAGATAGTGCGGCACCAGATAACCTTCGGCCCTTTTTATTTCACAATTCACAAGTTCACCCACATTCACATTTCACATATCGGCCTTTGGCCTTATAATCACATTTCACATATCGGCCATTGGCCTCATAATTTGTTAGCACACAGATGGCCCTTGGCCACATGAGTTCACAATATCACAATTTTCCTTGATGAGTTCCATGATTCACGAGGTTTCACACATAACATATATGATTTCACAATCTCTTTCAATGTCTCCATAATTTCATAATGTTTCCCGTGTACACATAACTTCACGCAACATAGTTCTTACATAAAAATCTGGGTTCCTAATAAAACTATTAACGGATAAGGTGCATTAAAGCCCTATTACTCACAGTGTTGTTGCGGAGTATTAGTTCCTTCTGGAGTGTGCCCTACACACAATATAATTGATAAATTAGTATTCTTTCCTTCCAAATCCTTAAGACGTCATTTCATATGCCACCACATTTCTTATGCATTTATCACCATTTTGCTCTCATCAGAAAAATATTCTAAAGACACCAGAGAGTCAAGCACAGCGAACAAACACAATTTTCTCTCTGGCAGTCCTCGCTCGGCATAAACTTGTCATTTCGGCGGAATGACTAAAGTTACCAAAAATGCTGAGAGGTCGATTTTTATGCTCAAGCGGACAGGGTAATTCCAGGTAGACTTCTGAGAGATGCATTTTCGCCTTTCGGCTGACGACCTCGCTCTTTCGGGCAGACGGCTGACCAATTGAGGCGGCCGATTTCAATCAAAAATTGAGCAACCAAACTTCATTTTTCATTCAATCAAAGGTTAAATTCATGCAATACTTCAACTTAACAACACCATAACATGGATTTAAGCTTGATTACAACAATTACACTAACTTAGAAGCTTCAACAACTCATCACTTCCTCAATTTCATTCTATCTTCAAGTTACGTTCAAGTTCAACAAGCATATCACATAATCTTACCATATGTGCATGGAATGATGATCTAAAACCAAGAAATAAGATATAATTTCATGCATCACCCAATTAAAGTATCAAAATAGACAATTATTGAGAACTCTTAAAAATCAAACATAAAGCATTCATGCATCAAACACAACATAAACATAAGATGCAACCTTTGAGTAGTTATAACAAGAACTTGAGTTACCTTGAATTTAATCACACAATTCTAACAATTTGCTTAGCTTCCTTGGTGATTCACGTTTCCCCCAATTCTTCTTCTCCAACTCTCATGTTTCTCTCTTCTTGATCTCACCCAAAAGTAGTTCTAAGTCCAAAATATCTCCTAAGTATATATATATAATAATATAGGAGAATAAGACAAAATTTAATCACTTTAACATGCCGAAATGAAAATTTCACAGAAAATCCCATTATAACCTAAAAATCATGTAGATTCCAAATATCAAATCAATTTCTGAAAATTAAGTCTCTAAGGTGTCCAATTTCAAATTTCAACGATTCAAGTGTAACAGATAACGTTTTAACTCAACAGATAGGCATCAATATTATTAAATGCGCCATACTTTCCCCCATAGAATCTCACAATAAACATTCAAAGACACAGAATAGAGGACTGAATAAATACCGGAATCATATACGAGGGTCGGGGCATTACATTAGAGGTCAAAAAATCCACGACCTCTATTCTCTCAGTGCTAGATAGAGACAAACTGAGCAAAAAGAACTTTTCTGGGTGATTGAAGAACAACCCTTACCTCTACCAAGTCTTCCACTGCCTTCTGTTCGGTTACTTTGCCGACATCTGCAAACGGTTCATTGCTTTCTAGCTCCTCCACCATCTGTACAAACCCTTTTGCAGCCCAGCTGCCGTTTACCGTGACAAAGCACTATTTTGACATGATTTGGTCTCCTAAGACTTCTTCAATCACTCCAATTTTGTTGGGGAACCGTAATGCCTGATAGTAGGTTAATGCCATCGAACGTATGGCGTGCAACCATGCTCTTCCCAATGATAGGTTAATTTCATTGTTCCTGCCTTGACTGGTAGAATTATCTTGCCAACTAGCCATTCTCACATTGCGTTGAAGCCAACGAGGGGAGATGTTCTGAGAGTCTTTGTCCTCCAATTTTAGTTACTTGAAGGTCTCGTAGTACATTGTCTCGCACAAGCTTCCTTGGTCAATCAGAAGCTGCTTGATGTTGAAATTTTTGATGCACAGAGTGACTACCAGCGCGTCATTGTGAGGGCAATGTAACCTTGCTAGATCCCTGTCAGAAAAGGAGATAACATTTGTTGCATCCATTTTTTCCCTTTTGACTATAGGTTATGCACTTAGTACCTTCCTCAAGTGCTCAGCCTTTTTGATCATCCCTCTAAGTTTACATACCCCGCTTAGGTTCGACGATCCCATGTATCACATTTATTATACCTTGGGGTGGATTGTCGACTGGCATCCCACTCGGTATGCTGCGGTCCTGGGGGGTTGGTTGTGTTCCCCCTTCTATATACTGGTCCAAGTGACCAGCGGCCACTAACTCCTCCAGATGTTGCCTCAATGGTGTGCAATTTTCAGTTCGGTGCACCTTTTCATCATGGAAGGTGCAACGGTACCTTTCATCATAGCCTCTTTGTGCTTCTTCCAACTTGGCTGGCCGCGGAACAAAGGGTTCATCGCGTATCTCGTTAAGAATCCGCTAGATAGATTTGTTGAATACTGTGGTAATGGTAGTGCGGACTCTTAACTTCCTTGTTTGGGGGTCCTCTCTGTTGGCTCGTCTACCTTGCCCATTCTTGCTCGGTTGTTCTACCATGTTGACTTTTGCTGCAGTCTTTCTATCCGGCATCACTGTTGTGCCAGATTTTGCTTTAGTGCAGGCGCTATCTTCCTCTACCCGGATGTGCTGATGTACTCTCTCCATTAAGGCCTCCATTGTGAGGGGCAGCATCATCGTCATTGAATCCCTCAACTTGTTGCCTGTCGGTAAACCCCATTTGTACTGTGTGATGGCGGCGTTTGTGGGGCAAACCCCAATTTGATTAAAAGTCTCCCAATATCGACTATTATAAGATTTCAACATTTCCTTCTCACCCATGTCAATGGAGAGTAGCTTGTCTATCTCCACCGGCGTCTTAGTATTTGTTCTGAATCTAGTCACAAATGCCTCTGCCAACTGCGCCCATGAGGCTATGCTGCCTTTTGGCAACCTTTCAAACCATGTTAGACCTACGTCACCAAGGCTGGAAGGAAACACGATACACATTAGAGCCTTGTTTCGCCGATACACTACCATAACCTGGCGAAAGTGGCTCAAGTGCATATAGGGATTCGACTTTCCCTCATAAATAGTGAATTTGGGTTGGTGGAAGCCTGAGTGTAATGGTGCGTTCTCTATCGCTGGAACAAACGACGAACTCTGCAACCTTGCTAGCACTTTGTCAGCTAGTTCATAGGCGAGGCATGGCTCTGGCTTTCCAACCTCAACACTTCTATGTGTCCTAGGTGCCAATCGTTGTAGTGTAGAGACCCTATAGGGGTCACGCGCCGAGTGTCTTCTCTTCTTCAAGCCTTTTCGTCACGCAATGTTTGTAAGTTCGCCATTCTGGGCAACTCCGTGCGCCTAGATGTCGTTTAGTACGAGTGCGAGGGCCTGTAACTGCTTCCTTCCATGTAGGATCTTTCAGTCCTCGTTCTCTCAGACCCGCACCAACGCACCCCAGTCCTGTTTTGATATAACCACCTCGGCTCAAGCTTAGGGCCGAACACCCGTCCAGTCCATGACCAAGCTTAAACCACTTTCATTTTCACCCGCAGTGCGACCTAATGGCCAAGAGTGAACCTAGGTCGGTCCATGCAATGGATGGCCTTAGCTCGGCCTTATTTAGACATAAATTGCCCTCTCAAGTACATTAATCGATATACCAATTAGTGCATATAACATTATTCTAGATTTATGGGGGCTTCTAAAATTACATTTGCCTCCTTTATTTTTTTTGATATTATTAATATTTCCTCTTCTATCATATATTTCTTAAATTTTTTCAAGTATGCTCCAGCCCAGATTACGTATTGAGAATTTGCCTTCCTTTTACTATTGTCTACATGCTCTCCTATGTCAACACTCTTTTTTGCACTATGTTTTTACATTATTTTAAACTTGATTAAATTAAAAATTCGTTTAGTATGTGATTTAAATTTAAGTTCTTAATTGAGGAGGTTTGCACACTATGGACTCGCTTTTTCCGCGCCCCCGCCTTTCGAAAAGGGTTTGAAAAGAAGGCCTCACAGTTTGGACTCCGCGAGTATGAATCTAGTCTCACAAGTGCAATGTGAAACTGATAATCACTAAAGAGTCCAAATCCAGCAAACCTTTTTGGAAAATTGATTTTAAATCAAATAATGAAAAAATTGAACTGCTTTGCCAGATTACAGAGTTGCCACCTAAATATTTTATTTTGGAAAAATTTAGGAAACCCTGACTCGTGCCAAAAGGCCACATGTCCGTCATCACCAAAGTTGCCTCAGCTCGGGAACTTAGGTACGAGAGGGGAAGGTCTTGAAATGAGCATCCCCGCTCGCTTGATCAAAGATCGGCCTCTACTAATCATGATATGTCATTTTATAAACATTATGTGTTCTTATTCCGGTTATTAGCTAACATTACTATGTGACATACACACACAAGTATAGACTAAAATCGCAAGAATTGGAACAATTCAACTCTTGTTTGTTCTGCGAAAATGATTTGAATTTGCCACGTTCAAGTGGGCTTAAAATGTGGATTTGCCACCAAACACTGTGGACTTAAAACGTGATTCGCCACAACAAAGTAGGTTTAAAACTCACATTTATTGAATCGTTCCAATTCAAACAACAAGCCTCCATCCATAGGCATTCATGCAGTTTAGCATTTAAGCACATAGCCTCATGGCAAGCATGCTAAACATGGCAATAAGGAAATCACACTCATGCAAGCATGATAAAGCATAAAAACTTACCTAGTACTCCGAGCCAAAACAAAAACTAGTTAGAAAGATGCATGATCCTAACTATGTTAAGTGTCTAATGCAACACATGCAATATACAATTTAATAGGCTCAACTACTAATATGGCATATGAAGTAACTTGAACAACAAGCAATTTAAACACATATTCAACGAAATATTGAAATGGCAATGCAGTTTGTATGACGCATCGAGCCCCGGTGCATGAGAGACAAATGAATGGAGGCAAACATGTGATATGTTAATCGAAATATGTCCCTAACCTAACCATCAAAAGCGGTTAAATAAAAGGGAGAAAGATGTGAGGTTGGAAGACATACATACACACACGCACACTTATTACAATATTGTGCCGTCACGAAGAAGATGCGAATGAATAAGAGCTAAGCTACTCTAAGCTAAGCTAACTATTACAACACAAAATAAAGAAATAGCTAAGCTAAGCTACTTAATTATTACAACAATCAATTAACTAATATAATTTAATCAAATACATATTGCACTAATTAATTACACCAAATTAATTAAGTACAAAACCAACTCAAAAATAACAATAGGCATGCTGTTCTAACTACTTAAACTTGAGACGCATCAAATGCACATGCACGCGGTTGGTTTCCACCCGGAATACCACTACTTTGCTACTGTCTGCCTCTGTTTGCACAGTTGAATTCTGGTATGCTGAAAGGACACTATTCTGAGAGTACATCACTGGCTGGTTGGCCACTAATGGAGGCTACCGGCCATGTGCCTGCTACAAATGGGCACTACCGGCCATCAGTGTATGAACTGTCGGCCACTGATGAACAACTTCATTCTGCTACAACAGAGCAGGAAAGAAGTAGTTTCACAGGTTGTATATACTGTGTACCGCTCCCTATCATCAAAACATCTCCAAGGAGTGGTACCCTTGGGTGCAAAACCACCAACGAAGCATTTTCAATGCTTGATGGCCAAAAAAACCAAGGAATACAATTTCATTGTCTATAAAAACAAGACTCTACACCATCACCTTATCATCTGTGGTCAAGGGCAATGGAGACCAAGGAGATTGGCTCTTTTCATCACTTTGAGTATGAAATGCTCCAATCTTCCTTGTGTGCAATATAACGTCTGATTAAACACATGAAATGCAACACAAAATCCTTATCTTGCTCTAGTTTTACTTATCACTTTTGTTTACTCATTTTAAATTATCAACTCATTCTTTAATCGGTTTAGTTTAGTGGTGAGAGTCCTCTAAAGAGAAAGAAGTGTCAACCAAGGAATGATGTCAGGCAAGAAAGAGTTCATGCCGTTGATAATGAACCCTCAAAGAGGATTAAACCATTAAGCATAAACTCTATCTCAAGCTTAAAGAATCCCAAACTTGAAACAACTCTGAAAAGCAATTGAAAGAGTGAAACAAATGAGAATGTGATAGAGCTATATATGCTGAAATTACATGCAAAATGACACTACAACATACAACCAATTCAAGCAACTCATGCTTAAAGGCCTAAAACAATAAGCTAGTGAAGAAATTAACCCTACAACTATGCAATACAAGCCTCAACTGAATTAACCAGCCCAAAACAGAGCTAAAATAGGTCAAAATGGAGGCAAAAAAAAGATGGACTTAAGCTACAAATTGCTAGAAAAACATGTTAACATATGAAGCTATCTAGGCATACAAACAAAACACAAGGACAAGAGGCTAACCCCTCCAATTTTGGACTTCAAAACATGGTTTTTACCACTTAAGTACCTCTGAAAATCAGCGATTAAAAGGCCCAAAAAAGCTAGTTTAAAAGCCTTGAAAGATGGCACAAAAGCCTAAGAAAACCAAGTAGCAAAACGGTGAACCACCCCTAACTCAAAAGGGGCCTTTAAACTACCTTTTAAACCATAAAAACCAGAGATTTTTGGAGGTCAAAACCAGCTCAAAAACAATATGTAAAGATGTCAAAACAAGTATTTAAAACAAGAGTAAAACACAAGTGTTCTACCTCTTGAAGACAAGGTACAATTTGAGCAACAAAACAAGCTAAATCAAGACAGAATCCTCTTCTAGAGCTCAGACAAAACTCCAAGAGACCTCAGCTCCATGGTGGTCAAGTTTGATCAAGGGGTTCTTGTGCACAAGTGTAGAGAAACTAGACTTCAAGGGACAAAATAACAAGAGAGAGAGGAGAATCTAGAGAGAAAGAGAATTTTTGTCTTCAAATTTTCTAACCGCCTCCCCAATATACAAGAGAGGGTCATATATATAGAAGATGCAAATTCCTTGAGAAGATATAGCAACACACGTGTTTCAAAATACATGAACCTATACATACAGCTGGCACAAAATATCACAAAATATCTGCTAGAAACACTAATGGCCGTCAAGCCAAAAGCCATGGTCAGCAGCCTTCAAGGATGGCATGCTGGCCATCAACATCCTTATGCTGAAAAGACCTAAGCATGGTCCAAAGAGGAAGCAAGAAGGATGCAGGGTTTGGAAAACTCAAACCTATGGCGTTCTGCCACGGACTTCGAGTGTTCGGTGAGCAATCAGAATCACCATCGGATATACCTGCAAGGACATCCAAGTCTTAAAGGGCCGTCAAAAAATAGGGTGTCTACAATTGCCCCTCTTTGACAAAACTCGGAGTCACGAAATGACGTGAGTGAATGTTAAAGCCCAGAGACGACCCATTTTGACAAGGCCGTAAGACTCGGACAAACAATCAAGATAACAATAAAAAGGTTGCACCCACAAGTTGCCTATGCATCCCCTTGCGAGGAATCATACTAGCGCAGTTCTAGGGCAAGATGCAAATGATATGCATGATGCAAAAACATAACTTATGATCATGCAACAAAGTTGTAATGAAACATCTAAATGCAAACGTTATGCAGTAAAAATGTCACATTCATGCAAATAGAAACAAGGTATAGAAACCTCATACCGCAGTAAGTAAGCAAACATGCTACACATGAGAATTACAAGTCCAAACCACACTTCATGCAAAAGGATGTAAGAAAATATGCAATCTTAACTACGCAGCATGAAGAAGCAAGAACAACACAATCATCAAGCACACCCAAGTGCCACACAAGATCTGGCGTGTTACACACGCAAGGAAAGATGATACGAACATAGGGGCACACCGACCATTTTAAGCGAAGCGTCCTAATGCGTCACACGCGAGGAGAAAAGGGTGGTGTAAACACCAAGCGTACCCGAATATTTCTTATCGAAAACATCCTAACGCGCTGTACGTGAGAGGAGAAGAGGGTGGCGTAAATATCAGGCATACCCAAATGTTTCTAACCAAGCGTCCTAATACGTCGCGAGAGGAGAAAGGGTGGTGTAAACAAGGCGTACTGAATGTTTCTAACCGAAAACATCCTAGCGTTGCGGAAGAGGAGAAGAATTGGTGTAAACACCGGGTGTACCGAATGTTTCTAACCAAAAATATCCTAATGCATCATACGCGAGAGGAGAAGAGGGTGTAAACACGGGCGTACCCTAATGTTTCTAACAGCGAGGGAGGGTGTAAACACGCGTGACTCCAAATGTTTCTAACCAAAAAACATCCTAATGCATCCCACGCTTGAGGAGAAGAGGGTAGTGTAAACATCAGGAGTACCCAAATGTTTCTAATTGAAAATAGGGAGTGGTGTAAACATCAGAACTCGTCCAAATGCTTCTAACCAAAAACATGAAGTGGTGTAAACATTGGAACTCATTCGAATGCTTCTAACCAAAATAGAAAGAATCAATGGACAGGAGTAGTCTCACCTGGAACTCCTCTGAATAAACCATACATACAGTATCGTGCTTGCATAAGAAAGCTACTTATCAGGCATAACATAATAAGAGTGCATGTTCTATGCAATAAACAAAAGTATGCTATATGTAAGAGATGAACATATTCTATGCAAATACGAGAAGCACATATTTTGTGCATGATTGGAAATAATGTGTATTCAATGCATGATAACAACTAACAACTAGGATATAGCGGCATGTTCTGTGCAAACCAAATAATCTGAAGGCATATTCTATGCATAGTACAAGAGCGATGGATGTGAGCATATTCCATGCATAATATGGCAACGTGTTCTACGCTATGATGTAAGTGGAATGCACATTCCATGCAGCGACAAAGAAGCACATATCCTATGCGATAACAAAAACGCATTCGCTAAGATCAATTCAAAACAACTCCCGATATACCTCTTAGAAGAGTTGTAACATGTTAAAAGGATGCACTTCACTTATATTGATAAGCAACAAATATCGTACTCTGGAAACACGATTCTGAGCTCTCGCAAAGACATTATAAACCGAACACTGAACACTCCTTCACTTCACGCAATCCAAGAACACAAAGCAGAACCAAGGACACAAAGCGAAACTCTTGGACACCTCTAGGCCACGGAGGGAACCTTGACCACTACTTAAGCCACGGTATCTTTGTCGACCATCGATGGCGGCGGCCAAACTTGACTTTTCAAACCTCGGTCTTTAAGTATACAACTCCAAGCTTCATTTCCTCACAAACCCTTGCTCGAAAATCACCTCCCTCTCTCTCTAGGTGCTCCTTCTCTCTAAGTCCGCGCTTTCTACGCGTTTTCCAACACCCTACACAAACTTTATTTGCTAAATCCTCCTAGTTCTCTTCACTTTGAACTGATTGGCATTTGATTCCGACGGTTCTTTTCTCATTTCCACCATTCTAGGCTCATTCCCTTTGAGTTTCTCTCGAGTTCTATGCATTTTTTTGGTCTTTGACTTTTTTCCCATTTTTCTCTCTTAGGGTTGACTTTTGTTGACTTTCGGCATTCTCTGCCCATTTTTCTCATTTTCGCCCATTTTCTCACCTCTTTTCCAGATAGCGGATGATCTTTCTCATCATGGGGTTCCCCCAGGGCTTCCCCAATAGATTTTGAGGTGGACTTCGAGGTCGAGTTTCAGGCCGAGCCAGGGCCATCACCGTTGAGTATACGGTCTTTTGATCCAGCGAGGTATCATCCTCAGACACACATAGTGCCCATAGGGTTCGTGACATCATGGACGAAGCAGGCTTCGATCTCTTCTGCTCCAGCTTGACTCGGGTTATCGCGAGCCGTCCTCTCTTGGGAGCTCTGGCAGAGAGGTGGTGGGACACCACCAACTCCTTCCACTTTTCCACCACGAGGGAGATGACGATGACTCCCAGCGTGCCATGATCATGGCTTAGGCGTGAGGGCTAATTCTATCCCTCTCGACCTTGATATGGGGGTGAGAGACAACATGGCTCGCTTGGGGCACATCCACCGATATCCGGCGGTATGGTGCGATCTGGTGGTTTGAGGAACAATTCGGGAGTGAGCCCGAGATGATTGAGGAGATAGAGAAGTATGCGAGAGGCTTCCTCATGTTCATCTTTGGTACCACCTTGTTCTCAAACAGGTGGAATACCGTGGATCTGTATTTGCTGAACGCCTTGGTGGTGCTTCCTCGAGTTCAGTTTTATGATTGGGCAGAGTCGGCCACACCTGTTGACACCCCATTTTTTACCGTCCTCAAGACTCGGTTGTACTTGCAAGTATATCCAGCCACAAGTTCGATTGCTCACCGAGTGCACGACTTTCGAGGCGGAACGTCACAGGTTTGAGCTTTCCAAACCCTGTTTCCTTTCTGCCCCATTTTTGGACCATGTGCTGGACCTTTCAACATGCTTCTTTTGAGGCACTACTGGCCACTGTTTGCTACTGCCGGCCTTTGATGAAGCCTCCCGGCCATTAGTGAGGAACTGCCAGCCACCATTGATGGCCGGCAGAACCCTTGTCTCAGTAGGTTTCACGCCAGATCTTTTGAGCCCGCTGGTTTTCACTCATCCCTCCTCTATACATGTGTATGGCGGGATGAAGCTCTTTTCAAGCTTGTTTAACAAGCTTTGCATTGTTTTCTTCTATATAAGGAGAGGCCCTTTCTCTCTATCAGTGGTTTTGTATTTCTCATTCTCTCTATATATATTGTGTTTGTTTGTGCTCTAAAGTCCATTTTTCTTGCACTTTTGCACTACAACATAGTGATACACCACCATCTTTGAGATGAGGTTCTTGGAAGTGTTACTTGAGCTCTAAAAGTTGGTTTTTGGCTTCAGAGCTTGCTGGTTTCGAAGTTGAGCTTCAAAGGTGAGTATATTTCCTTTTTAAGCTTTTATTTGTATCCCATTTTGGCCATCCTTGCATATTTTTTTAGGCCTTGCTTTCAGCTAAAAAATGTTCTGTATTTAAGTGCTTTTAATGATTTTTTAAGGCCTCTTTGGCGTTAAGGGTGTTCAACCCTCTTGTTTGCCTTGTTTGGCCTTGTTTTCAGCCATGCCTTAAGGCCTTTGAGTTAGTCTTTGTTTGGCCTTTTAGCCACTACAATCCAGTAGATTTTCAGTGGTAGGCATGTGGTTTTGAGGCCTCAAATCAGAGGGGGTGACCCCCTCTCTTTTTGTTTTTGTTTGCTTGTATCATTGGCCTATCAAAGGAGCATGCATCTCTATACATTTGAGGCTTGGTTCAGGCACTTTTTTGTGGCTTTTAGGACCTTCCTAGACTCTGTCCGTGGTTAGTTTGGTCACTCCTTGCATGCTTCATGTATGTGTAGTGTAATCTCATTTGTGGCTCATCAAAGTAGCATGCCATCCTAGCTTTTGTTGAGTCCATTTCAGCATATTTTTTGTTTTGTTTTACCATGTCATGACTCTGTTTTGGTTTGTTTTGGTTGGCCCTTGCATGCTCCATGCACTTGTAGAGCATTTCCATGAATGCATCATTGTACATGCCTCTATGCTTAGGTCTTTGGGATGCCATCTTAGTGAGTTTTTAGGCTTATTTTAACATACCATAACTCTTATTTTTAGTGGTTAAGTCATGCCATGTTTGGTTGTAATAGGTGTAGTGCAATCCCCCTTTGTTGGCCTTACTTGCATCATGCCTTATGCCCTTTATGTTGGCTTGTTTTGGCCTTGGTCCATGCATGTTTTAGGTTCATTTTGGCATGATCTAGAATTGTTTTGGTTGTCCTTGGCCCTTTGGGGCTTGCCTTGCATGGCCTTGGTTTAAGTCCCTTTGCTAGTTTCAAGCTTTAAGCTTTCTTGCATGCTATGCCTGACTTGTGTGCATGATTTGGGGTCATTCCTCACATGATTTCAAAGCTTAGTGCATTGCCACATTCTCATGTTTGTCACTCCTTGCTCATGTTTGAGAGTTGTGTCCTTATGCCTTAATACTTGGGCCATTGCATGTGCATGCTTGTATGTGCATTTCAGGCCATTGATTCCATGATTTTGGCCACTAATTTGGGCATAGCTGAGGCCTATCCATTTTGGTTTAAGTCCATTGATCATGTTTGATTGCATGTTGTTTTGCATGCTTAAGTCACATTGCATTGAGTATGCCATCAATTGCATTGTGCATGCTAATTGACATTTGCATTGTCTGTGCTTAGTTGTTGCATGTATTAGCATTGTGCATGCCATTAGCCTTGTTAGGTTGTTCGTATTGCAAGTTTGCATGCTTAAGTCATATTGCATGTTTGCCATGCTTTTGTTGCATTATTGTTTGGATTAAGTGTTAATCCAAGCACGAGAAACGAGGGACGTCTCATACTTCAAGTGATGAAACGTGCCTCAATTCTCAGTCGCCGACGCTCTTGATGACGCATGATAGAGTTGTAGGCTTTATATGTTTATTTGTGCATTCATTTTACATTGAATTTGCACAAGTTGGATCTTTGGCCATCATGCATCAAGATGCGTAATTGATGGTCTTAGATCCGATTATGCCTCTCCCTTGATGTTTTGAGGTGATATGGAGTGGCATAGTGCGCACAAACCCTTGGGAGACCGTCCCTTTCCTCTGTTTTGTGCTCTGCTGCAGCTTGGTGTCACAGCACACCAGTGGCCGGCAGCCCCTCATCCTTGGCCGGCAGAATGCATCCTTGGTTAGCAGTGGGGAATGAGCGGCTCTTCATGGCGTGACCGTGGTACACTCTCGGCCTTTGTTTTGGTAAGTTCCAGCAGCAAGCACTGGAAGACACCCTGCAAGCAAAGCCTCAAGAGAGCAACCAGAAGGTGTTTCGAGGTGAGAAACCGAGTGCGAGCATGCATCCTTTTTCTTCTTCAACAAAGCTAGAACAACATCTTTTACTCTTTTTTTCTCTTACTTGTTAGGTAGCATTTGGTTTTGTAATTTAATTTGTGAATTTGTTAATTAATAAAGTTTTGTAATAATTAGTTGTAGCTAATTATTCATTCAGTTATGTAATAATTAATTAGTTTGTTAGTTAGTTAATTAGCTAGTTTGTATTATTCATTCGGACCCTCCGTCGAGGCTAGCTAACTGTAATAAGTCTTGGCGTGCGTGTGTGCATGTCTTCCAAACCTCTATTTCTTTCTCCCTTTTACTTACCTGTTTTCAGTGGTTAGTTTTAGGGCATATTTCAATTAGTATACTTATGCTTTGCATGCATGCATCATTCATCTATCTTGCATGCACTGGTCTCGGCACATCATACTAACTGCATTGTATTTCGATTCCGATTTGAATACATGTTATCAAGTTGCATTTCATATGCCATTCTTAGGATAGCTGAGCCTATTTCTAGTTTCATTTTGCATGTGTTGCATTAGCCATCTTAACATGAACTAGGATCATGCATTGATTACTAACTAGTTTCTGTTTTGGCTCGGAGTACATTGTAAGTGTTTATGCTTTAGCATACTGCATGTGTGTTATCGATTGCCATGAAAGCATGTTTTCGATAAGACTAATTGCTTATTTGATTAACTTCCTGAATGCCTGTGGGTGAAGGTTGGATTACTTGAATTGGAACAATTCATTAAAATCCGCGATTTAGCCTACTTACGAGTAGCAAACTTCAAACCGTTTTCAAACAAACAAATATGCAATGTTTTGTTCCAACTTAGGTGGTCTAGTCTATACTTGTATGTTGTGCGCATCACATAGGAATTCTAGGTTTAATAATCGAAATAAGAGCACATGTGTTTTCAAAAACAAGATATCAAGCTTAGTACAGGCCGATCTTTGATCCGACGAGCGGGGGTGCTCATTGCATGACCTTCCCCTCTCGTACCCAAGTTCCCGAGCTGAGGCAACTTTGGTGATGACGAACACGTGGCCTTAATCCGTTCTGTTCATTGGACTACTACAGTTCGGACTCAAAGTCACGGTTATGAATCCAATCTCGCAAAGTGCAATGTAAGACCGATAAATCACCAAAGAGTCCAAATCTGACAAATCGTTTTGGAAAACTAATTTTTAATAAAGTGTCAAACATGGACTGCTTTGCCAGATACAGAGTCGCTACCTAAATGTTTTATTTTTGGGAAATTTAGGAAACCTGACTCATGCCTAGGGCCACGTGTCCGTCATCACCAAAGTTGCCTCGGCTCAGGAACTTGGGTACGAGAGGGGAAGGTTATGCAATGAGCACCCCTGCTTGCCCAATCAAAGATCGACCTGTACTAAGCATGATATCTTGTTTTTGAAAACACATGTGCTGTCATTCCGATTATTAAACCTAGAATTACTATGCGATGTGCACAACATACAAGTATAGACTAGATCGCCTAAGTTGGAACAAAACATTGCATATTTGTTTGTTTGAAAACGGTTTGAAGTTTGCTACTCGTAAGTAGGCTAAATCACGGATTTCAATGAATTGTTCCAATTCAAGTAATCCAACCTTCACCCGTAGGCATTCAGGCAGTTAATCAAATAAGCAATTAGCCTCATGGCAAGCATGGTTTCATGGCAATCGATAACACACATGCAGTATGCTAGAGCATAAACACTTACAATGTACTCTGAGCCAAAACAGGAACTAGTTAGTAATCAATGCATGATCCTAGTTCATGTTAAGATGGCTGATGCAGCACATGTAAAATGCAACTAGAAATAGGCTCAGCTATCCTAAGAATGGCATATGAAATGCAACTTGTAACATGTATTCAAATCGGAATCGAAATACAATGCAGTTAGTATGATGTGCCAGCCCTGTGCATGCAAGACATATGAATGATGCACGCATGCAAAGCATAAGTATACTAATTGAAATATGCCCTAAAAGTAACCACTGAAAGCAAGTAAGTAAAAGGGAGAAAGAAATGGAGGTTTGGAAGACATGCACACACGCACGCACACTTATTACAATAGTTAGCCCTCTCGACGGATGGTCCGAATGAATAATACAAACCAGCTAATTAACTAACTGACAAGCTAATTAATTATTACATAACCGAATGAATAACTAGCTACAACTAATTATTACAAAACTTAATTAATTAACAAATTAAATAATTAAATTACAAAACCAACTGCTAACTAACAAATTAGAAAAAAAATAGTGAAAGATGTTGTTCCAGCTTTGTTTGAAGAAGAAAAAGGTTGCATGCTCGCACTTAGTTTCTTGCCTCGGAACACCTTCTGGTTGCTCTGTTAGAGGCTCTACTTGCAGGGTGTCCTTGGGAACTAGCTGCTGGATCTTACCAAAACCATGCTGGGGAGTGTACTAGTGGCCTACTGACCATGGGGAGCTACTGCCGACCCCCCTACCGACCAAGAGTGGGCACTGTCGGCCAAGAATGAAGGTCTGCCGGCCATCTGCAAGGCATTGCCGAGCATTGGTGTGCTGTGACACCAAGCTGCAGCAGAGCACAAAATAGAGCAAATGAAGGGTCTCCCAAGGGTATGTACGCACTATGCCACCCCATATCACATCGAAACATCAAGGGAGGCATAATCGGATCCAAGACCATCAATCACCCATTTCGATGCATGATGGCCAAAGATCCAACATGTGCAATTCAATGTGAAATGAATGCACAAAACACACAGATGCCTAGAACTCTATCATGTATCATCAAGAGCGTCAGCGACAGAGAATTGAGGGACGTTTCATCACTTCAAGTATGAAACGTTCCTCGTTCCTCGTGTTTGGTGTGATACCCCAAACCAAACACAATGCAATGCATGCAACATGGAAGTGCTATGCAATGTAACATGAGCATGCTAAATGCAAACATGACTCAAACATGCACACAAGACTAAGGTAACAAGCATGCCAAATGCAATGCAACCTAAACATGTGAACATACAATGTATCAACATGGAACAATATGCAATGGAACATAACATGCGACAACATGCAATGTACCAAGTATGTAACAAGCATGCGACAACAACAAGACAAGCATGCAACAACATGCAGACAAGGACTTAAACCAAAATGGGAAGACCTCAGCCATGCCCAAGACAGTGGCGATGAATCAATGGCATGAAATGCACATACAAGCATGCACATGCAATGGCCCAAGTATTAAGGCATAAGGACACAACTCTCAAATATGGGCAAGGAGTGACAAACATGAGAATGTGGCAAAGCACTAAGCTCTGAAATCATGTGAGGAATGATGTCAAATCAAGCACACAAGTCAGGTATAGCATGCAAGAAAGCTTAAAGCTTGAAACTAGCAAAGGAACTTAAACCAAGGCCATGCAAGGCAAGCCCCAAAGGGCCAAGGACAACCAAAACAGTTCTAGATCATGCCAAAATGAACCTAAAACATGTATGGACCAAGGCCAAAACATGCAACATAAAGGGCATAAGGCATGATGCAAGTAAGGCCAACAATGGGGGATTGCACTACACCTATTAAACATGGCATGACTTAACCAATAAAAATCAGAGTTATGGTATGTTAAAATAAGCCCAAAAACCCACTGAGATGGCATCCCAAAGACCTAAGCGTAGAGGCATGCACAATGATCCATTCATGAGGCGTAAAACACCAACTCTTCAAGGCATTGAAATCATGTCAAATGCAAGTGTATGACCACATTTCATGGACTGAAATAACACTTCAAATGATGCCGAATCATGAAAATGGTCCAAGTAATGCAAGCTAATGACTTGGACACTTAAAGCTAACAAGCTAGATTGAACCAAGGCTATACAAAGCAAGTCAAACTTGACCAAGACAACATAATTCAAACCTTAAACATGCTAAAATTTGAACAAAGTCTTCTTGAAGTTAAGCCAAAAGCATGCTAAAATGACATTTTAAAGCATGAGACACATTAGGCTAATTCATGGAAATGCTCTACAAGTGCATGGCGCATGCAAGGGCCAACCAAAACAAACCAAAATAGAGTCATGACATGATAAAACATCACCAAAAACATGCTGAAATGGACTCAACATAAGGTAGGATGGCATGCTACTTTGATGAGCCACAAATGAGATTACACTACACATACAAGAAGCATGCAAGGAGTGACCAAACCAGCCATGGATAGAGTCTAGGCAGGTCCTAAAAGCCACAAAAAAGTGCCTGAACCAAGCCTCAAATGTATAGAGATGCATGCTCCTTTGGTAGGCCAATGATACAAGCAAACAAAAACCAAAAGAGAGGGGGTCATCCCCGCTGATTTGAGGCCTCAAAACCACATGCCTACCACTGAAAATCCACTGCATTTTAGTGGCTAAAAATCCAAACAAAGACTAACTCAAAGGACTTGAGACATGGCTCAAAACAAGGCCAAACAAGGCAAACAAGAGGGTAGAACACCATTAACACCAAAGAGGCCTTAGCCAATCATCAAAAGAACTTAAATATGGAATGTTTTTTAGTTGAAAGCAAGTCCTAACACAATATGCAAGGATGGCCAAAATGGGATACAAATAAAAGCTTAAAAAGGGAATATAGTCACCCTTAAAGCTCAACTTCGAAACCTGCAAGCTCTAAAGCCAAAAACCAACTTTCAGAGCTCAAGTAACACTCCCAAGAACCTCAGCTCAAAGATGGTGGTGTATCACTATGTGTTGTAGCGCAAAAGTGCAAGAAAAATGGACTTTAGAGCACAAACAAACACATTATAAAGAGAGAGAGAGAATGAGAAATATATATAGAGAGAGATATACAACTTCTCCAAAAAATTGTTCCAACCTCTGATTAAGAGGAAGGGACTCTTCTTATATAGAAGAAAACAATGCAAAGCTTGTTAAACAAGCTTGAAAAGAGCTTCATTCCTCCGTACACGTGTATGGAGGAGGGATGAGTGAAAACCAGCTGGCTCAAAAGATCTGGCGTGAAACCTACTGAGACAAGGGTTCTACCAGCCATAAGTGGTGGCCGGCAATGCCTCACTAATGGCCGGCGGGCTTCATCAAAGGCTGGCTGACACAAATTCAAGGCCGACAGTAGCAAACAGTGGCCAGTAGTGCCTCAGAAGAAGCATGCTGAAAGGTCCAATACAAGGTCCAAAAATGGGGCAGAAAGGAAATAGGGTTTGGAAAGCTCAAACTCGGACGTTCGCCACAAATTGAGCAATGACGAGCAATCGAACTTGTGGCTGGATCTACCTGCAAGCACAACCAAGTCTTGAGGACGGTCAAAAATGCGGTGTCTACAGTTGCCCCTCTTTGACAGAACTCGAAAGTCATAGAGTGACGGGAGTAAATATCAAAGCCCAGAGATGACCCATTTTTGACAAGGCCAGAGACTCAAGCAAACATTCAATGTAACTATACAGAGATGTGCCCGTAGGCTGGGGCAAAATGCAAATGATGTGCACGATGCAAGAGCATAACTTATGATTATGCAAAGAAAAACTATAATGAAGCATAACATGCAAAGTAAATGCAACATTTTAAGCAAGTGGAAAAGAGATAACAGTCCTACATATTCCAACAGAAAGGATGTAAGAAAATTATGCAATTCTCACCACGTCTCATGCGAAGTAAATACAATACCGTCCGGTTCGTCTGGTCGCGCCAGCTTCAAATGAACCGTGCATATAATATCTTGCCTGCACAAAACGAAACTCAACAGGTACAATATCGTTAGAAACATGCAGAGAAATTCAAGTGAAAAGTGCGTAATAACTCAAGATAGGGATGTGTATAACAATGCCAGCAACAGGTGTGACAGCGCAAGTGATGTGCGTAACAGCGCAAGTAAATAAAGTGTGTAACAGCACAAGTAAAGAGATATGTGCGTTACAGCGCAGGATAAAAATATGCAGAACAATGCAAGTAACATGTGGAACAACACAAGATAGAGATATGTGACAAACAGAGGATAAAAATATGCAAAACAATGCAAGTAACATGTGTAACAACAAGATAAGATAGAGATATGTTCGTGACAGTATAGGATAAAAATATGCAAAACAATGCAAGTAACATGCATAACAGCGCAAAGATAGAGATATGTGCATGACAACGCAGGATAAAAATATGCAAAACAATGCAAGTAACATGCGTAACAGCGCAAGTTAAAAAAAAGCGCAAAACAATGCAAGTAACGAGCGTAACAGTGCAAGTTAAAGATGAGTGTGAAACAACGCAAGTAATGAGCGTAACAACGCAAGTTAAAGATGAGTGGGAAACAATGCAAGTAACGAGCATAACAACGCAAGTTAAAGATGAGTGCGAAACAACGCAAGATAAATGTGGTGAAAAACAATGCAAGTAACGACAATAGATATTTAATACAAAAAGTAAATGCTAGATGACAACAAAAGCATGCTTGATAAAGACATCTTGAAGGCAACTCTTGGTTTACCTCCCGGAGGATTTGCAATGCGTCAAAAGGATACACCTTGTGCACGTTGATGGGCGATGACCATCGTACATTGAGAACATGATTTCCGAGTTTCCACAAAAGCATTTTGAATCAAATTTTGAACACTCCTTGGAATTGTTGAAATCGAGGGACACATACCAAGGAAAAATAAGCAGAGGAATCTGGTGGAGGTCTGTCAGCCATCAGGGAAAGCCATCGGTCGCCTGCCAGCCATCATAGGCCACTGCCGGCCATCGATGTGCCCCTGCTGGCCATTGATGGTAGATTCGGGAAAATCAGTCTTTTCGGCCATGGGTCTTTAAATACACCCAAAATCACTTCTTTTGCTCACAAACCCTTGTATAAAAAACATTCCCTTGCCCTCTAGGTCTGTCTTCTCTCTAGATTCGTGCGTTCTACACATTTCCCAACACCCTAAAAACATTTTCCTCGTGAAAACCCTTTTGTTCTCTTCGATTTGAACCGATCAGAACTTGATTTTGACAACTCTTCTGTCATTTCCACCATCCAAGGATCATTTCCCTCGAGTTTCCCCCAAGGTTTGTGCGCTTTTCCCAGGTTTTCAACTTTATTTGTTCAAAACCTCACCATTTTGCTCATTTTTGCATCTATCTCAGATGGTTGACGATATCCCGCATGATGAGGGCTTGCCTGCACTCCCACCAGTAGAGTTGGTAGCGGGCTTCGCGGCCGAGCCGGGGGCTGAGCCTCAACCTTTACCACTGAGTATACGTCCCTTTGACCCCGCGAGATATCACCCGGAGACACACATTATACCAGTGGCGGAGGGCATCCACACTTTCACTAATTTCGATGAGGGCGCGCTAGACGACCTATTACTGAGAGAGCCGAGGTCTCATTTGTCGGCCATTATTGTGGAGGTACCAACTCTGCTTTTCTGCAGTATTACGTTCAACTATTTGCATTTCTTGCACTGTTTTGATCTGATTGCATCACATGCTTTGATTTCACTGTATTTCATATATTGTTGCTCTGCATTTAACCGTGCTTCACACATCATCGCCTCTATATGTATCAGATAATCCGCACCTCATGTGTCACTACCCTGAATTCAGCTGTATCTTCAATAGGTCACTGCTCTGGATGCAACTGCATTTTCAATACATCACTGATCTGATCTGAACTGTATTTTCAATACATCGCTGATCTGATTCCATCTTATACACTGCCGCAGGATGGATCCCGCTCCTTCAGGGGTTACGGTGCGACGATCGCTCGAGATTGGTATGATGTGCTTCCGGATCATTGACTGGACCGGCTTCGGTCTATTTTTCTACAGCTTGACGCAGGTCACAGCAAGTCGCCCTCTCTTAGGGGCTCTTATGGAGAGGTGATGGGACACCACCAACTCTTTCCACTTTTCCACGGTAGGAGAGACGACGATGACTCTTTTCGACTTCACCATGATCACTGGCCTGGGTGTAGGAGGTGACCCGATTCCTCTTGATCCCGACATGGGAGAGTGGGTGGCCGTATGGGATACACTACTTGGAGCGTATCCACCGACACTTCGAGCATGTGTGGTTAGATACACTTGGTTCGAGGAGCATTACAGAGGGGAGCATCCCAAGATTGATGAGGAGGTGGAGCAGTAGGCTAGGGGTTTCCTCCTGTTCTTTTTCGGTACCACCTTGTTTTCGAATAGGTGGAATACCATGGGTTTATACTTACTAGGTGCTCTGGTGGTTCTCCAGCTGGTCCATTTCTATGACTGGGGCGCATCTAGCCTTACCACTCTCTACAGATACATGAGCTCGACCTCTCGGATGTGTGGGAGGTTGATCGGCAGCTACTGGCGATCTTGAGAGGTACACATCTTAGTTTCCCCTTTTCATTACTTTACTTAGCACTTCCTGCTTTTGCTTTGTTCAACACTTGCATTTTCTACATTTTCTGTATCTGCTCTTGTACTGTATGCTTTCTTCTTCGCATTTTCTCTACACTATACATATTGCACACTGCGCACCATACACTACACACACAAGACCTAATGTCTGCTCTAGGCTTGCACCCCTTATGCATTGTACTGCATTCTGCTTTCCGCATACTTAAAACGCTGTTCATACACTGTACTAATCACATCTTTCTCACAGTTGTGGGTGTACGCATACTTCCCGACACTTGCTTTAGAGCCTGTGGAGGAGACCCCAGTGACAGTCCCATTCTCTGATGTATATGACGACCAGCTCCGTCATAGGACCCGAGACTACTATGACATGCCGAGGGCGGGCTGGAAAGACTTATTAGATTCCCATTGCTCTTCCTCCAGCTAGTCATGAGCTTATCGGGGTTCCCGGCTCAACTCCGGTATGCGCTATACTTTTCATTTCATGTATTCATTTCAATTGATATCCCGCAGATTACTAATTATCTCAAAACTTTGAAGGCTTGCATTGAGTACACTGGTCAGTCTCTGGAGCTGACGGCTTCGATGATGGGGATGCTGCAGACGAGCATGGACCTGCTTAGTATTTATAGTATTCCGATAAGTTCTTTCAAACTACACTTCATTCCACAAAGTCTTTTCTTGACACGCTAGCATTTGCGCAGTTGCACAGTTGCATACTGCACTAATCTGATACATTGCTCCCACACACCGCTCACGGGACAACTACATCGCAAATCACCACTTCACAAAGACATTATTCTTTACATCTGATACATTTTGATTACTAATGCATTTTGGTGAATTGCCCTTTTTCAGATTCCTTTCGATACTGCCATCAGATGCCCCAAATAGGGTGGTGGATCGGTCCTTCAAAGACTTCCCCGAGTAGCAGGGGGAGTGGGACGAGGGACTAGTTCATGGGGGCCTGCCGAGGAGGCAGTGAGTCCGCGGTCAGAGTCGTCCCAGGATGGAGAAGGGGCTAGGGATGGTTCGGGTTCAGAGTCAGATGCTGATGATGACGATGTTCCAGAGTCCTCTCAGTCGAGGAAGAGGGCGAGGAGGACCTCTCAGCCTTGAGGCAACTGGCGCCGGTCCAGACATTTTGTTGATTCAGATGCTGCTCTTCTTTTTTTGCTTTATTTCTCTTTTTACCAGTAGTTTTAGCACCTTGTACTGCATCAGGCATGTTTTATTTTCTTCAAAACTATGTACTTTTTGCAAAAGAAAATATGATAGAATGAAACAACTCTTTTTGTTGAAGAAGTGTTACATTTGTACATTCTATGTATCGGATCACTTTACACAACAATGTAAATGAGATTAAACTCTATTTTGAAAACTAAACACTCGAATTGCATTAATCAGGTAGTGAGTCGACTAACAACAAAACAACTCGATAAGCAAAGCAAAGCCTTAACAAGTTTACAACTCGATAAGCAAGTTACAACAATTTGATAAATGAAAGGAAGATGATTACAACTCGATACAAAATCAAAGACTAATACACCTTAAACGTGACGCAACAGAGCCTAACAGGACAAAAACAAGACCTTAAATGACACGAGTAATAGGACTTCTCTGCAGCAAACAACTAGATTTTTACCATGAAGGCCAATGAACATGAGGGAGGAACTGCCGGCCACAGAAGAAGGCCTGCCGTCCATCAGTGTGCCACTGCCGGCCATTGATAAGCCACTGCCGGCCATTGATGAAAGACTCTCTGAAATGTCGACATCTTTCCTCCACCCACTGCCTTAACTTCTATATGAATTCCAGCTTCGGGATTCTCTTCATTTCAACTCTATTTTGCACCAAATGGAAGCATTTCTTGTCCAGAACTGCACAAATTGGATTGTCAACTTAGATGGCTTGGAAAAGCTGAATTTCTGGGGTTTCAGAGTAAATGCACTATTCACGTTGAGTTGCACCCCGCTACATTTTCCGTTCCTTCATGCCGCAGCAAGGTTTTGGAATCCGGTAACACATGTCTTTAGCTTTGGTGGGCAAGAGATGTGTCCCACTTTTGAAGACTTCCAAGCTTTAATGGAATCTGAGCGCGATGAAGAAATCTTGCCTTAATTCCGTTTCGGCTACATCCAAGCCCTATGACAGATGTGTGTCCTTACTTTGTATGACGCTCGATCATTGATTCATGACAAAGAGTTGGACATTCCGAGCTTGATTCATCGGTTTTCTGATGCCGGTGACCGCGACGATCATTATTGGTAGGGTTATCGTCTTCATGCACTTTGCTTGTGCATGTTGTCTCATTTCTCGCTTGCCCCAGGCTCTGGTGGGTTTAGCACTTGCTTGATTGAAGTTGCTGAGGGCTTAAAAGAGGGCAAGAGCTACATCGCCATGACACTAGCTGAGACATTGATGGGCTTGGACGCATTTCATCGCCAGGAGATGAGTAGATTCGCGGGGAGTCCACTACTACTACAGGTAATGTTTCCCACCCTATCTTACATATATATTCCTCATATCACTCGGCCCTTAGGCTTGGTTTTTCTCTCAAAACCCTTTTCTTACTTTTCTCTCAAGGTACACCTCTCTATTCTTTAATTTCTCACTTTTCATCCCTCCCCAGATATGGCTGATGGATAAATTGAAAATTGTGGACTCCTGCCCTGCATATTAAGCTCGCAGCTATTTCTTCTGACGACGTCTACTCGATGCTCCTGATGAGGGATAGTGTTGCAACTGGATGTGTAGTTTGTCCGTTACAGACATTGCTTGGCGCTGTCCTTGGCTCAATCTACCAGCAATGAGTTACAGTATGACTTGCCAGCCTGGGATTCAGTTGATTGGCCTAACACATTGCATGTTCTATTTTCCATTCCGATTCTGGCACCAGTTCGGACATGATCAGTTTTGCCCAACAGAGGGGATAGAGTACCCTGCTACATTTCAGGTTCGAGGCGCACAGCTGGCTCGGTATGCCACAGCATGGAGGACCATAAAGCTTCTGGACCTTGCTTCCATTTTCAGTTTCACCCTCTCTAATGAGTGCATAGCTTGGCTTGATGAGGAGGCACAGGTCGAGCATCAAAAGCTTCCACAAGCTTTGGGAGGGGATGTAGGAACACCTGACTGTGCTCCGAATTTATTTGCTTTAATCAGTACTTTCAAGTTTTCTTTATAAATGTAATAAATTGTAACTTCAATTTGTATTCAAGAGCAAGAGAACTCTATATTGAAGTCAATGTAATTGAAGGTTGTGGGTACTTAAAATTTTCTGTTTGGTCCAAAAATGGTCTAAGTTGTAAAAAGATTAATTTGAGCAAAATCAACTTTTATTAAAACTTTTCAAAACCATTTTCGATATGGATCAGAACTGGACATGCCTGAGATCTGTCACTAAGATGCACAACCTTGGATTCTAGCAACTGGAAAGTTGCCCCTAGTCTAAATAGCACTGCACCGGAGATCACAACCGAGCTCTTGAATGCAGAATAGAGAAAGATGACCGAGATGATCACATGGACAAAGTTGATCAGGGAAGTGTTTATGGCTGGACTTCAGGATGAAGTTGCCTACGTATCCCAAATATGGGAATCAGGCCTTACGTAGTTTGACTTGGGTTCACTCGTGTATTAACACTCTCCTTTTGTGCTCTAACTTTTGCCAAGGCTGCCCTTTGCGGGTTTTGAACCTTGCAAGCTTAGTTTTTATTATTTCCAATTTTCATGTTCTAACTTTTGCCTAGGTTGCCCTTTCAGGTTTTCGACCTAGCGAGCCACTCAGGGAAAGTATTTCTTCAACTTGTCCATGTTGATTGGTTGTGAGAACTCTAGGCCATCTAGGTCCATTAGAACGACAGCTCCACTCGACCATATAAACTTAATGATGTATGGGCCAGTCTAATTAGGCCTGAACTTGCCCCTAAGGTTGTGGATGGGAGCTCGGTTGTCTTTGAGCACTAAATCTCCTTCTTTCAAATTCCTGGACTTAACCTTCTTGTTGAAAGCCCTGGCAATTCTTCGTTGATAACCCTGAACATGGTATAGTGCGTTCAGCCTCCTCTCATCAAAGAGCATGAGTTATTCAAACCTGCTTTGCTGCCAATCTACCTCAACTATCTGACACTCAGCCAGTACTCGTAATGAAGAAACCTCAACTTCGATAGGCAGAACAGCTTCCATCCCATACGCCAAAGAATATGGAGTTGCCCCAGTAGAAGTTCAAATTGAAGTCCGACAGCCCTACAGAGCAAATGGCAGCTTATCTGGCCAATCTCGGTAGGTTTCCACCATCTTTTACAGAATGTGCTTGATGTTCTTATTGGCAGCCTTAACTGCTCCGTTGGTTTGTGGCCGATATGTAGACGATTTATGAAAAGTCACGTTGTACTTGTCCAACAAGTCGATCACCTCCTTCTTGAAGTGGAAACTGTTATCTGAAATAATCTCGTTCTGGACCCCGTAGCGACAGATGATGTTGTTCCTGATAAACTTAGCAACATGCGATGCCTTCAACACCGCATAAAATTAGGCCTCAACCCACTTCGTGAATTAATCTATCGTGACCAGAATGAACTCATGCCCATTGGACCCCATTGGAGTGACAGCCCCAATCACATCAATCCCCCAGACTGAAAATGGCCATTGCGATGTCATTGTGACAACCTTCACCTCTGATCAGTGCTAATCTATGACTAAGCATGATAAGTAATTGAACAGACTAAAATTCTGAACTGAATGCATGAGTATGTTGCGTAATTGCATTTTTTTATCTATTTGTCATAAATTGATCTGTTCATATTTTTAGTTCAAATTGCAAATTGAAGGCCTTATCGGCGGCCGATTCAGGAATTGATTGGTATTTTATGCTAGTTAGAATTTATGTGATTTTATGGTAGGGTTAATTAAAATTTGATTTGGAATGATTAAATTAGATTAAATAATGATTAATTACATTAGTTTGAGTTATTTACTTTATTGCCACTTAGTGGCTTGACTCTAGACCATCCCCTTTTCACCCCATACACGCTTGTTATATCATCTAGGTCATCTTCTTAAGACCAAAACCAAGAGAGAGTGGAGAGTAGGAGAAAATTTGGATTCAACAAGATATTGGCCTGGAATTTGGAAGGAATTGTAGAAGATTGGCAAAATTAGACTCCCATACCTTGAATTCAAGACCTAAGGTAGAGATTTCGTCCTCTCATTTGTACGTTTGAATTGTTCTTACATGGTTCTTGGGATTATTGGAGGTTAGAGTCAAATTATGGTTCAAAGTGTTGAATTATGAGCTAATTCATGCATGCATGTTCATATTCTTGCATTTTGAGGTTGTTATGCATGAATTTATTCCATGCATGTGTATATTTTGAATGTAGTCCATGAATTCACCATGTTCTTAAGCTTAATCTTGCATTTGGCCAAGTTTTAGATCACTTAATTCATAAGGGTTCTTGCATGTTATGTTTTTACATAGTTCATGAGAGTTTCTTTGAAATTGTGTTCAATTGACTTACCTTTGGGCTTGATTTTACAAAATTGATCTTCAAAACTTCTTGTAGTATGAGTTTTTCAGTGTTTTCCAGAACATGGGCCCAAAAGGTTGAGTTTTGAGGTATTAAATGCTTGGTTTGAGCTTGGGAGGCAAATCTGGAAATTCCAGATTTTGGTTTCTACGCTCAAGCGAAGGATTCCACGCTCGAGCGACCATCTTTTGTTTAGAACTCTGCTCGAGCGAAGGGATGTTGGCTCGAGCGTAAATTGCAAGCTCTCACGTTTTTGGTGCACGCAGACGCATGCTCGAGCGAGGGAACCTACGCTCGAACGAGGACTGTGTCTCACGCTCGAGCGAGCATCGAGCGGGGATTTTCAACATCCAGCACTTTTTGCATTTTTACAGACCGCTCGAGTGTGGAAGTCCATGCTCAACCGACCCCACTATTTTCACAAGCTCGCTCGAGCTAAGAAAGCCACGCTCGAGCGAGACCCCTATTTTCTGAAAATTTTGAAAAGTGTTTTAAAGTGCATCTTTGCATCCTCATTCCATCGTAAGCATTCCTAGGCCTAGTTTAAGGCATCTTAATGAGGACATTGAGGTAGAACCACCCCAAGTCAAGATAAGGATTAAGTCATTACTCCGAAGTGTGTAACTTAGTGTGTGTTCGTTCTACTATTGTGTAGGGTTGGCATCCGATGACGCTCAATAGCTTGCCTATAGCCCGGTACTCTGTGACTAACAATGTTGTAAAGATATGTTCAATGATGATTATTCCAGAACAATTAACTGTACTATTTCTGAAATGATACTGTTTACTGAATGAATGATGTCCTATTTATGAACTGTGCTCGTGGTATCCATAGCAACTTACTGTTACTGTACTGTTACTGTTACTGACAAAGAGATCTCTGTCGATCCCAATACTTGGAACCAATACCGTATACTGTTATGATGGCCATCAACTAATTGTTCGGTCTGTTAAGACCTACTGTACTGTTTTGCTATTGGATGTACCACAAATAACTGCTATGGTTTCTAAATGACTGATATGACTGTTTAATGATTGAAAGGATATTCATTCTTAACCTCTTTACACAGTTGTTATTCACTGGGCTTTAGCTCACAGTTTATATTTATATGTAGGTGTACAAGCACCAGATTGATCCTAGGAGTGTCAGGTTAAGCTCCAGTTTTTTCAAGCCAACCATGGTGCCTCACTGCGAGGTTCCAAGTCCTTCCAAGCTAAGGCTGTTTTGGGGTGTCTCAGTTTCACCCTTCTGTCTCCGTTTTGTATAAGTGTTATAGACTCCTACTGTACAGTTATGGCATAGGGATCGAATCCCTAACTTGTATGTTATGTTTACCGGTTATGTAAATATGTTTTGTTTATGAATGTGGGTTGCTTATAAAAGTCTTTTTGCATTCAGACTATCACAGCTTATTGGACATCTTTTATTTACTATTTTGGCTTCCGCCAGCCCTTTACTCTGTATTACTGTGATTACTATTAAGCAGGCCTTTGGTAATCACGGATTACTGGCCGGTTACGATGCTTAAACCCGTAGGGGTGGGCTTGGTTCGTGACAGAGTGGTATCAGGGCAATACGAAAGCACGAGTTATACCGCACACACGTGTCCAAATGAGCTATAGGATGTCCTAGAAAAGTGATTAGGGCATTGCATGAGCATTGAAAAAGTGTGTGAGGCCATGACATGAATATATGTGCTAATGTGATAATATGCTTAAGTCAACAACTTCCTATTTTTATTATTACCATATTGCCTATAGTGAAATGGACAATGCAAGGCATGTCGATGAGTCTGAATCATCTGAGGCAAGAATGGCAAGGTTAGAAAGAACAGTGGAACTGTTGACTGAATCCCTAAGGCAACAACAGAACCAACAACCCCCCACCTCCTCCAGTACAACCCGAACAGAATGGTAATGGCGACATAATTGCTTTGACACAAAAGTTTAGCAAAATGAAACATGCATCCTTTCAAGGAGGCCTTGAACCGTTAAAGGACGAAACATGTCGAGAAATTGTTCGAAGTGTTTCCTTGTTCAGAGGCACATAAAGTGTTACTGGCTACATTCACTTTACAAGAAGAAGCTAGGCGGTGGTGGATGCTTGTCTGTGATGCAAATACTGTCATGACTTGGGCTCGTTTAAAGAATCCTTCTTTGAAAAATACTTTCCCCAGTGTGTCTGAGATCGCAAAGTGACTAAGTTTGAACAGTTGAAACAAGGTGCTATGTCAGTGGTAGAATACGAATCAAAGTTTACTGAACTCGCCAGATACACGCCACACATGGTGGACACTGATTACAAAAAGGCCAGAAAGTTTGAAGGCAGCCTTAATGTAGAGATACTTGATGTAAATTAATGTCTTTGAAATTCTTGAAATATGTGGATGTTCTTGACCGGGCGATAATAGTTGAGTCGAACATTGAGGCATTAAAACAGACCGAAACACCAGCGACTGAATGGCGTGGTAAGAGACAGGGCTTCAAGTTTAAGAAAGGCCAAAATAACTCATCGAATAAGAAGCAAAATACAGGGTCAACAACCAGTTCTAGTCAGGGGAACAATTTCATACCACCCTGCTCTGAATGTGGGAAAAAGCATGAGAGGGTTTGCTATAAAATCTCTGGTGCTTGTTATAGGTGTGGCAAAGTGGGTCACATGGTTAAAGATTGCCCTTGCACTTCTCAAGGCAAGAGTAAAGCTGCAGCTAGCACCGTAGCATCAACCGTTGCATGTAAACCCAACCCCAAAGTTACTGGAAAGGAGCCTTTAAGGCAAGGCTGGGTATTTGCACTCGTACCGGGAGATGTACAGAATACCGAGATAGTTGGGTCGGGTACACTCTCAATTGGTGCTCAAAATGCATACATTTTGATTGATTCGGGGTCCACACATTCATTTGTCTCGCATGCTTTTTTGCGAAAACTAAATAGACCACTGGAACCCTTGAATTATTTGTTAGCTGTATCTTCACCTACTGGGGGATCCATGACTTGTACCTATGTACATCCTGCATGTGAGATTGTCATTGGGGATGTGCATTTATATATTGATTTACTGCCTTTGAATATTGATCATTTCGATGTAATATTGGGGATGGACTGGTTAACAAAATACCATGCTACCATAGACCGTGTAACAAAACAAGTTGTTTTCCGTCCACCGAGATTGCCTGAATTTGTGTTTAACGAAGTTCGTGTATTACCTCCCCCATATCTGATTTCATCCATGAAAGCATTCAAACTGAATAAAAAGGGTTGTGTAAAGGGTATCTATGTTGCATATTGACTGTACCTACTGATGTTGAAGCTAATGTGGACAGTATTCCTATAGTCAGAGAATTCCCAGATGTTTTTCCAGATGATTTGCCAAGGGATTTGATTGATAGGGAAATAGAGTTCACTGTTGAAGTGTTACCGGGTACACAGCCAGCTTTTAAAGCTCCTTACAGAATGGCACCTACGGAATTGAAAGAACTTAAAGTTCAACTACAGGAACTGTTAGATAAGAAGTTCATCAGGCCCAGTACTTCACCATGGGGTGCATCAGTTTTGTTTGTGAAAAAGAAAGATGGCTCACTGAGACTCTGCATTGATTATTGTGAATTGAACAAGGTAACAGTGCAAACAAATACCCATTACTTCGTATTGATGATTTATTTGACCAATTACAGGGTGCCCAGGTTTTCTCCAAAATTGACCTTAGATCTGGATATCACTAGCTAAAAGTCAAACCTGAGGACATTGAAAAGATTGCCTTTTGAACGAGGTACGGACATTATGAATTTCTTGTTATGCCTTTCGGAGTTACTAATGCACCTACCGCATTTATGGACCTTATGAACAGAATTTTTAAACCGTTCCGTGATGAATTTGTAGTTGTGTTCATAGATGACATTTTGATTTATTCCAAAAGTAGAGAAGAACATGAACACCATTTGAGAATTTCCTTACAGACTCTAAGAGAACATAAACTATATGCAAAACTGACAAAGTGTGAATTTTGGCTCGATAATGTTATGTTTTGGGAACATGTGATTAGTAAGGATGGTATTATAGTTGACCCACAGAAAATTGAAGCAGTGGTGAATTGGCCTAGACTGACTAATGCTACTGAAGTTTGAAGCTTCCTAGGCTTAGCTGGGTACTATAAAAGGTTTGTAAAAGACTTCTCCAAAATTGCCCTACCATTGACTTAGTTGACTCAAAAGGGAAAACCATTTGACTGGACCGATCGGAGGGAATCAGCTTTCCAAGAACTAAAGACTCGACTGGTGACTGCACCAATTCTCACCCTACACCCAGGTACGGATGGATTTACTGTTTTTAGTGATGCTTCTTACAAGGGTTTGGGATGTGTCTTAAGGAAGAATGGTAAAGTTATCGCATATGCTTCCCAACAACTGAGACCGCATGAGAAAAATTATCCAACCCACGATTTAGAGCTTGCTGCAGCAGTGTTTGCATTGAAAATTTGGCGTCACTATCTTTATGGGGCAACATGTGAGGTGTACACAGACCACAAGAGTTTGAAATACTTCTTCACATAGAAAGAATTGAACATGAGGCAGCGGAGATGGTTAGAACTGATAAAAGATTATGACTTGCAAATTTTGTACCATCCGAGGAAAACTAACACCGTTGCTAATGCGCTGAGTCAAAAATCAGTTGGAAATTTAGCCTATTTACTCACCGGGCATAAAGAATTGCTATGTGACCTTGAGAATTTTGAAGTTGAGATTGTTTTGCGTGAACAAGGTGGAACCTTAGCCGCTATTTCTACTCAACCGACACTTATTGAAGAGATCAAAGAGAAACAACAACAAGATGACCTTTTGAAAAAGATCATTGACGAACGGGAATCCAAACCGAGGCTGTATTTTAAATTTGAGAACAATGTGTTGGAATTTCAGGGGAGATTGTGTCTACCGAACGATTCTGAACTGAAAAGGCAAATTTTACAGGAAGGCCACAATTCGAAACTTTCCATCCATCCAGGAAATACAAAAATGTATCAAGACTTTAAACTGAATTTCTGGTGGCCGGGAATGAAGAAAGAAATTGCCGAGTTTGTATCAAAATGCTTACATTGCCAACAAGTCAAGGCAGAACATCAATGACCCGCAGGCTTACTGCAATCCTTACCAATACCGGAGTGAAAATAGGAACATATCACTATGGATTTCATTGTTGGTTTACCTCGCTCCAGTAAAGGTATGGACTCTATTTGGGTTATGGCTGATAGATTGACTAAAGCTGCTCACTTCTTACCTGCCAAAACAATTTATAATGCAGAAAAATTGACTACAATTTATATTGATGAGATTGTTAGATTGCATAGAGTTCCTGTATCTATTGTTTCTGACAGGGACTCGAAGTTTACATCGAGATTTTGGCAAAGTCTGCAAACTGCATTGGGTACTGAACTGAGACTGAGTAATGCATATCATCCTCAGATAGATGGTCACTCAGAAAGAACCATTCAGACTCTAGAAGATTTACTGCGAATGTGTGTTCTTGATTTCCAAGGAAATTGGGAAAGTCATTTACCTTTAGCTAAGTTTGCCTACAACAACAGTTTTCACTCGAGCATCGGTATGGCGCCTTTCGAGGCTTTATATGGCAAGAAATGTCGATCTCCTATTTGTTGGGCAGAAGTAGGAGATGGGCCTTTGCTTAGGCCCGAGATTGTACAGGAAAACACTGAAAAAGTGAAACTGATTCAACAGAGATTGAAAACCGCACAAAGCCGACAGAAAAGTTATGCAGATGTCCGGAGGTGAGACCGGGAATACGAAGTAGGTGATCATGTCTTTGTTAAAGTGACACCAATGAAAGGCCAGACTCGTTTTGAAGTCAAGGGTAAGCTAGCACCGAGGTATGTTGGGCCGTATGAGATCATTGAAAAGATCAACCCAGTGGTGTATCAAGTAGCGCTTCCTCCTGAAATGGAGCATAAGCATAATGTCTTCCATATTTCGATGTTGAGGGACTACCTTCGGGATCCCTTCCATGTTATCGAGCCTACCCGTGTAGTGCTAAGTGATGACTAGACTTATGAAGAACGGCCTATCCAGGTTGTAAACCGACGAATCAAGAAATTAAGGAACAAAGAAATTCCATTAGTGAAAGTTGATTGGCAAAACCACGGTGGCACTTATGCCACTTGGGAAAGATCAGATGATATGTTGAAGAGATATCTTGAACTGTTCCCCCTGAATCTAGTATTCTACCAAAATGAAGGTAATTCGAGTTTAGGGACCAAACTCTTTTAAGGGAGGAAGACTGTGACAACCCTCACCTCTGATTAGTGCTAATCTATGATTAAGCATAACAAGTAATTGAACAGACTGAAATTCTGAACTGAATACATGAGTATGTTGCTTAATTGCATTTTCTATCTGTTTATCATAAATTGATATGTTCATGTTTTTAGTTCGAATTGCGAATTGAAGGCCTTATCGGCGGCCGATTCAGGAATTGATTGGTATTTTATGCTAGTTAGAATTTATGTGATTTTATGGTAGGTTTAATTAAAATTTGATTTGGAATGATTAAATTAGATTAAATAATGATTAATTACATTAGTTTGAGTTATTTACCTTATTGCCACTTAGTGGCTTGACTCTAGACCATCTCCTTTTCACTCCATACATGCATGTTATATCATCTAGTTCATCTTCTTGAAACCAAAACCGAGAGAGAGTGAAGAGTAGGAGAAAATTTTGATTCAACAAGTTATTAGCTTGGAATTTGGAAGGAATTGTAGAAGATTTGCAAAATTAGACTTCCATACCTTGAATTCAAGACCTAAGGTAGAGATTTCATGCTCTCATTTGTACATTTGAATTGTTCTTACATGGTTCTTAGGATTATTAGAGGTTAGAGTCAAATTATGGTTTAAAGTGCTGAATTGTGAGCTAATGCATGCATGTATGTTCATATTCTTGCATTTTGAGGTTGTTTTGCATGAATTTCTTCCATGCATGTGTATATTTTGAATGTAGTCCATGAATTCACCATGTTCTTAAGATTAGTCTTGCATTTGGCCAAGTTTTAGAGCACTTAATTCATAAGGGTTCTTGCATGTTATGTTTTTCCATAGTTCATGAGAGTTTCTTTGAAATTGTGTTCAATTGACTTACCTTTGGGCTTGATTTTACAAAATTGATCTTCAAAACATGTTGTAGTATGAGTTTTCAAGTATTTTCTAGAAAATGGGCCCAAAAGGTTGAGTTTTGAGGTGTTGAATGCTTGGTTTGAGCTTGGGAGGCAAATCTGGAAATTCCAGATTTTGGCTTCCACGCTCGAGCGACCATCTTTTGTTCAAAGCTCCACTCGAGTGAAGGGATGCTGGCTCGAGCGTAGATTGCAAGCTCTCAGGTTTTTTGTGCACGCAGATGCACGCTCGAGCGAGGACAGTGTCTCACGCTCGAGCGAGCGTCGAGTGGGGATTTTCAACATCCAACACTTTTTGCATTTTTACAGACCGCTCAAGTGAGGAAGTCCACGCTCGAGCGACCCCACCGTTTTGACAAGCTCGCTCGAGCGAAGAAAGCCACGCTCGAGCGATACCCCTGTTTTCTGAAAATTTTGAAAAGTGTTTTAAATTGCATCTTTGCACCATCTTTCCATCCTACGCATTCCTAGGCCTTGTTTAAGGCATCTTAATGAGGATATTGAGGTAGAACCACACCAAGTCAAGATAAGGATTAAGTCATTACTCCCAAGTGTGTAACTTAGTGTGTGTTTGTTCTACTTCTGTGTAGGGTTGGCATTCGAGGATGCTTAATAGCTTGCCTGTCACGCCCCAAACCCGCCCCTAAAAGTTTGGGCATGACCCATTCGCAAACAGACACAAAACCTGTTATACATATCATATGGGGCCTGAACGGAAGCATTCAATAATATATAATAGCGTAAAATAACATCCATTGAGCTATCACTACTATGCCAGGACCGTAGACAGAACATAATGCAGATAATTATACAGTGATGTGTATCTGAAGATAGTTACGTACATATACATCTACCTCATAGGCATTTGGGTACAGACTAAATACAACTTTAAAACTTAACAAAACTCCAAAACTTGAACGGTTAACACCTAACAGCTTAGACACTCAAGGCTTGGCAACTGGTATCGGAAGCCACAGGTTAAGATTGACCTCCAGGTTGAGTGCCTCTGAGCAGACATAAAATAAAGTGAGTCAAGCTCAGTGAATAATAGTACGTAAATCATGTAATGTTCCACTCAAACAATAAAGTATATAATTGCAGAAGTATATGTTTATTTACACTCTGTAAATATCATGAGTCCAGTTTCCTCAACAACGCAGTTTAGTATGTACAGAGGATTCAAAATGTTCATATTTTCAAATAACAGAATAGCCATCAGTCCCAACGATTCTGAATAGCCTTCGGCCCAATCATATGAGCGGCTTATCGGCCGGAGATAACGAGCATAAAGCGTAACGAGCATAAGCGTGAGCGCATAAAGTGTGAGTGCAGAACTAGTAGAAGACAATAAGTTTTGAAACCAACGGACATATCATGCTAAATCTTAAACGGAGCGGATCAATAGACAATATGTATAACCGGAATAAATAAAGAGCGAGAACCATCCCAAAGTCATCGAATATCGCGGACCATAAGCGGAATAATAAGCAGAGCGAGAACAATCCCAATTGATACACATACAACATCATTCTTGTGGAAAATTTGAGCGTTATAAACAGACATTAATAGTAACGACAAACATTAGCAGCAATTAAACATACATCCGACGTAGTAGTACTCACATTTCACTTGTTTATCGCGGACAACAGAATGTGCATTTTATCTATCGAAATAGTTGTCTCATAATTAACAAGGATGATACCAACTGCTTACAGATGCTAGAGGATTAATATACCATATAAATAGAACAGAATAGTTCCATAAACATACTGTTGTATGTAGCTTCCTCAACATTCATACTGGTTTCTAATTAACTTAATGTTAATGAAATCACTTACACAGAACAGAGCGTTAATACCATAATCATTATCAGAAAATAAAATGTACATGTAGCGTACTACTACTCACAGTGATTAGACGCTTGATCCGCCTCTGTAATTGACCCTACACAATTCATAATACACATAAAAATCGGGTCACATATCATTATTCCGTTTTTAACTAGTTTATTTCTCTTTATCCCATTTACACATCATTTGGCGATTCAACATGAATCAAATTAAATCTTTGAATCTCATTTCAACATTCCACACCCAAGTTCATGTCATCCATAGTCTTAATACATTATTTCCTTAATTTTTCCCTTCCATTATAGCATAAATTCTAATGTTTATAACAAAGTTCATTCGCTAATATTTTTACATAATTCCGAAATATCTCAGAAATCCAATTAAATTTATACATATACAATTCAACATCTCAATTTCCTTATTCTACCTTCAATTTGGGCCAATTCATTAGTTATCACCATTAATCAACTTAGGGTTTCAAGACAAAAATCCAAACTCCTCAAACCATTACTTCTTCTTCCAATATTCTCCATCTAAAGTTCATAATCCATCACCTTAATCTAGCAATTGCATCTCTAACATAATAAACCCAAAACCCCCAAATCACAAATTGGACATAATATATACAAAACTATAGATTTGAAGTTATATACACAACATACCATAAATCTACACCCAAAATACCATAAATCCATCAATCAATACAAATAAGATCCCCTACCTCAAGATTGAAAGCAAGGAAGCTAGGTCAAGAGTATCACTTTGAAATTCCAAAATCAAATCGGTTGGAAATGTTCATCTTCTTGTCTTCTTCACTTCTTGGTGGAAGATCTTAATCCAAACAAAGAGAAATGGTGAGGATTTGGGATCAAAACCCTAGGGTTTTCGGTCCTAGGGGGAAAGGAGAGAAGAGGGGAAAAGAATATGTGAAAAATGATCCAAAAATCTGGTTTAAAAGCTGCTGTCCCGTAATCTCCGCTCGAGCGGAGAAATTCCCGCTCGAGCGGACCTGCTTTCAGCACAGATCCCGAAACTTTGAACTGGTATAACTCTCTCATTCGGACTCCGTTTTAGGTCATTCTTGTGGTCAAATTGAAGCCCCGGAGATAAGCTTTCCAATGGTTCTAACCTCACGTCCAAATTCAAAGTGTGGAAAAAGAAAAGAGCAAAAGAGTGACGGTTGGTCGTAAATGAATTATTCAAATTAAGGTTTTTGGTCCAATCTTACTTTACCCTCATCTCATCATCTCAATCAATAACCCAAAATAAGGTAAGAACATTTCAAATACACTGAGAAGAACATCAAAAATGAGTCCACATGCTTCAGAATCAAACTTAACCAGGCGACCCGCTCGAGCGCCCAACCTTGCGCTCGAGCTCGCAGACCAACAAAGTCGTGCGCTCGGGCGTAAACTCCCGCCGGGCGGAGAATCACAACTCCTGAATCTCGGCCGTCTGAAAAATCGCTGGAAACCCCAAAAGTCCGCTCGAGCGGCCACTCCTCCGCTCGAGCGGAGGAAAGGATTTCTAGGTCGTTACATTGCCTATAGCCCAGTACTCTGTGAGTAACAATGTTGTAAAGATATGTTCAATGATGATTATTCCTGAACAATTAACACTGTTCTGTTTTCTGAAATGATGTTGTTTACTGAATGAATGATGTCCTATTTATGAACTGTACTCGTGGTATCCATAGCAACTTCATTCTTTATCGCATTATTATTCTTGGCGTAGAGATCTCTGTTGGTCCCAATACTTGGAACCAATACTGTATACTGTTATGGTGGCCATCAACTGATTGATTGGTCTCTTAAGACCTACTGTATTGTTTTGCTATTGGATGTACCACAAATAACTGTTATGGTTTCTAAATGACTGATATGACTGTTTAATGACTGAAAGGACATTCATTCTTAACCTCTTTACATAGTTGTTATTCACTGGGATTTAGCTCACAGTGTATATTTATATGTAGGAGTACAAGCACCAGATCGATGCTAAGAGCGTCAGGTTAAGCTCTAGTTTTGTCAAGCCAACCATTGTGCCTCACTGCGAGGTTCCATGTCCTTCCAAGCTAAGGCTGTTTTGGGGTGTCTCAGTTTCACCCTTCTGTCTCCGTTTTGTGTAAGTGTTATTGACTCCTACTGTACAGTTATGGCACAGGGATCGAATCCCTAACTTGTATGTTATGTTTACCGGTTATGTAAATATGTTTTGTTTATGAATGTTGGTTGCTTATAAAAGTCTTTTCGCATTCAGACTATCACAGTTCCTTGGACATCTTTTGTTTACTCTTTTCGCTTCCACCAGCCCCTTACCCTGTCTAAGGATCTTCCAGGCTAGCATCACCCCGTTTATGTATGTTCCGCACTCTCCTCCATGGATGGCCTCCATCAGGCGCTTGGATTCTTTAGCATCAACACACAACTTATGCATCTCGAGATGACCTCTTTTGTATAGTTTACCCCGCAGATGATGAACTGAGCAGCCATTCTTCTAATTGCCCTCTTATCTTTGGCATTTGCCCCGGGTGGATACGCCTATTTTTTCAAGAAGTTCCAAACATTGTAATACCAGGGGTTCTCATCTTGAACCTAATCTATGGCAGCAATCAGCTCGTAGGTCGGCACAAATTTCTGTTCGATTATGACCGGATGCATCCAGACTCCAAAAGGGATGTTTATCATAGAAGATAGAGTTGCTAATGAATCTGTGAACCTGTTGTTCTCTCTTAACAGATGAGTGAAATTCAGTTTCTCAAACCGAGGAATCAGCACGTCCAAGGTCTGATGATAGATTCTCATCTTTTCTTCTTTCACTTTCCAATCTCCTTTAGGTTGAGATGCAACAAGGTTCGAGTCCCCGATGACGTCCAACCATTTTGCGCCTAGTTCTGTGGCGGCTTCTAATCCAGCAATACATGCCTCATACTCTGCTTCGTTGTTCGACACTTTGAACCGGAGTTTGAATTCAAAGGGTATAAGGGAATTGTCGGGTGTTATCAGCAACACTCCTATCCCATACTCGTATTGGTTTGACGCTCTGTCAAAGTACATTGTCCAGCTCTCTTCTTCGACATACATAATGGCCTCGTCTAGGAACAGATACTCAACTGCTTTATCCCCTTGAACTAGGTGATCGGCTAGGAATTCCGCTACCACTCTCCATTTCACTAACTTGTGCGTCACGTACTTCAGATCAAATTCAGAAAGCAGAAGATACCAAGGAGCTAGCCTACCCATAAGCACCAATTTCTCGAAGAGATATTTGATGGGATCTAATCTCGAAACCAGTATTACAAAGTGAGCTAACAGGTAGTGCCGTAGCTTCCTAGTAGCGCATACCAAGGCCAGACAAGCCTTCTCCAGTAGAGTGTAGCGGGTCTCATAATCTAGCATTTTCTTGCTTAGGTAGTAGATAACTCTCTCCACTTTGTCCTCAGACTCCTGTGCAAGCTTGCAGCCCATTGTAGTTTCAGTTACTGAAAGATACAGAATCAACGGTTTCCCCGGCTCCAGCGGTGACAACATAGGTGGGTTCTGTAAATATTGTTTCATCTACTCAAAAGCTGCTTGGCATCGGCCGTCCCATTGGAACTTCTTTCCTTTCTTTAGGAGACCAAAGAGTGGTTCACAAGTCAAGGTTAATTTAGCAATAAACCGTCTTATGAATTGCACTTTACCCAGAAAGCCTCGCACCTCCTTTTCAGTCCTTGGCTGTGGCATTTCTAAGATGGCCTTGATTTTGGAAGGGTCGACTTCGATACCTTTTTGTGTGATCAAGAACCCCAGCATTTTCCCTATTGTAACACCAAACGTACATTTCTAAGGATTCAGCCGTAACCGATATTCCCTGATCTGTTGAAAGAATTTCTGCAAGGCGGTGTAGTGGCCCTCTCTTTCTTTGGACTTGACAATCATGTCGTCCACGTACACCTCAATCTCTTTGTGGATCATGTCGTGTAAAATTGTGGTCACAGCCCGTTGATATGTAGCTCCAGCGTTCTTCAGCCCAAACGGCATCGCCCTATAATAATAGGTCCCCCACGGGGTGGTAAAAGCAGTCTTCTCCTGGTCTTTGAGTGCCATCAATATCTGATTATAGCCTGAAAACCTATCCATGAATGAGAGCAACACATGCCCAACAGTGAAGTCCACTAATTCATCGATATGCGACAGAGGAAAGTCATCCTTCAGACTAGCTTCGTTCAAATCCCTGAAATCCACACATACCCGAATCCTGACGTCCTTCTTCAGCACCGGAACTATATTGGCCAACCAAGTTGGGTATTCGGATACCAGCAGGAACCCTGCGTCAATTTGCTTGGTGACCTCTTCTTTGATCTTGAGAGCCCAGTCCAGGCGGATTCTTCTGAGTTTCTGCTTAATAGGTCTGGCCTCTGGGTCAAAAGAGATCCGGTGCTGTACAATCTCAGGATTGATTCCAGGCATGTCCTCGTAGGACCACGCGAAAACATCTTTGAAATCTTTTAATAAAGCAACTAAGCGCTCGTGCTCCTCCGAAGACAACGTGGACCCGATCTGGACCAGCCTTGGGTCCTTCTTAGTACCAACATTAATTTGGGTGATTTCATCAACCAGCGGTTTTACAAACCTCTCCTGCTCTTGTTCGGGCAAATATTTCAAAACCGCAGAAATTTTTTCCTCGTCATTTTCATCGAATTTTGAAAGTGTGAATTAATGAAATAAATCAAAGGCACAGAAAAATACTCCAAGGCCACAGCCATTCCATTCTCATTAATCACTTCCAAGTCGCCTGATTCCTCTGTTACAATAGACTTAAAAGAAAAGGAAAAAGACGACCTAGACAGGACTATAGCATCCGGGTTGTCACCCCCAGGAATACCGGACTCAGACTCAGATGAGCTGGAACCTGATTCCGACTCCACAGACTCGGTGGAATCAGATTTCGGCTCACTACCTGACCCGGCGCTGCTCGATAAGAATCTCTTCTCGTACTGCCAGACGAGGGAGGGTGCGATGGATGCATCCAAAATGTTTGAAGGTGGGCTCGCAGCTGTTTCATTCCCGATCATAGACACTGAGAGGTCATTCCCCAAGCACTCATGTACGATCGGAGGATCTGAAAGTAGACAAGCCAGTGCTACCCCCATTTCAATCTCGGTGCTCTCAGAATCCACTTCTTTACACTGCTCAACCTCTACTGATGGGTCTGTTTGCTCCTTGGCAACATCATCTCCAGACAACTGTAAGTCGAAGAACATTTCAAATCTCGGTAGGCGCCTCTTCTCTGTGTTCAGCCATGGCTTTGGGAAGTCGCAGAATGGAAAGTTTTCCCCATCCCGGACGAAGCATCCGTTCAGGGTGCCTTGGATAGGCCGATGCATCAACTCAAAATGCTTTAGCTCTGGCCCTTCCGGCCATCTCTTTGCCCTTTCTTACCCAGTCCTCTTTGGTGGGCAGATAGCCCAAACCAAAGGTATGCGGATTGTGCGGCACTTCGGCCAATGCTGTAATGCCCTTTCGACCACTTTTTCCTAGTCCCATCCCAGGGATGTGCTGGAGCTTGTTCATAAGGTACACTGACTGTGCGCTGAGATCTAACCCTTCATCAACAGCCAAGATATTCTAGACAACCTAGCCTCGGCTAGGGTGAACCTGATAGGAACACATCCTTCGTGCCATGCTCGATTTCCAAAACTGGTATAGACACCTCTGGCGGCGGATGGATTGACGAATTCCCAAAAACAATAGCCACCCCCTTCCCGTGGGGGTATTTAAGTATCTGGTGGAGGCTGGAAGAGATCGCCTTCGCAAAAATGCACCGCCCTAGGAGTAGATTGAAGGTTACGGGAACGTCCAAGACATGAAAATCAACATCGTGTTGTCCTGGACCAAACCTGGGTCTGAATCAGACAAATCCCCATCACCTCTCCTAGTATTGTCATAAGCCCTTATCACCTGGGTAGTTGGCACAAAGTATGTGGGCTTCAACCCGATTGCATATGCCGTCCTCGATGGGCAAACATTGATGGCGGATCCCGTGTCAACAAGAACCACCGGTATCCACTTGTCCCTACACTCCACAGAGATGTAGAGTGGTTTATTATGGTTTGTACCCTCATGCGGCAGTTCTTTGTCAGAAAAGGTCAATGTCCAGGAAGCTCCTCCCGAAAAAACTAGTCCTACCAGCTGCTCGAGCGTGGTATCTGTTGAGAGTTTGGCCTTGCCCATTGCAGAAAGGACAGCCTGCCTGTGTACTCTTGAACCAATAAGCAATCCCCAGATGAAGATGTCTGCCTGTATCTTTTTCAGCTGTTTCAGCATAGCCTCTTCTTCGAGTAACTTCTCTTTCTGTTTCCCTGCCTCCTTCTCCTTCCCAGACACTTCTTGTTGATCTAAGTGTGGGGGCTTGAAATACTGCCCGCTTCTAGTCATGTGGTCAACTTCTCTCACATACTGGGTATCATCCGGCTGGCTTTGTTCCCAGTTTTCATTTGTGTGGGCAAGACATAGGTCGTCATCTTCCCATCACATGCCATCGGCAAATGACAGCACCGTTCGTTCTCATATAACTATTCCCGTGCCCGCAACACGTTCCATTCTTGTGCACAAAGCATGTTCTGTCCCCGCAGGGGCTTTGGCCTTTCTGACCCTCTCAGAATCCTCGATCCTTTCCCGCTCAAACTACTTTTTAGTGCAACTGCTCAAGATCTTCAGACTAACCCGCGCTCCGATCTCGAGCAAAATTCTTAACACCGGTGCTCTCCGGCGGTGCAAACTGATTCCCAGCTCTTTCGACCACTGTCGATATCCCCGTCCCTAATGGACCCTGTTCTAGCCGAGGTTGTTCAACAACATCCGGCTGGTCGTCAAGCCATCGAGTAGACTCTACTGACCCATCAAACCAATTGACTGCCATGTCCCCTGAATCCTGCTCTTCAAAGAACTGCAAATTTGCAATGTCTTCTTCCAGATCTGCTAGGTCATCTAGCCCTTGATTAGGTCCATCCTCCCGTACTACACAAATCTCTGCCCCCACTGGCAATTCCACATTCGGCCTAGCCTGGCCTGCCGATGTAATGTAACCGCTCAGGTTGTCCATGAAGCTCGCAGACCCCTCAGGCTCTGTACAATAATCATCATCTGCCTCCACAGTTGACCCAAATCTATCTTCAATAGTCACCACTGCCGTTTCAGGTTGGGTTTGGGAGATGTCCAACATGCACAAGTCTGTGCTGTCAAGGATGAACACTTCCAACTTGGGTAGGTGGGAAGGGTCGTATGACACAACCCCAGTTTGGATCAAATTGATGCGTTTAGGAAGTGGAGCTTGGTTGTGTGGTGGGAGAGGGGTGGTTGTGACATTCGGTTTCTCCAGAGGCACGATCACCCTGTTATCAATGAGATCCTGAATCTCATGACGCAATCGGAAGCACTGGTCGGTGTCATGACCATGCTGTTGGTGAAAGGCGCAGTACTTGGCTGGGTTATGGGAGGCAGGGAGTCTGTCTGGTAGTGGGAGAATGATCATCTTCTGCATGAGCTTGGGCTGGTGGTTGCATACAACCATCCGTATCTGATCTTTGTCAACGGGCTTGATGGTCATCATCGAGGCCTTAGCCCTCCAACGGGTCACAAAATCGAAGAAGCTCTCCTTCGGCTCTTGCCTGGTTGTCTCGAGATCACGAGTTGTGACCTCAATCCGTGTATTGTAGGAATATTGAGCTATGAAGGCCTCAGCCATCTCCTCCCAATTCCTCTTAATGGAGTCCTCTAGTTTTGCATATCAAATAGCCGTTACACCCAACAGGGTCCGGCCTAACAAGGAAAGCTTCTGCAATCTAGAGAGGCCTATTGGCCTTAGTATGTTTGAAAATAGCTGCAAATGCACCATAGGATCTCCAGACCCGTCGAAACGGTCTATGTGCGGCCTTTTAAACTGGTCTGGCAGAGTCACGGCCGAGTCGGTGTACCCATCCTCAATATCCAAAATGGAATGAGCACCTTGAGACTTCTTGAACAACTTTTCTAGTTTGCTCACTTTTAGCGCTGTGGGGTCCACTTTGAACTCAAAAGGAGAATCCGGTAGGTTGCTGGGTGTGGGTGCCTTGGACAGCTGGGGAAGGATTGGGGGCGGAGTCGGCCCTATTGGGATGTCCATATCGTCTTGGACATTTGCTGTCTCCCCAAGTATTGGAACTCTTCGTGGGGGAGGAGCTTGGTGTGAGCTTGCTGTAGCCTAGCAATTACCTCTGCCTGTTGGTCCATAACCTCGGCCTGGCGTGTGGCGAATTCTGTTTGACGAGCAGCATCCTGCTGCATGGCTTTCATACTTTCCTGGAGCTAACCCATCATCTCCTCTATACCTGCCATATTGTGCTGATCTAGCTGAATAACTGGTATATCTGTCCCTGCAGTAGAAATTGAGACCTCAGCTTGACTGTTCACTGGTGGGGTTGACCACTGGTCTGGCGACCGCTGTACCGATACACTGCGCCTTTTTGACCTCCGTCTAGTAGCTGGGTGTAAAGAAAGGAACACTGCTTGTCCGTCTATCAGATCCCTGGATCGATTAAGTCTACAACCTCTAACCCAGAGTGCTCGGGGAATATCTACATGGTCGAATGCAATGGTGCTAAACTACCTTGCAAAAAGATAAATAAAACATAATAAGGAAACAATAAGTAGAAAAACGGGCAGCATAACAGCTTAAATAAAGACAACAGACAGTTGGCAAACACAAGCTAAAAGAACTGTTCTCAACCACTGATCACTATTCCCAAATCACAGCCCCAAATCTGAATCTGATACCCACAGGTAAAACTGATTCCCAAATACTGATGCCCACAGGCCTGATATCCAAACTTGCAAACTAATACGTGCATTCATGTAGAGGCCAACATCTAAAAGCACATAGCAAACAAGTGAGAGCCAAAACACCCCTATGTTGAGGTAGGGTTTCCTATCCTATTTTTTCAAGAGCTAGGGTTTCACTACGCACACAGTGGTTTCAAACAACCTACAATCGGGTAAGCAAATTGTCCTAGCTTGGAATAGTCATTATGGATTTCATTATGCACTAGGTCGAATGGTCGAAGAGGGTGGCTCCATAAAAACCGAGGTTTGTGTTCTCGTCGTGGCAGAGCCCGCAACCGGTCAGCCTTATGGCACGCTTCCCGAAACAAGCCTCCGACAAACCGTTCAGGAATAGCACACGGCAAACACGTTGTCCTAGGCGCACCAATGCAAATGCAATGCAAAGAGACACATAAGTGTAATAAAAATAAGATATCATGAGTTCGAGTCAAGTTCTCTAAATCCCCAGCAGAGTCGCCAGAAACTGTCGACGCACCCGAACATCCAGGGCTCCGCGCGCGAAATTGGGCACGAAATCCGTTCTGTTCATCAGACTACTATAGTTCGGACTCAAAGTCACTGTTCTGAATCTAATCTCGCAAAGTGCAATGCAAGACCGATAAATCACCAAAGAGTCCAAATCCGACAAATCGTTTTGGAAAACTGATTTTTAATAAAGAAGTGTCAAACATGGACTGCTTTGCCAGATACAGAGTCGCGACCTAAGTGTTTTATTTTTGGGAAATTTAGGAAACCCTGACTTGTGCCTAAGGCCACGTGTCTGTCATCACCAAAGTTGCCTTGGCTCGGGAACTTGGGTACGAGAGGGGAAGGTCATGCAATGAGCACCCCCGCTCGCCCAATCAAAGATCGGCCTGTACTAAGCATGATATCTAGTTTTTAAAAACACATGTGCTCTTATTCCGATTATTAAACCTAGAATTACTATGTGATGCACACAACATACAAGTATAGACTAGATCACCTAAGTTGGAACAAAACATTGCATATTTGTTTGTTTGAAAACGGTTTGAAATTTGCTACTCGTAAGTAGGCCAAATCGCGGATTTCAATGAATTGTTCCAATTCAAGTAATCCAACCTTCACCCACAGGCATTCAGGCAGTTAATCAAATAAGCAATTAACCTTATGGAAAGCGTAACACACATGCAGTATGCTAAAGCATAAACACTTACAGTGTACTCCGAGCCAAAATAGAAACTAGTTAGTAATCAATGCATGATCCTAGTTCATGTTAAGATGGCTAATGTAACACATGCAAAATGCAACTAGAAATAGGCTCGGCTATCCTAAGAATGGCATATGAAATGCAACTTGATAACATGTATTCAAATCGAAATCAAAAGACAATGCAGTTAGTATGATGTGCCGAGCCTGGTGTATGCAAGACAGATGAATGATGCACGCATGCAAAGCATAAGTATACTAATTGAAATATGCCCTAAAACTAACCACTGAAAATAGGTAAGTAAAACAGAGAAAGAAATGGAGGTTTGGAAGACATGCACACACGCACGCACACTTATTACAACAGTTAGCCCTCTCGACGGAGGATCCGAATGAATAATACAAACCAACTAATTAACTAACTAACAAGCTAATTAATTATTACATAAGCAAATGAATAACTAGCTACAACTAATTATTACAAAACTTAATTAATTAACAAATTAACTAATTAAATTACAAAACCAAATGCTAACTAACAAGGAAGAAAAAAAATAGTAAAAGATGTTGTTCCGGCTTTGTTTGAAGAAGAAAAAGAATGCATGCTCGCACTCGGTTTCTCGCCACGAAACACCTTCCGGTTGCTCTCTTGGAGGCTCTGCTTGCAGGGTGTCCTTGAGAACTAGCTGCTGGATCTTACCAAAACCATGCTGAGGAGTGCACCAGTGGCCTGCCAGCCATGGGGAAATACTGCCGACCCCACTGCCGACCAAGAGCGGGCACTGCCGGCCACTGGTGTGTTGTGACACCAAGCTGCAGCAGAGCTCAAAATAGAGTAAATGAAGGGTCTCCCAAGGGTATGTATGCACTATGCCACCCCATATCACCTCGAAACATCAAGGGAGAGGCATAATCGGATCCAAGACCATCAATCACGCATCTCGATGCATGATGGCCAAAGATCCAACATGTGCAAATCAATGTGAAATGAATACACAAAACACATAGATGCCTAGAACTCTATCTTGTATCGTCAAGAGCGTTTGCGACCGAGAATTGAGAGACGTTTCATCACTTCAAGTATGAAACGCTTCTTGTTCCTCGTGTTTGGTTTGACACCCCAAACCAAACACAATGCAATGCATGCAACATGGAAGTGCGATGCAATGCAACATGAGCATGCCAAATGCCAACATGACTCAAACATGCAGACAAGACTAAGGTAACAAGCATGCCAAATGCAATGCAACCTAAACATGCTAACATACAATGTATCAACGTGGAACAATATGCAATGGAACATAGCATGCGACAACATGCAAGACAAGCATGCAACAACATGCAGAGATGGACTTAAACCGAAATGGGCAGACCTCAGCCATGCCCAAAACAGTGGCCAAAATGATGAATCAATGGCATGAAATGCACATACAAGCATGCACATGCAATGACCCAAGTATTAAGGCATAAGGACATAACTCTCAAACATGAGCAAGAAGTGACAAACCTGAGAATGTGGCAATGCACTAAGCTCTGAAATGATGTGAGGAATGATGTCAAATCATGCACACAAGTCAGGCATAGCATGCAAGAAAACTTAAAGCTTGAAACTAGTAAAGGGACTTAAACCAAGGCCATGCAAGGCAAGCCCCAAAGGGCCAAGGACAACCAAAACAGTTCTAGATCATGCCAAAATGAACCTAAAACATGCATGGACCAAGGCCAAAACAAGCCAGCATGAAGGGCATAAGGCATGATGCAAGTAAGGCCAACAAAGGGGGATTGCACTACACCTATTACAACCAAACATGGCATGACTTAAACCAATAAAAATCAGAGTTATGGTATGTTAAAATAAGCCCAAAAATCCACTGAGATGGCATCCCAAAGACCTAAGCATAGAGGCATGCACAATGATCCATTCATGAGGCGTAAAACACCAACTCTTCAAGGCATTGAAAGCATGTCAAATGCAAGTGTATGACCACATTTCATGGACTAAAATAACACTTCAAATGATGTCAAAACATGAAAATGGTCCAAGTAATGCAAGCTAATGACTTGGACACTTAAAGCTAACAAGCTAGATTGAACGAAGGCTATACAAGGCAAGTCATGCATGACAAAGACAACATAAATCAGACCTTAAACATGCTAAAACATGAACAAAGTCTTCTTGAAGTTAAGCCAAAAGCATGCTAAAATGACATTTTAAAGCATGGGACACATTAGGCTAATTCATGGAAATGCTCTACAAGTGCATGGAGCATGCAAGAGCCAACCAAAACAAACCAAAATAGAGTCACGACATGGTAAAACATCACCAAAAACATGCTAAAATGGACTCAACATAAGCTAGGATGGCATGCTACTTTGATGAGCCACAAATGAGATTACACTACACATACAAGAAGCATGAAAGGAGTGACGAAACCAGCCATGGACAGAGTCTAGGAAGGTCCTAAAAGCCAGAAAACAAGTGCTTGAACCAAGCCTCAAATGTATAGAGATGCATGCTCCTTTGATAGGCGAATGATACAAGCAAACAAAAACCCCCCTCTCATTTGAGGCCTCAAAACCACATACCTACCACTGAAAATCCACTAGATTTCTATGGATAAAAGGCCAAACAAAGACTAACTCAAAGGCCTTAAGGCATGGCTCAAAACAAGGCCAAACAAGGCAAACAAGAGGATAGAACACCCTTAACACCAAAGAGGCCTTAAACAATCATCAAAAGCACTTAAATACAAAAAAGATTTCAGTTGAAAGAAAGGCCTAAAACAATATGCAAGGATGGCCAAAATGGGATACAAATAAAAGCTTAAAAAGGGAATATACTCACCCTTGAAGCTCAACTTCGAAACCAGCAAGCTTTGAAGCCAAAAACCAACTTTCAGAGCTCAAGTAACACTCCCAAGAACCTCAGCTCAAAGATGGTGGTGTATCACTATGTGTTGTAGTGCAAAAGTGCAAGAAAAATAGACTTTAGAGCACAAACAAACAAAATATATAGAGAAAGAATGAGAAATATATATATATATATAGAGATACAACTTCTCCTAAAATTGTTCCAACCTTTGATACAGAGGAAGAGCCTCTCCTTATATAGAAGAAAACAATGCAAAGCTTGTTAAACAAGCTTGAAAAGAGCTTCATCCCTCCATACACGTGTATGAAGGAGGGATGAGTGAAAACTAGTTGGCTCAAAAGATCTGGCGTGAAACCTGCTGAGACAGGGGTTCTGCCGGCCATCAGTGGTGGTTGGCAGTGCCTCACTGATGGCCGGTAGGCACAATTGCAAGGTCGACAGTAGTAAATAGTGGCTGGCAGTGCCTCAGAAGAAGCATGCTGAAAGGTCCACTACATGGTCCAAAAATGGGGCAGAAGAAAACAGGGTTTGGAAAGCTGAAACCTGTGACGTTCAACTGCGAAAGTCGAGCACTCGACGAGCAATCGAACTTATGGCTGGATATACCTGCAAGGACAACCAAGTCTTGAGGACGGTTAAAAATGGGGTGTCTACATCACCACACTATACGGATATATGAGCTCCTGCTCCTGTCTGCGAGGGACTTTGGTTGGAGGCTACTAGTGAGCTTGGGAAGTACACACCTCAATTCCCTCTTTACACTTTACATTTTCTGCTCAAACATTTCATACTTTATATCTGTTCCACACATATGCTTTCTGCTTTGCACTTTCTGTAACTGTTCATACTATAAGCTTTCTGCTTTGCATTTTCTGCATCTGTTCATACTGTATCAGTATTGATAATATGCCTCCGCATTCTTCCTGTAGTTATGGATATATGCATACTTCTCGACTCTCGCTCCTGAGCTCGTATATGAGGTTCCACTGACAGTCTCCTTTTTTGGGTATACGAAGGTTAGCTCCGTCGTAGGACTCACGAGTCCTTATTCTTTCGTTAGTATTTTGACAAGGTAGCAACACACAAGGTATCCTAAAACAAGGTCAATTTTTCCTTACAACTATTTTGAGCCACACATTAGCAACTGAAAGCGACTAATAATATGTTCACCTCTATTTTAGATCACTTGGCAGCCCTGGGCCATGATACCGATAGGGCTTCAAGTCCGATACACTGTAGCTCGAGGCATTTCCCAGCATCACATTCTTCTTGAGCACCCAATTTGTCGAGCTTGGTTCTTGGGCGAGCATTTCGTTCGTCAAACCTTGGGCCTACATGCCCCGTTTATACCGATGACACCACCTGCATCTATGAGAGTGACACACAACCTGACTTCTGACGAGGTGGTCCAGTTCATGCTAGACCTAGCAGCAGAGTACTTCTGTGTAGAGGGCAATTATGCAGTCTTTATCCAGACAAACTTGATGCCACCTCTAATTGGCGTTCGCCGGGATGAAAGAGCAAGAGCTTCTGCTGTGAGGGTGAGACGCAGAGTGAGTCGGGCAAGCAGAGCCCGTGGCAGAGGGGCTTCCCAGGGAAGGCAGGGGGCCGGATGGCCAGAGCTTCCTATTGAGCTTATTTGCTGACGGTATACTGGGGAGGCTTATCAGATCCTGATCGAGCTTGCAACAGCTGGGCGTAGACATGTTAGAGTGCTCGATTCACATCTGGTATGCACTACAATTCCTATTTTTTTCATCCTTGGTCAAATACTCAAATATTCATTCCTTCCAGACACTAATCATTCCAAATTACATTTACAGGCACCCCCATGGTATATCAAGGGATTGCTCAAGATGTTGGCCTCGTTCGAGGGCATGATCTTGAGGAGGGAGGCACTGCTTGGCTTCTACGGCATTCAGGTAATTTCTTCAGTTTTCTTGCATTTCGGTCATCACATTTCCATTAATACACTGAAAATGAAACTAACACGTCAACTGAACACTTCCGCACATTGCACTAATACACTGCATTCGAATTCCGCATTTTCCCACTATATTTATACTTTGCGCCTGAATTCATTCTGTATGTACTCATTCTGCACACCATACTTGTATCTGATACACATACTATGGCTGACCAACCACCTTTTCAAGTCCCACCTTTATTGACAGCACCAGTGGTAGCAGCAGCAGGACCATCAACACCCCCTCTAGCAGCAGGGAGAGAGAATTAGGTTCCTACACGAGGCTGAGGTCGAGCTAGGAGCGCCCGAGCTGAGAGTGGCCCTTCAGAGCTTATTCTAAGTGAGGATAACACGGAGACCAGCGACGCCGAGGAGGTGGCGAGTCAGCATACTGATTCATCTGAGAGTGGAGACGACGATGCAGGTTCGGATTCTGCTCGTAGTGATGCTAATGCCGAGGAGGGCTCCGAGGCGGAGGGCGGGGACGACTCCGATTCCGGTTCTGATTCAACATCAGGCTCAGACAGTGGTGCCGATGGAGACAGTGTCATAGAGTCTGCCCTGCCGATGAAGAGGACGAAGAGGGCCTCTTGAGCTTGACATTGCTGGCACTGATTTATATGTTTTTACTTAGTTCTTTTTTGCTAGTAGTGGTAGCATATTGTATAGCCTTAGACAGGTTTTATTTTGCTTTAAAAAAATTGTACTCCACTTTTGTAAAAGCTACCATGATCGGAATGAAAACAACTTTTTGATGAAAAAGTGTTGTATTTTGTATTCTAAGCACCGCACAAGCGCTACAACGTATAAAAACGATATTGAATTTGATTGAAAATTGCATATTGTATTGGTATTCTCTTAATCAAGTAATGAATCAACCAACACTTAACAAACAGAATAAAACAACTCAATGAACAACTAATAATAACAACTAGATAAACAACACAAGAACTTGACAAAATAATCAACACAAATACAACTCGATAAGAAAAACAAAGTGAATTCAACCCAACGACCCTGCTCAAGCCAAAAATAGACTCAAAACAAGACCTTGGGACACACAAATAACAGAATAAAATTACTGTACATAATTGACTCATCATAAAGGAGGGCAATAGACACAAAAGGATGGCTGTCGGCCATGGGGGGTGGCCTACTGGCCATCTATTCCTCTGCCAACAATAAATGACCCCCTGCCGGCCATCAATGAGCCTATACCGGCCATCAATGTGTAGAACCTCCAAAATGTTGACACCTGGCCTCCACTCACTGCCTTATCTTCTACAAAAGCTGTAGCTTCGGGATTTCTTTATTCCAGCTCTGTTTTTCTCTCAAATGGAGCCATTATTTCTCAAAAAACTCTCAAATTGGATTGCAACTTTAGATGGTTCGAAAAAGTTGAATTTATGGGGTTTCGGGATAAATGCACTATTCTCGCTAAGTCATTCTCCGCTGTGTTTTCCATTCCTTCATGCCACAGCTAGGTGTTGGAACCCGGTTACGCATGTTTTCAATTTTGGGGGGCAAGAGATATGCCCTACAATTGAAGAATTCCAAGTACTGATGAAATCCTGACGTGACGAAGAAATCTTGCCCCGGTCCCGTTTTGGTCATATCCAGGCTTTAGGAAAGATGTGTGGGCTCACTTTACACGATGCTCGATCCTTAGTTCACAATGGAGAGTTAGATATCCACAGCCTCATTCATCGATTTTCTGACGCCAGTGACCGCGGCGACCGTCTCTGGCAAAGTTTTCGGCATCATGCCCCTTGTTTGTACATGTTGGCTCATTTTCTACTTGCCCCTGGTTTCAGAGGGTCTAGCATTCGCTTGATTGAAATAGCTCAAGGCTTGAAAGATGGCAAAAGTTGCATTAGCTTAGCACTAGCCAAAACATTGATGGGCTTGGACGCCTTCCATCGGCGGGAGACGACCAAATTCCCAGGAAGTCTACTACTTTTGTAGGTAATGTTTCCCATCCTATTTCATATGTGTTTCTCACATCACTCAGCACTCAGGCTCTATTTTTCTCTTAAAACCTTTTCTCACTTTTTCTCTCCACATACACCTCTCTATTCTTTAATCTCTCTTATTTTTCATCCCTCCCTAGATATGGCTCATGGACAAGGTGAAAGTAGTGGACTTTTGCCCCACATATTCAGCACGAGGCTATTTCTTTCGCCAATGGCTGGTTGATTTCTCGAACGAGCGGTGGTGGTGCCATTGGATGTGCAACAGGTCTACTGTTGACATTGCTTGGCATTGCCCATTATTTGATCAACCCAAGATGAGCTACAGTATGTCTCGGCAACCTGGCATTTAGCTTGTTGGCTTGACACACAATATATTCTACTTTCTATTTTGGTTTAGGCGTCAGTTCGGACACGACCAAACTTCCCTAGAAGAGGGGATAGAGTACTCAACTTCATTTCCAATCCGAGGTTCACAGTTAGCTCGATGTCCCACTTCATGGAGGATAAGAGAATTTATGGCTCCCGCTCCCAATTATAACTAAGCCTTATTTGGCGAATGCCTGGCTTGGCTCGAAGATGAGGCGTAAACCGAGCCTACTTTACCATCTAAAGCTTCCATAAGCTCTGGGAGGGGACACAGGAACACCTGACTCACCTATGCGCCCAAGTGTATTACTTTGATCTTTACTTTCAAGTTTTCCTTTTGAATGTAATAAAAAAACAACTTTGATCTAAATCAAGAGTTAGAGAACTTCATGTTGAAATCAATGAATTTCAAAATTGTAGGCATTGAAAATTTTCCTTTTGGTTCAAAAATGGTCTAAGTTGTAAAAAGAGTGATTTGAACAAAATCAACTTTTATTAAAACTTTTCAAAACCATTTTCGATAAGAATAACAACTTGACACACATGGAATCTATCCTTGAGATGTACAACCCTGAATCCAGCAAATGGAAAGTTGCCCCTTGTCTGAATAGCACTACACTGTACTGTAACTAGTTCTCATAGTGAAGATCACAAATGAACTCTTGGATCTGGAAAGACAAAGATGACCTAAACAATCTCATGGACGGATGTTGAGTTTGAAGTGTTTACGGCTAAGCTTCATAAAGAAGTTGCCTACGTATCCCGAAGATGGGAATCAAGCCTTACGTAGTTCGGTTTGGATCACTCGGGTATTAACACTCTCCTTTTACGCTCTAACTTTTGCCAAGGCCGCCCTTTCTAGGTTTTCAACCTTGCAAGCTTAGTTTTTCTTATTTGAAATTTTTGTGCTCTGACTTTTGCCTAGGTCGCCCTTCCGAGTTTTCGGCCTAACGAGCCACTCAAGGATAGCATTTCTTCAACTTGTCCATGTTAATTGGTTGGGAAAATTCGAGGCCATCTAGGTCCATAAGAATTACAGCTCCACCCAACCAGATTCATTTGATAATGTAAGGGCTAATCCAATTGGGTCTGAACTTGCCCCTAGGGTCATGGATGGGAGCTCGGTTGTCTTTCAGCACCAAATCCCCTTCTTTCAGATTCCTAGACTTAACTTTCTTGTTGAAAGCTGGGGTGATTCTACATTGATAACCTTGAACATGGTACAATGTTTTCAGCCTCCTCTCATCGAACAACATTAGTTCCTTGAACCTGCTCTGCTGCCAATCCTCTTTTGCTATCTGGCACTTAGCCATAACCCTTGCATGTTTATCAAACCTTAACTTCAATCAGTAGAACAGCTTCCATCCCATAAACCAGAGAATACGGAGTTGCCCTCGTAGATGTCTGAATTGAAGTCCTATAGCCCCAGAGAGCAAATGGAATTTGTCTGGCCAATCCCTGTGAGTCTCAACCATTTTCTGCAAAATGTGCTTGTTGTTCTTGTTGGCGGCGTAAACAGCTCCATTGGTTTGCGGCCAATATGTGGATGACTTATGAAAAGCCACGTTGTATTTTCCCAACAAGTCGATCATTTCTTTCTTGAAATGGGAGCCATTGTCTGAAATGATCTCATTCGGGACCCCATAACGACAAATAATGTTATTCCTAATGAACTTGGCTATGTGCGACGCTTTCAATATTGCATAGGATTGGGCCTCGACCCAGTTTGTGAAGTAGTCTATTGCCACCAGGATATACTCATGCCCATTCGAGCCTTTCGGCGTAGCTGCCCCAATAACATCAATTTCCCAAATTGAAAACAACCATGGTGAAGTCATGTTGTGCAGCTTCGACGGCGGGATATTCATGCGATTTGCATGAATTTAGCAATTGTGGCATCGCCAAACAAAACCCATACAATCCTCCTCCATGGTTGACTAGTAGTAACCCTGCCTGAGAATTTTCCGTGCTAGCATTACCCCACTCATGTTCACTTCGCACTCCACACTCCTCACCATGGATGGCCTCCATTAGGCATTTCGACTCTTCTGCATCAACACACAGCTTGTGCATTTCCAGATGACCTCTTTTGTACAATTTACCCCCATAGATGATAAACTGAGCAGCCATTCGCCGTATTGCCCTTTTATCTTTGGCGTTTACCCCTGGTGGATAAGCCTCCTTTTCTAAGAAGTTCCAGATATCATAATACCAGGGGTTCTGATCTTGTACTCCATCTATTGCGGTAATCAACTCATAGGCCGACACATATCTCTATTCAATAATGATCGGATGCATCCGGACTCCCAAAGGGATGTCTATCATAGAAGATAGAGTTGATAAGGCGTCAGCAAACCTATTGTTCTCTCTTATCAGATGTGTGAAGGTTAGCTTCTCAAACCTAGGAATCAAAACATCCAGGGTTTGGGGATAGATTTTCATCCTTTCTTCCTTAACCTTCCAGTCTCCTTTTGCTTGAGACACAGCCAGCTTCGAGTCCCCAATGACGTCCAACCATTTTGCCCTTAATTCCAGTGCGGCTTCCAAGCTAGCGATACATGCCTCGTATTCTACTTCATTGTTAGATACCTTGAACTGAAGTTTGAAGGCTAAAGGTATATGGGAATTGTCGGGTGCTATCAACAACACTTCTATCCCATAACCGTACTGGTTAGACGCTCCGTCAAAGTACATGGTCTAAATCTCTTCTTCGACCTGTAGAATAGCCTCATCTGGGAATAAATACTCTACTGCTTCATGCCCTTCCACTAGGTGATCTGCCAGGAACTCGGCTACCGCTCTCTCATTGATAGACTTGTGCGTCACATATTTTAGATCAAATTCGGAGAGAAGAAGTAGCCAACGAGCTAGCCTACCCATAAGCGCTGGTTTCTCAAAGAGACATTTGATGGGATCTAATCTCGAAACCAAAATTACGGAGTGAGCTAATAGGTAGTGCCTTAACTTCCTGGTAGCCCATACTAAGGCCAAGCAAGCCTTCTCCAGCGGGATGTAACGGGTCTCATAATCTAGCATCTTCTTGCTCAGGTAATAGATGGCCTTCTCCATTTTATCCTTAGATTCCTGCGGAAGCATGCAGCCCTTTGTCGTGTTGGTTACTTACAAGTACAAAATCAATGGCTTCCTCGGCTCTGGTGGTGAAAACATGGGCGGGTTCTAGAGGTACTGGTTGATTTGTTCGAAAGCAAACTGGCATCGATCATCCCATTGGAATTTCTTTCATTTCTTCAAGAGACTAAATAGTGGTTCACAACTTCAGGTTAATTTTGTAATAAACCGTCTTATGAATTGTACTTTACCTAGAAAGCCCGCACCTCCTTTTCAGTCATTAGTGGTGGCATTTCTAGGATGGCCTTGATTTTGGAAGGATCAACCTTAATGCCCCTTTGCGTAATCAAGAACCCCAGCATTTTCCCTGTTGTGGCACCAAAAGTGCATTTCTACGGAATCAGCCTCAACCGATATTCCCTGATTCATTGGAAGAATTTCTTCAAGGCGATGTTGTGGCCCTCTCTTTCCTTGGACTTGACAATCATGTTGTCCACGTACACCTCAATCTCTTTGTGGATCATATCATGCAAGATCGTGGTTGCAGTCCGTTGATAAGTAGCCCCAGCATTTTTCAGACCGAATGACATCACCCTATAGCAATAGGTTCTCCACGGCATGGTGAAGGCAGTCTTCTCTCTATCCTCGGGTGCCGTCAAGATCTGGTTATACTCGAAAAATCTATCCATAAAGGAGAACAAAGCATGGCCCGCGATGAAGTCCACCAATTCATCGATGTGCGGTAGAGGAATGTTGTCCTTCGGACTAGCTTTGTTCAGATCTCTGAAATCCACACACACTTGAATTCTACCATCTTTCTTTGGCACCGGAACAATGTTGGCCAACCAAGTAGGATACTCAGATACTAGCAAAAATCCTGCATCTATCTTCTTGGTGACCTCTTCCTTAATCTTGAAAGCCCAATCTGGGTGTATTCTCCAAAGCTTCTGCTTGATAGGTCGGGCCTCGGGGTCCAAGGGAATCCGATGCTGTACAATCTCGAGATCGATTCCAGGCATGTCTTCGTAGGTCCATGCGAAAATGTTTTTGAAATCTTTTGATAAAGCGACTAAGCGCTCGCATTCCTCCAAAGGCAACGTGGAGCCGATCTAGACCAGACGCGGATCCTTCTCAGTACCTACGTTAATTGGAGTGATTTCATCAACAAGGGGTTTTACAAACCTCTCCTCCTCTCAATCAATCAAATGTTTCAAAACCAAAGGAATTCCTTCCTCGTCATTTTTATCAAAATTTTGAAAGTCGTGATCAATGCAATATACAAGTGGCACAGAAAAGTACTCAAAAACGGAAATGGTACCATTCCCATTCAAAGCTTCCAGCTCGTCCAATTCCTCGGTTACAACCGACTCAAAACAAAAGAAAAAATGCAACTTGGACAAAACTACGGCATCCGGGTCATCAACCCCAGGAATACTGGACTCCGACTCAGCAGAACTGGAATCTAATTCAGACAACATAGACTCTGTGGAATCAGATTCTGACTCACTACCTAATCCAAAACTGCTAGACAGAAAACCCTCCTCTAGCTGCCAAGTGAGAGAGAGTGCGTTAGGTGCATCCAGAATACTACCGGAAGGGTCCACACCTGATTGGTCTCCGATCATGGAAACAGTGAAGTCATCCCCCAAGCTCTTCGGTTTGATTTGAGGATCCGAAAGGAGACAGGCCAGCGCTGCTCCTATGTCAAGTTCATTGTTGTTGAACTCATCCTCTGTGATGTATTCTGCCTCAGCAGGCAAGTCAGTCTGTTGCTCTGTGGCTTTATCCACTTGTAGCTGGAGGTCGAAGAAAATCTCAAAGCCAGGCAAATGCCGCTTCTCAGAGTTCAACCATGGCTCAGGAAAGCTACAAAATGGGAAGTCCTTCCCCTCTTGGACAAAGCAGCCGTCCAGAGTTCCCTGAATTGGTCTATCTACAAGCTCATATAGCTTCATGCTTTGCTTAGCTTTGGCTCTTCCTGCCATTTCCTTTCCTTTTCTCACCCAGTCCTCTTTGGTAGGCATGTAGCCCAAGCCAAAGGCACAAGGGTTATGCAACACTTCGGCCAGTGCAGTAACGCCTTTCCTGTCGCTCTTTCCTAATCCCATCCCGGGTATATGATGTAGCTTGTTCATGAGGTAGACTAATTGAGAACTGATGTACAACCCCTCATCAATAGCCAAGATATCTTACACCACTCGAGCCTCAGCCAAGGTAAATCCAGACATGAAAACATCCTCATCACCGTGTACAATTTCCAATACTGGTGTGGTGACCTCCGGCAGAGGATGTATAGAAAAATTCCCAAAAACAATGGTTACCCCTTTTGCAAGAGGGTACTTCAGCATCGGATGGAAGGTGGAAGAAACAGCTTTTACTTGGTGTAGCCACAGTTACCCAAGTAACAAGTTGAAGGTAGCCGGAACATCCAGGACATGAAACTGAAATTCCTATTGTGCCAGACCTACTTGTGTTCCAATCTAAACAATCCCCATCACCTCTCGACTTGTGTTGTCGGAAGCCCAGATCACCTAGGTCGTTGGTACAAAATCCGCTGGCTTCAAGCTAATGGCATAGGCTGTGAGAGACGGGCAAACATTAATCGCAGACCCACTGTCAACCAAGACAACCGGCACCCACTTCCCTCTGCATTCAACTGAGATATATAGCGGTTTGTTGTACTCAGAGCCCTTGGGCGGCAATTCCTTATCCGTGAAGGTCAAAGTCGGTGAAGCACCTCCCGGGAAGACAAGTCCCACTAGTTGTTCTGGAGTTATGTCGATAGATAGCTTGGCCTTATCCATTCCTGACAGGACAGCTTGTCGATGCACGTGTGAAGCCATAAGCAACCCCCAGATAGATTTGTCTGCTTGGATCTTTTTCAACTACTTTAGTACAGCTTCCTCCTCTAACAGTTTGTCCTTCTATTTTTTGCCTCCTTATCCTTTCTGGATGCTTCTGGTTGGTCTAGGTGTGGGGGCTTGAAGTACTACCCGTTTCTAGTCATGTGGTCCACTTCCTCAGAATACCAAGCATTGTTTGGAAAATTCTATCCCTAATCTTCATCAGTGTGGGCAAGATATGGATCATCATCTTCCCACCATATTCCTTCAGCAACTAATAGGCAATTGTTCGGTTTTGTTGTAAGTATTCCCACATCCACATCACAGTTATTCCTCGCAGCGCCTTTGGCTTTTCTAGCTTTCTGACTATTCTCAGCTTTTTCTTGTTTAAACTGCTTCAATGTCGCTTCTTGCTCTGTATCAACTGTACTAACACTACTCAATTCCTGAGCAAAATTCTTAGTATCGGTGCTGTCTAGCAACTTTCACTTGTCATCAACTGTTCTGGCCCTTGTAGTAGTTCCTGCTTCTGGCTATCTAGCTTTAGTTGATATCCCTTATCTACATCAGGTTCATCACTGAGCCACTTCGAATTGTCCATCGACTCGTTTAGATTGAACTAGTTAATTTGCACATCCCCTGAATCTTGCTCATCAAAAAACTGCAGATTGTTGATATCCTCTTCGAGGTCGGCTAAGTCATCCAATCCCTGGCTTGGTCTATCCTCCTGGACCACACTCACTTCTATCCCTATTGGCAACTCCACCTCTAGTTTGGCCTGATTGGTTGGCACAATATAACAACATGGGTTATATTCCTCCTCAGATAAGTCCATGGAGCACTTAGGCACTGAACTAACATTCCCATTCTCCACCAAAGCTAGCCTGCCTTTATCTACCACTATTACCACCGTAAACTTGGGTTGAGATGTGGACCCATTCATTATGCACAAATTTGTACTTTCCGGGATGAACAGTGCCGACTTAGGTAGGTAGGAGGGGGTGATGTTTGTACTGGGGTCGTAAGGGATGACCAGTGTTTGGATGAGGTTTATTTGCCGAGGTGGAGGGGCTTGGTTATGTGGTGGGAGAGGATTTGTAGTGACATTGGGATTTTCAAGAGGCACTATCACTTCATTGTTAATGAGATCCTGAATCTCATAACGTAATCTAAAGCACTAGTCGGTGTCATGACCATACTGTTGGTGGAAGGCGCAGTATTTGGCCAGGTTGTGTGTAAGAGGGAGAGGATTGGGCAATGGGCGTTGTTCTAACAGCTTCAGGTGCCCTTTTCTGATCAGGACTCTCAAGGCCGCAGATAGAGACATGTAAGTGGGGTGAAAATCCTCTGGCCTTGTAATACCCCGACCCTCGTACATAATTCTGGTATCTTTTCAGTCTCCTATTCTGTGTCTTTGACTATTTATTGTGAGATGCTATGTGAAGGTAGAGTAAATTGCATGGAACCTAAAAAATATGGATGCCTATCTGTTGAGTTAGAATATTATCTGTTACATTTGAAACATTTAAATCTGAAATTGGACACCTTAGAGATTTAATTTGCAGAAATTGATTTGATATTTACAATCTACATGATTTTTAAGCTATAATGGGATTTTTTGTGAAATTTTTATTTCGGCATCTTAAAGCAATTGATTTTCGTCTTTTATGCTCCCATATATATATATATATATTGTTATATATTATCTAAGTCTTGTGGAGCTCTTGATCAAACAAACGTGAGACTCTCCAAGAGAGAAAAGAGAGGGAACCGTGGGAGAAGAATTGGGGGAAAACACACTTAATTCACCAAGGAGGCTAATTAATTGATAGATTTGGGAGATTGAAGGTAAGGGAATACAAATTTCTTGTTATAACTACTCAAGAATCCCAACTCATGTTAGTGTTGGCTCATGAATAAGATGTTGGTTCATTAGGGTTTCTCATCAGTTGATTATGTTAACACTTAAGTTGTGTATTGTATGAAATTATACTTAAATTCTTGGTTTATAGCATCATCCCATGTATATAGGTTGAGATCATGTGATATATTTAAAGAATTTGAAGTTGGAATGGGAATTGTGGAAGTGTTGGCTTGTTAAAGCCTCTAACTTGGTTTAAATTGATGTGAGTAAGCTTTAATTCATGATTTGGTGTTGTTAAGTGGGAGGATTGCATGAATTTTACCCTTGATTGCATGGAAAATTGGTTTTGGATGATGAATTTTGGCTTGAAATCGGGCTGCCCTGAATCTGGGTAGTCGTCCGCACGAGCGGAGGTCAGGGCCGCTCGAGCGTAAAAATGCACCTCCCAGCAGTTTTTCTGAAATTTACCCTGTCCGCTCGAGCAAAGAACTGTACGCTCGAGCGTAAAAATCGACTATCCAGTATTTTTGGTCGCACTACACTGTCCGCTCGAGCGGACAAAGTTACGCTCGAGCGTAGAACTGTTTCAGTAAGAAAAATGTGTTGTGTTCAGTTTTTTGTACCTGACCCTTTGGTGTTATTAGAATATTTATCTGATGAGTTTATGATAGTGATATACTCATATCGATAAAACTGTAGGGGCATATAGAATGACTGTTAAGAATTTGAAAGGGAAGGATACTAATTTATCAGTATATTGTGTGCAGGGCACACTCCAGAAGGAACTAGTACGCCGCCACAACACTGTGAGTAATAGTGCATTTCATATACAATTATGTATCTGTTTCCTGTAAGTTATGATCATAAGCTATGTGCTATCTGTGCCGCAAGGCTACCTGAGCCGAAAGGCTATCTGTGCCGCAAGGCTACCTGAGCCGAAAGGCTATCTGTGCCGCAAGGCTACCTGAGCCGAAAGGCTACCTGTGCCGCAAGGCTACCTGAGCCGAAAGGCTATCTGTGCTGCAAGGCTACCTATGCCGCAAGGCTATCTGGGCCAACAGGCCAATCTGTTATTTCTGTATTTAATTTTGGTACATATACTACTGCGCATTGTAATTTTATTATTGTGTACTATTATTCACTGAGCTTGTCTCATTCTATAATTTCGTCTGATTCTGTAGGAACCAGCTTGGGGAGCCGTTCTAGCATTACCTCATGCATTTTGTCAGCCTAAGGATAACCAGGCACTGGAGGGAACCCTTACATATTAGACCAGTTTTCTTTATACATGTAATTTTTGGTATCCATGTTTTGCTGGTCAGGGTTATTGTATTATTGTTGTGTATGCCTAATTTCTGGGCTGGATTTGTAGATGTTTTTGTAACCTAATTCTGTGTGCATGTTTACTATATGTTGAATCTCAAGATGGTCCTGGTTTTGTTGGATAGTTGCTCAATGGATGTGTCTGTTTATTGTTATTTAAAATTTACTGCTTCCGCTCAGGCCCCAAATGTTATTCACAATAGGTCATTCTGTCTAATTCTGATTGGGTCATGCCCAAACCTTTTAGGGGCGGGTTAGGGGCGTGACAAGTGGTATCAGAGCACGAGTTGCTATCTCACACACGGATCCATTGAGCGTTAGGGTGTCTAATATGGTAGGCATCATATAAGAAAGTAAGAATGATAGCAACGTGACATGATTTCTGCTAACCCTAATGCTAACGATATGAATTTCTTGTACACCTTTGTGTGTGCTGTAACTACTTGTTTTGTAGACTATGGTGAGAACAAGGGCCGACGAGCCAGAAGATGTTACCTCAGTACGGTTGGATAGGATGGAAAGAATGATGAGGGAAATGGCGGAAACTCTACGGCAACAACAACCTCAGCCACCACCACCGCCAGTACCCCCACCTGTAATGCAAGACATTCATGCTGAAGACCGTACCATTACACTTACGAGGGAGTTTAAAAAGATGAAACCACCATCGTTTAAAGGAGGGATTGAACCAATGAAGGCGGAGGCATGGGTGTTAGGGATAGAGAAATTGTTCGAAGTCTTCCCTTGTACCGAAGTGCAAAAGGTGCAGCTTGCTGCTTTCACTCTTGAAGATGAAGCACGGAGATGGTGGATGCTTACCAGAACAATGCATCCGGGGTTGACTTGGGACAGGTTCCTGGTGTTGTTTTATGACAAATATTTTCCCCAGAGTATGCAAGACAAGAAAGTAACCGAATTTGAAACGTTAAGGCAAGGAAATAGAACTGTAGCTGAGTATGAAGCACAATTCGCAGAGTTAGCCCGGTTTGCACCTCACATGGTAGATACAAAGTACAAGAAGGCGCGGAAATTTGAGGGAGGATTGCGGAATGCCATTCAAGATCAAATTAATGTATTGAAGTTACCAACTTATGTTGATGTCTTGGAGCGGGCTGTTATAGCAGAAGGGAATCTTGCTACCCAGACACGAATTTTTGAATGGAAGGGAAAAAGGCAGAATACTCAATGGTCTAAGGGAGCAACCACTTCACCAAACAAAAAGTAGAATTTAGGGAACTCCAGCAGTACTGCTCCTCAGAATTCAACTCCTGTGTGCCCAGAATGCGGATTGAAACATCGTGGGATTTGTCATCGATTGACCGGAGCATGTTTTCGGTGTGGCAAAACGGGGCATTTGATTAGAGACTGTCCACAAAGGAATCAACAAACTGGTAATAAGACCGCCACAAGCTCAGCAGGGTCTACACCGACCCCTAGTGCCAAATCAACCGTTAAACCGTCCAATCACAAGGATACCACAAGGCAAGGTAGGGTATTTGTGTTGGTTCCGGGGGGATGTACAGAATGCAACAACAGTGGTATCAGGTACATTTATGGTTTATGGCCATTCTGCTTATGTTTTGTTTGATTCTGGCTCTACCTGTTCTTTTGTGTCAAAGCAATTTGCAAAGAACTTAGGTAAACCTGAAGTAGAATTAGCCTATGTATTGTGTGTTACATCACCTATGGGGAATTCTTTGATTTGTACTTCTGTCTATCCTACTTGTGAAATTCTCATTGGAGATGTCCGTGTATATGCTAATTTAGTTCCACTTGATATGACTTCATTTGACATTATTTTGGGGATGGATTGGTTGGGCGAATATGGTGCTACCATAGACTGTCTGATGAAACAAATTACATTCTACCCTTCAGGTCAGTCAGAAATTGTTTTCCAGGGTCAGGAAGTGACATCGCCACCATATGTGATCTCTGCAGCTAAGGCCTGCAAATTGATTCAAAAAGGATGTCGGGGGTATTTATGTAGTGTTCTGGGAGGGCCAGTAGAGAATGAAAATATTGATGCGATTCCAGTTGTTTGTGATTTTTCGGATGTCTTCCCAAAAGAACTGCCGGGAGAGTTAGTGGACCGTGAAATTGAGTTCACTATTGACGTGTTACCAGGAACTCAACCCATTTCTAAAACCCCGTACCGGATGGCACTAGCCGAAATGAAGGAATTGAAGATTCAGCTGCAAGATTTATTAGACAAGGGATTTATTCGTCCGAGTGTTTCTCCGTGGGGTGCACCAGTTCTATTTGTGAAAAAGAAGGATGGAACACTTCAATTATGTATCGATTACAGGGAATTGAATAAGGTGACAATTAAAAATAAGTACCCCTTGCCACGAATTGACGACCTATTTGACCAGTTACAAGGAGCACAAGTTTACTCAAAAATTCATTTACGGTCCGGCTACCATCAATTGAAAGTTAAAGCCGATGATGTGCAAAAAACAGCTTTTCGAACCCGTTACGGCCATTATGAATTTTTGGTCATGCCTTTCGGAGTTACAAACGCACCAGCGGCCTTCATGGATCTAATGAATCGTGTCTTTAAACCTTATCTGGATGAGTTTGGGGTAGTTTTTATTGATGACATCCTTATCTACTCAAAGAGTACAGAAGCTCATGAGGATCATCTTCGCCTAATTCTTCAAACACTCCAGGAAAAGAAATTGTATGCAAAGCTAAAGAAGTGTGAATTCTGGCTACAAGAAGTGGCATTCTTGGGGCATGTGGTGACCAAGGAAGGAATCTCTATTGATCCACACAAAATTGAAGCAATTGTAAATTGGCCAACTCCTACTAGTGTAACTGAGGTGCGAAGTTTCATGGGATTAGCTGGATATTACAGGAGGTTTGTTCAAAATTTCTCCAAGATTGTTGTGCCGCTTACCCAACTAACACGGAAGAGAGTTGCGTTTGAATGGTCAGAAGAGCGAGAGTCTGCCTTCCAAGAGCTGAAAACAAAGTTAACTACAGCACCAGTTTTAGCCTTACCATCTGGAACTGAAGGGTTTGTAATTTACAGTGATGCCTCGCATAAAGGGCTTGGTTGCGTACTTATGCAGAATGGAAGGGTTATTGCATATGCTTCTCGGCAATTAAAACCCCACGAGAAAAATTATCCCACACACGACCTTGAGTTGGCAGCAGTAGTGTTTGCTGTGAAGATATGGCGACACTATCTCTATGGCACAACCTGTGAAGTCTATACCGACCACAAAAGTCTTAAATATCTTTTCACCCAAAAGGAGTTGAATATGCGACAGCGGAGGTGGTTAGAGTTGCTTAAAGATTATGATCTACAAATTCATTATCATCCTGGGAAAGCTAATATGGTTGCAGATGCACTTAGCCGGAAAAATAGGGGAGATTTGGCGTGTTTGTTTACGAAACAAAAGGAGTTGGTAATTGAATTAGATAAATTGAATGTGGAATGTGTGACCCGTAGGCAAGAGGCCTGGATGGCGGCAATAATGGCTCAACCAACCTTACTTGAAGAGATCAAATTACATCAAATGGGAGATGATGCGTTGAGAAAGATATGTGACGAGTTAGAGTCCAAACCAAAACCGGGGTTCAGTTTAACGGATTCAGTGCTCAAGTTCCAGAACAGAATATGTGTCCCTAATGTGTTGGAACTTAAACGGAAATTGATGGAAGAAACACATACCTCGAGATTATCAATGCACCCAGGAAGTACCAAAATGTACCGAGATTTGAAGCAAAACTTTTGGTGGCCGGGTATGAAAAGGGAGATCGCGGAATTTGTCTCTAAATGCTTACAATGCCAACAAGTAAAAGCGGAGCATCAAAGACCTGCCAGTTTATTGCAACCTCTTCCCATTCCGGAGTGGAAATGGGAACATTTGACAATGGACTTTGTTGTGGGGTTACCACGGACTCCCCGAGGCATGAATTCGATATGGGTTATTGTCGACCGGTTAACGAAGTCTGCTCATTTCTTACCAGTAAAGACTCAATATAACGCAGATAAGCTCGCAGTACTTTATATGAATGAAATTGTAAGGCTTCATGGTGTCCCTGTTTCCATTGTGTCGGATAGAGATCCCAAGTTTGTTTCGAGATTCTGGCAAAGTTTGCAGGAGGCTATGGGAACGGAACTTAAATTCAACACAGCTTTTCACCCTCAAACTGACGGTCAATCCGAAAGAACGATACAAACCTTGGAAGATATGCTCCGAATGTGTGTGCTGGATTTTCAAGAAAGTTGGGAAACTCATCTACCGCTGATCGAATTTGCATATAATAATAGCTACCATTCGAGTATTCAAATGGCACCTTATGAAGCTCTGTATGGAAGACCGTGTCGCCACCAGATGTCAATGAGGTAGGGATAGGCCTTTATTAGGGCCAGAGATTGTTCAATTGACTACTGAAAAGGTAAAAATTATTCAAGAAAGGTCGAAACCGCCAAAGCAGTGTAAGAGTTACGCAGATAATCGGCGAAGGAATTTGGAATTTGATGAGAACAGTCATGTTTTTGTGAAAGTTACCCCAATGAAAGGACACCCAAGATTTGGAAAGAGGGGTAAGCTAACACCCTGGTATGTCGGTCCCTTTCAAATCTTACAGAAAGTTGGGCCAGTAGCCTACCGAGTCGCCCTTCCACCACATATGAGTCAGGTTCATAATGTATTTCATGTTTCTATGCTCCGAAAGTACCTTTCAGATCCATCCCATATCATTGATTATCATCAGATTGAGCTAACTGACAAGTTAACATACGATGAAAAACCGTTTCGAATTCTGGACCGTCAGGTAAAACAGTTAAGGAACCGAGAAATTCCAATGGTGGAAGTGGAGTGGCAAGAGCACTACGGAACTGAGGCGACTTGGGAAAAAGAAGATGACATCTGAAAATCAAGACCCACTGCTTTCGGTCTCTATAGTAAAAAACAAGTTTGGAGGACCAAACTTAATTAAGGGGGGGAGAGTGTAATACCCCGACCCTCGTACATAATTCTGGTATCTTTTCAGTCTCCTATTCTGTGTCTTTGACTGTTTATTGTGAGATGCTATGTGAAGGTAGAGTAAATTGCATGGAACCTAAAAAATATGGATGCCTATCTGTTGAGTTAGAATATTATCTGTTACATTTGAAACATTTAAATCTGAAATTGGACACCTTAGAGATTTAATTTGCAGAAATTGATTTGATATTTACAATCTACATGATTTTTAAGCTATATTGGGATTTTCTGTGAAATTTTTATTTCGGCATCTTAAAGCGATTGATTTTCGTCTTTTATGCTCCCATATATATATATATATATATTGTTATATATTATCTAAGTCTTGTGGAGCTCTTGATCAGACAAACGTGAGACTCTCCAAGAGAGAAAAGAGAGGGAACCGTGGGAGAAGAATTGGGGGAAAACACACTTAATTCACCAATGAGGCTAATTAATTGATAGATTTGGGAGATTGAAGGTAAGGGAATGCAAATTTCTTGTTATAACTACTCAAGAATCCCAACTCATGTTAGTGTTGGCTCATGAATAAGATGTTGGTTCATTAGGGTTTCTCATCAGTTGATTATGTTGACACTTAAGTTGTGTATTGTATGAAATTATACTTAAATTCTTGGTTTATAGCATCATCCCATGTATATAGGTTGAGATCATGTGATATATTTAAAGAATTTGAAGTTGGAATGGGAATTGTGGAAGTGTTGGCTTGTTAAAGCCTCTAACTTGGTTTAAATTGATGTGATTAAGCTTTAATTCATGATTTGGTGTTGTTAAGTGGGAGGATTGCATGAATTTTACCCTTGATTGCATGGAAAATTGGTTTTGGATGATGAATTTTGGCTTGAAATCGGGCTGCCCTGAATCTGGGTAGTCGTCCGCTCGAGCGGAGGTCAAGGCCGCTCGAGCGTAAAAATGCACCTCCCAGCTTTTTCGAATTTACTGTCGCCGAAAGAAGAATCAGACGCCGGCGTAAAAATCGACTATCCAGTATTTTTGGTCGATTACATCGCCCGCCGAAGGACAAAGTTACGCAGCGAGAACTGCTTTCAAAGAAGAAAATGTGTTGTGTTCGGCCGTGCTCGACCTTTGGTGTTATTAGAATATTTATCTGATGAGTTTATGATAGTGATATACTCATATGGATAAAACTGTAGGGGCATATAGAATGATTGTTAAAAATTTGAAGGGGAAGGATACTAATTTATCAGTATATTGTGTGCAGGGCACACCCCAGAAGGAACTAGTACGCCGCCACAACACTGTGTGTAATAGAGCATTTCATATACAATTATGTATCTGCTTTATCAAGGCTAGTTATGAGCATAAGGCTATTTGCCGCAAGGCTACCCGAGCCGAAGGCTATTTGTGCCGCATAAGGCTACTCCGAGCCGAAGGCTATCTCAGGCCGCAAGGCTACCTGAGCCGAAAGGCTACCTGTGCCGTAAGGCTACCTGAGCCGAAAGGCTACCTGTGCCGCAAGGCTACCTGAGCCAAAAGGCTATCTGTGCCGCAAGGCTACCTATGCCGGAAGGCTATCTGGGCCAACAGGCCAATCTGTTATTTCTGTATTTAATTTTGGTACATATACTACTGCGCATTATGAATTTATTATTGTGTACTATTATTCACTGAGCTTGTCTCATTCTGTAATTTCGTCTGATTCTGTAGAAACCAGCTTGGGGAGTCGTTCTAGCATTACCTCATGTGTTTTGTCAGCCTAAGGATAACCAGGCACTGGAGGGAACCCTTACATATTAGACCAGTTTTCTTTGTACATGTAATTTTTGGTATCCATGTTTTGCTGGTCAGGGTTATTGTATTATTGTTGTGTATGCCTAATTTCTGGGCTGGATTTGTAGATGTTTTTGTAACCTAATTCTGTGTGCATGTTTACTATATGTTGAATCTCAAGATGGTCCTGGTTTTGTTGGATAGTTGCTCAATGGATGTGTCTGTTTATTGTTATTTAAAATTTACTGCTTTCGCTCAGGCCCCAAATGTTATTCACAATAGGTCATTCTGTCTAATTCTGATTGGGTCATGCCCAAACCTTTTAGGGGCGGGTTAGGGGCGTGACAGGCCTCAAGGTTGGTGCTTCGAGGTTTGTGAGGTGGTATCAGATGTACCGGCAAAGGGGTTGGCAGTTTTCGATGTGGTGGTGACCATGCCCACATCAGAAGGCCTTGCAGCTGCACTACCACTCATGGTCACATTAGAACTGCGTGTGAAAGATCTCTTCAGTTTCTCTTTCTCATGGTCTATCAAACCATGCTTCATTGCATCCTTTATCTTCACCCCTATTTCATGGAGGTCAACAAAAGTAGAAAGAGGTACGACTATCATTTTCTGTAGTAGTCTCGGTTGCAGGTTACGGACCACCATTCAGATCTGGTCCTTTTCAACCGATCGAATGGTCATCATGGAGGCCTTGGCCCTCCACCAGGTTACAGAACTAGAGAATCCCTCCTTCGACTCTTAGGAGGTTGCTTTGAGATCACGAGTTGTGACCTTGATCTGTGTGTTGTAGGAATATCGAGTAATAAAGGCCTCAGCCATCTCTTTCCAATTCCTCTTTACAGAGTCTTCAAGTTTAGCATACCAAATGGCTACGATACCCGACAGGGTCCGGCCAAAGAGGGATAACGTTTGTAGTCTAGATAGGCCCATTGGTCGCACAATGTCTTAAAATAGCCACAAGTGGACCATGGGATCACCTGAGCCATCAAAGCAGTCTATGTGTGGCATTTTAAACCTATCTGGCAACGTCACTACCGAATTCGTATAGCCGTCCTCAATATCCGGGATTGAATTCACACCCTGAGCTCGTTTAAAGAGCTTCTCAAGCTTGCTCACTTTTAGCGCAGTAGGGTCGACCTCAAACTTAAATGGCGCCTCTGTTGGGTGAACCGGTGCTTTGGAAGTCTGGGGTGGAAATGGCTCTGTTGGAATGTCCGCATTTTCTTGGACATTAGCTGTAATCCCAGGTATTGGAACCCTAACTGGGGGTGGATGCAAGGTAGAAACTGCTGCTTGTTGTGATTGTTGCCATCTTCGAAGCCTCTTGATCAACTCGGCTCATTGGTGCAATTCCCGCTTTGTGGGCGGTGACTTCTTATAAAAGATCCACTACATATTCTCAATAGTCTGCTGAAGTTGGCGGAGCATTTCTTCCATGTTGACCAAGGGATGCTGATTTATTAGAACTGGTGTGTACTCCCTTTCTGAAGTAGAAGTAGAAAACTGGACTTCGCTGAATGAAGGTAGCTGTAGAACCGGTGAGTTATGCCTGACTCCCCTCCGTCTTGTAACCGGGGGTAGCGAAGCAAACACTGGTTGTCCTCTTATAAGATCCTCAGATCGGTAAAGTCGCCTTACTTGAGTCCAGAGTGCTTGGGGGGTAACAGCCTCGTCTGAAGCAATCATGAAAGACTACCTTGCAAAAAGAAAAAAAAAAAAACAGAAAGAAACAAAAATTAGAGAATGCATAGCATCTCAGCTCTGACAGAAACAACACACAGTTGTAATCACAAGCTGGAGAACTATACTCAAACACTGATTTCTGCCCCAAAACTGATACCCTCAAACTGATACCCAGACTTGCAACTGATACATACATTTCTCTAAGTCATAAAGCACGTATCAAGCAAGTGAGAGCCAAAACACCCCAATGATGGGGTAGGGTTACCCTGTCCTAATTTCGTTAGGAACTAGGGATTCGCAATGCAAACAAGTGGTTTCAAACAATCCTACATTCAGGTGAGCAATCTACCCTAATTTGGAACAGTCTCTGTGGCTTCCGATATGCAACTAGACTAATTGGTCAAAAAGGGTACCTCGGCAAGACCACCTAATATACCTCTCACACCTAACACTGAGAAGTGAATGGAGGATCAAACGGTACAGCAGTAGTCCAAATTCGAGGGTTGTGAAACCATTCATGGCAGAGCCTGCAATCGGTACGCCTTTTGGCAAGCTTTTCCAAGCAAGCCTTCGGCAAACCGCTCAAGAATAGCAGATGGCAAACACTGTGACTTAAGTGCACTGATGCAAATGCAAAGAAACACATAAGTATAGATAAACAACATATCATGAGTTCGAGTCAAGTTCTCAAAATCCCCAGCAGAGTTGCCAGAAATTGTGGACTCACTTTTTTCCGCACCCCTGTCTTTCGGAAAGGGTTTGAAAAGAAGGCCTCACAGTTCGGACTCCTGCAGGTCTGAATCTAGTCTTACAAGTGCAATGTAAAACTGAAAATCACCAAAGAGTCCAAATCCGACAAACCTTTTTGGAAAATCGATTTTAAATCAAATAATGCCAAAATTGGATTGCTTTGCCAGATTCCAGAGTCGCCACCTAAATATTTTATTTTGGAGAAATTTAGGGAACCCTGACTCGTGGTTGGCCGGCCACTAATGGAGGTTGTCGGCCATGTGCCTGCTACAAAGGGGCACTGCCGGCAATCACTGAAAAGCTATCGGCCATCAGTGTATGAACTACCGGCCACTGATGAACAACTTCATTCTGCTACAACAGAGCATAACACAAAGCGTGAAAGAAGTAGTTTCACAGGTTGTATGTATTGTGTACCACTCCATATCATCAAAACATATCCAAGGAGTGGTACCCTTGGCTCCAAAACCACCAACCTAGCATTTTCAATGCTTGATGGCCAAAGAACCAAGGAATACAATTTCATTGTATATAAAAACAAGACTCAAGACCATCACCTTATCATGTGTGGTCAAGGGCAATGGAGACCCAGGAGATTGGGTCATTTCATCACTTTGAGTATGAAATGCTCCAATCTTCCTTGTGTTCAATATAACGTCCAATTGAACACATGCAATGCAACACAAAATGCTTATCTTGCTCAAGTTTTACTTATCACTTTTGTTTACTCATTTCAAATTACCAACTCATTCTTTAATTGGTTTAGTCCATTGGTGAGAGTCCTCTAAATAGAAACAAGTGTCAACCAAGGGATGATGTAAGGCAAGAGAGAGTTCATACTATTCATAATGAACCCTCAAAGAGGATTAAACCATTAAGCATAAACGCTATCTCAAGCTTAAAGAATCCCAAATTTGAAACAACTCTCAAAAGCAATTGAAATGGTGAAACAAATGAGATTGTGACAAAGCTATATATGCTGAAATTACATGCAAAATGACACTACAACATGCAACCAATTCACGCAACTCATGTTTAAAGGCCTAAAACAATAAGCTTGTGAAGGAATTAACCCTACAACTATGCAATACAAGCCTCAACTAAATTAACCAGCCCAAAACAAACCCAAAACAGAGGCAAAAACAAGCTGGACTTAAGCTACAAATTGCTAGAAAAACATGTTAACATATGAAGCTATCTAGGCATGCAAACAAAACACAAGGACATGAGGTTAACCCCTCCAATTTTGGACTTCAAAACATGGTTTTTACCACTGAAATACCTCTAAAAATCAGTGATTAAAAGGCCCAAAAAATCTGGTTTAAAAGCCTTGAAAGATGGCACAAAAGCCTAAGAAAACCAAGTAGCAAAAGGGTGAGCCACCCCTAACTCAAAAGGGGCCTTTAAACTACCTTTTAAACCAAAAAAAAATAGAGATTTTTTGAGGTCAAAACCAGCTCAAAAACAATATGTAAAGATGGCAAAACAAGTATTTAAAACAAGAGTAAAATACATATGTTCTACCTTTTGAAGACAAGGTACAATTTGAGCAACAAAAGAAGCTAAATCAAGACAGAATCCTCTTCTAGAGCTCAAACAAAACTCCAAGAGACCTCAACTCCAAGGTGGTCAAGTTTGATGAAGGGTTCATGTGTAAAAGTGTAGAGAAACTAGACTTTAAGGCACAAAATAACAAGAGAGAGAGAGAGAAATTTTTTGTCTTCAAATTTTCTAACCTATAGACACCCCATTTTTGACCGTCCTCAAGACTTGGACATCATCATTTGAACACTCGATGATCATCCATGCTCATGGTCGTTTTGAGTTCCTGGAGGTCTCGGCTACGCGCCTTACCTCAAGATCTATCAACTTGACTATTTAGTGCTTGGTTCTGGACCAAGCACTTGTGTTTTGATTCTGAGGGAAGAGGATGGCTTATTGGACTTCCCCTCAACCCATCGGCCAAGGCATGAAGCCATCGGCCAAAAGTTTTGGCCAATCGGCACTGTTTTTGGTCAGTCGACCACCTTTGTTGGTCACTCGGCCATATTTTTCAACCGAACGCTTTCCATCTACTTTTGGCAAAGATTTTTTTCCAGCTGGCACAACTGGCATGCACAATCCCCCCCTCCATACACGTGTATGAAGGGATTTGTCTCTTGCTTGGCTTCTCCAAGAAGCTTTGCAAATTGGATTTCTATAAGAAGGGAGCTCCTCCTCCCTTCTCAGAGGTTCAACAAAATAGATATAGAGTTCATATATCCCTCTCTCTCTATATATCTCTCCCTCTCTACATTTGTGTGTGTTTTGGTGATCAAAAGTGTGTTTTGTTCATATTTTTGCACTAAGGCACCAAGTGATACACCATCCTTGAGTTAATGATGTGCTAAGGAGTTGGTTTTGGAGTTCTTGGGTTGTTTTTGATCTAAGAAGATTGCTGGAGTTGTGTTCTTGAAGTTATTCTTCAAGGGTGAGTCAACTTGCTTTTGATACCCCATTTTGTCTTAAGCTTTTAGACTTACTTGCATATTGTTTTAAGCTTAGCTCTAAACTATAAAAAGTTTTAATTTTATATGCATGTTTTAGTTTCTTAAGGTCACTTTTTGGTTGGGGGTTGTCTACCCCCTCTTAGGCCTTGTTTGGCCCTATTTTGTGCCTTTCTTCTTGAGCTTTGGTATCATCTTATTTTGGCCTTCTCACCACTGAAATCCAGAGGATTTTCAGTGGTGGAGAAGTGGTTTTTGAGTCTTGATATGGAGAGGGACACCCCCCTCTCCTTGTGTCTCATATGCTTGTATTGTTGGCTTATAAGAGTCGCATGTTTGCTTAGCATGTTTTGGCTTCATTTTAGCAAGTATTTGATGTTATTTGACCATCTATTACCTCTGTCTTCAGTTAGTTTAGTGGTCTCTTACATGCATCATACACTTGCTTTGCAAATCCCCTCATTTGTCTTAACATGCATCATGCATTTGGACCATCATGCTTTAATATTTTGGCTTAACTCAAAGGAGCTTTTAGTCATGTTTTTCCATGTTTAAGCTTTTTTGGTGTTGTCTTGGTCATGCATGCATTGTTTTGGAGAGCCTTGGTTCATTCTAGCTTGTAAGCTTTGTGCCTTGAGTTCATTAGCATGTTACTTGAAGTATTTTCATGATTTGGTATCATGTGAAATGTGATTTCAGTCCATATTTCATGGTCACACACTTGCATTTATCACCTATTCCTTTGCTTTGGATAGTTTGTGTTTTATGCCTTAAGAATAGGTCATTGTGCATGCCCCCATGCTTAGGCCTTTGGGATGCCATCTCAGTGGGTACTTGGGCTTATTTTGACATATCATGGCCCTGATTTTCCTTGGTTAAGTCATGTCATGTTTGGTTGTAATAGGTGTAGTGCAATCCCCCTTTTGGCCTTGTATGCGTCTTGTTTTATGCTCATCTTTCTAGCATGTTTTGGCCACATCCCATGCATGTTGTAGCCTTGTTTTGGCCTGCCTTAGGACTGTTTTAGGTCATGTTAGTCCTTTGGGCCTTAGTTGATACGGCCATGGTTCAAGTCCCTTGGCTAGCTTCGGGCTTTGAGTCCATTAGCATGCCTTACTTGTGTTATGTGTTTGATTTAGCATCACTCTTAACACGATTTCAGAGCTTTTGATGTCACCATATGCTATCATGATTGTCACCCCTCGCTCATATTTGGGTGTTGTGACCTTATGCCTTAACTCTTGGACCATCGCATGTGCATGTTTGCCTTGCATTTCATGCCACCGATTCATCACTTTGGCCACTGTTTCGGTATGTCTGAGGCCTACCCATTTTCAGTATAAGTCCATGGAATCATGCGGTTTGTGTATTGTTGTATGCCTATCGCATTGCATGTTGCTGCATACTTATTGTTGGTATCATTGTTGCATACCTATCACGTTGTTTGTTTGCATATCTAGGATGCATAGTAGTATTACATACTTACCTCATAACATGTTGTTTACATGTTAGGTTGTATTGCATTGCATTTGTCATGCTCATGTTACATCGCCTTGCATTTCCATGTTTGCATTGTACATGGTTGCATGCATTGCATTGTGTTTGGTTTGGGGTGTTAAACCAAACACGAGGAGCGAGGAACGTTCGTACTTGAAGTGACGAAACGTGCCTCAACCCTTAGTCGCCGACGCTCTTGATCCAACATGATAGAGTGTGAGGCCTTCATGTGTTTTGTGCATTCATTCCATATTGATTTGCACACTTGGCTTCTTTGGCCATCATGCATTGAAATGCGTGATTGATGGCCCGAGGGTCGAGGACTATACTCCCTTGAGCCCATGACATGATAGGGAGAGTGGTCGGGCATATATTGTCATGTAAATGCATTGCCATGCTCTGTTTGTCCTCTGCTGTAGCAAAACAGTACTCTGGAGGAAGAGATGGCCAATCGACCATCTTCAGTGCCGGTCGGCTACAAATTTATGGCCGAGAGCCTAATTATTGGTTGATGACCAGTTCCCCATGGCTGATGGCCTTTCCACTTGGCCGATGGCCTCTCACAGCACCTAGAATGTGATTCAGAAACATCCTGGAGACTTGTGTAGTTTTCAGAGATACAGAGTAGTGTAAACAGAGGCAGCATGAGCATGGCAATAGATTTCCGAGCAAAGCTGAGCATGCATGCATTTGTTCCTCTTCCCGACGCCTCTTTATTGCTTTAGTATCTTAATTAACTTGTTTAATTAGTTAAGTGTTGTGTAATAATTAATTAGCTAGTTAGTTGATTAATTAGTTAAATTGTATTATTCTTTTGGACCCTCCGTCGAGAGCGCGAATTGGTAATAAGTGTGCGTGCGTGTGTGAATGTCTTCCAACCCCACGTCTTTCTCCCTTTTACTTACCTGTTTTTGATGGTTAGATTAGGGCATGTTTCAATTAGCATACTTATGCTTCGCATGTTTGCATCCATTCTTTTGTCTTACATGCACCAGGCTCGGCGCATTATACTAATTGCATTGTATTTCAATTCCAATTTGAATACATGTTACCAAGTTGCATTTCACATGTCATTTTAGAATAGCCGAGCTTACTTGTAGTTGCATTTTGTATTTGTTGCATTAGCCATTTTAAACATGAACTAGGATCATGCATTGATTACTAACTAGTTTCTGTTTTGGCTCGGAATACTCAGTGAGTGTTTATGCTTTAGCACCTTGCATGTGTGCGAGTGTTGCCATGATAGGATGCTTTCCATGAGGCTATTTTCTTATGTGATATAACTGCATAAATACCTGTGGATGGAGGTTGAATTACTTGAATTGGAACAATTCATTGAAATGCAAGTTTTAAGCCCACTTGAAAGTGGCAAAATCATGTTTTCTAAGCCCACCTAAGGGTGGCAAATCCATGTCTTAGCTTACTTGCGAGTAGCACCTTCAAACGATTTTCAAACAAACAAACATGAGATATTTTGTTCCAAATTAGGCGATCTAGTCTATACTTGTATGCCGTGTGCATCATGTAGTAAAGCTAGCTAATAAACCGGAATAAGAACGCATGTGTTTTCAAAAACAAGATATCAAGTTAGTAAAGGCCGATCTTTGATCGGGTGAGCGGGGGTGCGCATTGCATGACCTTCCCCAATCGTACCCAAGTTCCCGAGCCAAGGCAACTTTGGTGATGACAAACACGTGGCCTTAGGCACAAGCCAGGGTTTCCTAAATTCCCCCCCCCCCATAACAAAAATATTTAGGTGGCAACTTTGTATCTGGCAAAGCAGTCTATGTTTGGCACTTCTTTACAAAAATCAGTTTTCCAATTTGCCGGATTTGGACTCTTTGGTGATTTATCAATCTCACATCGCATATTGTGAGATCAGATTAAGAACCATGACATTCGAGTCTAAACTGTAGCATGGGGCCCTCGGGGCGCGTCTATAGTTTCTGGCGACTCTGTTGGGGAGTTAGAGAACTTGACTCGAACTCATGATATCTTGTTTTGATTACACTTATGTGTCTCTTTGCATTACATTTGCATTGGTGCGCCTAGGACACCGTGTTTTCCGTATGCTATTCTTGAATGATTTGTCAGAGGCTCGCTTTAAGAAGCATGCCGTAAGGCTGACCGATTGTGAGCTCTGCCACGATGGGAACATAAACCCCGATTGTTACCAGGGCACCCCTTTTGACCATTCGACCTAGTGCATATCGGAATCCATAGTGACTATTCCAAGCTAGGATAGGTTGTTTACCCGATTGTAGGTTGTTTGAAACCACTGTGTGTGTAGTGAAACCCTAGCTCCTGACAAAATAGGACAGGAAAACCCTATCCCTCCATAGGGGTGTTTTGGCTCTCACTTGTTTGTTATGTGCTTTTAGAGTGCGTTTCTACAGGGAATGCACGTATCAGTTTGCAAGTCTGGGTATTAGGCATGCGGGTGTAGACACCCCAGTTTTGACCGACCTTAAGACTCATACGTCATCAATTGAGTGCTTGGTGATTGCGTATGTTGTGCTCGTTCTGAGGTTTTGGACTTTCGGCTGAGGTTCTTACCCCCGGACCTCGGGACCCTTTTATGTTTTGCCTCGATTTGCGGACCAGGTCTTGCTTTCTAATGTCAGAGGGAGAGAGAGGTCTTGTAGACCATCTCTCAGTGGCCGTAGGCTACTTTTCGTGGTCGCAGGCCACTGTTCCCGTTTGGAGACCAGTTTCCGATTTTCGGAGCCGTCGACCACGCGCCGCGGTTCGGGACCGTTTAACATTCTCCGTTTGGCACGGATTTTGGCACACACCTTGTTTCCTCTTTCTAGAGGGACACTGCGGCCCGGGAGACCACCTTTGTGGTCGAACGCCACTTTTGGTGCTTAACAGCCTATTTTCGGGGAACCCGGTCGCGCGTTTTGCCCTCGAACCCTTGTTTTGCATCGGTGTTGGTTCATTATTTGCATGAACCTTGTTTTCATTGTTTGGAAGGTGGTACATGGGTGGGAGACCACCTTTTCTCTTGGAGACCACTTCTCTCTCCGCCAATTGGTTTTCTTGTCAAAAAACTAGTCTCCTTCATTTTTGAGCCACATTTCCTGGTCTCCCACCATACCACTAGCTTGCATTTAGTTGGGAGACCATCAAATGGGCTGGACGACCACTTTACCTTGAGGGAGAGTACTCACCCTGGTCGGCTGACCAGGGGAAGTGGTCGGTCGACCACCTTAACTGGTCGGCCTGCTCCCTCTAGTTTTGTCTCTGTGAGTTGTTGCCAACTGGAAGGCATAGACTGCATCCTCCATACATGCGTATGGAGGATCTTTGGCCTTAGTTTTTAGCTTCTTTGAGAAGCTTTGGCCTCCTTTGTGAGGGTTCAGATTTTGGTTAAGGCACATACACATATCTCTCTCTTTTTCTCTATATTTAGGCTTAGGAAGCGTATTGTTCTTAACCCTTTTGCACCACACCTCATAGCCTAAAACTTGTACCATCAACCCAAGGTTCTTGGATGTCATTTTCAGAGGTTAAGGAGCTGGGTTTTTGGTGCAGAAGTTGCTGTCTTTGTTGAGCTTCAAGGGTAACTCATTTTCTCCCTTTTTAAGCATTATTTTGATCCTTCTCTTAGCCTCATTTGCATGCTTATTTGAGGTTTTTTGTCAACTGAAAAAAGCTTTACTTTTAAGCATTATTCATGTTTATTTAAGGCCATTTTCCTGTAGGAGGTCATCTATCCTCTTGCATGCTTCATTTAGTCTTGTTTTAAGCCATGCCTTAAGGCCTTTGTGTTGACCTTTGCTTGGCCTTTCAGCCACTAAAATGTAGTGGATTTTTAGTGGTTGGCATGCTATTTTGAGGGCCAAAATCAGAGAGGGGTGACCCTCTCTCTTTTGGCCTTGTTTGTTTGCATATTTGGCCTTTCAAAGGAGCGTTTGTTTTCACACTTCCAAGCCTCAGTTCAAGCCCCTTTTGGTGAATTTTAGGGCCTACCTAGGCTCTGTCCAGAGTTGGTTTTGTCATCTAGGGTTCGCCTCTTGCATGTATAGAATAACCCCTCTCATAGCTTATCAAAGGAGCATGTCATTCTTGGATGCATTGGTCTTGTTTCCATAGGTTTTTGGTCATTATTTGGCATGTCATACGTCTTTCTTTTGCTGGTTTAGTGGCCTCTTGAATGCTTCACATGCTTGTAGTGTAAACCATGCTCACTAGCTTACATCGCATGCGGTTTTGGCCCTTGATTCTAGCATATTTTGGCTATACTTCAAACTGATTTTGTTCATATTTTGGACTGCCTTAGGTTTGTTTTGAGGCCTCTTGGTCGAATGACACTTTCCATGCATACTTGTAGTGTAATATCCTTGTCTAGCCTTGAGTTTTGGAGCCCCTTGCATGCTTAACTTGAGGTGTTTCCATGTCTTGGCATCATTGAGCATGTTATTTCAGAGCCTATACTTGTGCCATGTTCCCATGTTTTCCACTCTTTAAATGCATTTGAGAGTTGTGCTTATATACCTCATTTACGGGCCATTGCATGAGCTTCATTTTTGTGCATTTCAAGCCATCATCTTAGTCCATTTTGCCACTGTTTTGGCCCTGCATCGGGACTATTTGGGGTTGGTTTGTTCATTTGGGCATTGCTTTGCATACCTCTAGTGTAATGCACTTCACTAGTTTCAGTATTTGAGCCATTCAACATGCATAACATGAGTTGTTTGCATGATTCGAGACCATTGTGTATGTCATTTCAGAGCTGGAACATGTGTTGTTGTATGCCATATTTCATCCCTTCCATGCTTTCATACAGTTGTATCTTGTGCCCTAGGCTTTGGGCCCTTGCATCTTGTATGTTTGCATGTGTTTTGTTGCCTCATTTTCATCATGTTAGCCACTGATTTGGGTGTGGCTGAGGTCCATCCATCTTGGTTTAAGTCCATCTTGCATTGTGTATGCCATATAGTCCATGTTATCGTATGTTCGATCATTGCATTGTTTATGCCTCATTCTTAACATTGCGTATGTTAGTGCATTGTGTATGCATGCCATATAATCCACGTGCATTGAGTATGCCCTTGAATAGTTCATAGCATTGTCTATGCTAGTTGCATGCTTGCATGTGATCCTTTGCATGTTTGCATCACTTAGTCGCATTACATTTAGGATTGCATACTAGAGTTGCATTTGTACATGCCATGCCATTCTACTTGTTGCATTATGTTTGGAGTAGGAGTTAGTCCAAACACAAGAAACATGGAACGTTTCATACTCCAAGTGATAAAACGTGCCTCGATTCTCGGTCGCCGACACTCTTGACTAACACATGATGGAGTTTAGGCATTTATGTGTTTATATGTGCATTCATTTCACATTGAGTCGTGCAATCCGACTCCTCGACCATCATGCATCGAGATGCGTGATTGGTGGCCCGAGGATCAAAGACTACACTCTCTAGAGCTTATGCAATGATGGGGAGAGTGGTCGTGCATACATGTGTTGCAAATACCTTGCTTTCTCTCTCTCTTGCCTTTGTTTCAGGAAATGCCGAAACCAGGAGAAGAAACTGGTCGACTGACCAGGTTTTCTGGCAGGCCGACCACCTTTTCTGGTTTTCACCACCAAGGGTGGTCGGTAGGTGGTCTCCAATGCCTATAGCTAGTCGGCAGCCTCTCTCTAGATTCCCAGGGTAGAGTTTCATTTCTCTGGAGCCTACTGCAACTTTCTGAAATCAATTGCAAACAAAGGCGAGTCGAGGCATCGCGATGGATTTCTTGACAAGGCGACTCGAGCAAGCTTGCATCCTTTATCATTCAAAGTAGAGCTGAGGTAGCCCGTTTTACATAGTTTGCATGCTAGTTTAGTTAATTTGTTAATTAGCTAGTGTTGTGGAATAATTAGTTAATTCGATTCTCAGATATTTATTCGCACCCTCCGAGTGGGCCAACTGTTGTAATAAATGTGTGTGTGTGTGGTGCATGTCTTCCAACCCCCACTTCTTTCTCCATTTTATTTGCCAGCTTATGATGGTTAGTTTAGGCATGTTTCAATTAGCATCCTTATGATCACATGTTTGCATTCATTCATCTGTTTTGCATGTACCGGGCTCGGCGCATCATACTAACCGCATTGTAGTTCAATTCCAAGTTGAATAGATGTTATCTGTAGCATCTCATATGCCATCTTAGAATAGCCGAGCCTATCTTAGTTGCATTTTTGCATCTGTTGCATTAGGCATCTCAGCATAGTCAGGATTCATGCATGTTTTCTAATTAGCTTCTTTCTCTGGCTCGGAGTGCTCGGAGTACTCGGTAAGTGTTTATGCTTTAGCATCCTGGCATGCGTGTGAGTGATTGCCATGATAGCATGCTTACCATGAGGCTATGTGCTTATGTGATATAACTACCTGAATGCCTGTGGGTGAAGGTTGGGTTGCTTGAATTGGAATAATTCATCGAAACCCGTGTTTTAGCCTACTTGTGAGTAGCAAACTTCAATCCATTTTCAAAACAAACGGATATGCGATGCTTTGTTCTAACTTAGCAATCTAGTCTATACTTGTATGCTGTGCGCATCACATAGTAATTCTAGGTTAGTAACCAGAATAAGAGCACATGCGTTTTCAAAAACAAGATATCATGCTTAGTAGTGGCCGATCTTTGATCGGGCGAGCAGGGGTGCTCATGAAATGACCTTCCCCAATCGCACCCAAGTTCCTGAGCCGAGGCAACTTTGGTGATGATGGACACGTGGCCTTAGGCACGAGTTAGGGTTTCCTAAATTCCCCCAAAATAAAATATTTAAGTGGCGACTCTGTATCTGGCAAAGCAGTCTATGTTTGGCACTTCTTTCTAAAAATCAGTTTTCCAAAACGATTTGCCGGATTTGGACTCTTTGGTGATTTATCGATCTTGCATTGCACTTTGCGAGATTAGATTCAAAACCGTGGCATCGAGTCTGAACTATCGTGAGCCCAATGAACAAAACGGGATTCCCCTGGGACATTTGGGGACGTTTACAGTTTCTGGCGACTCTACTGGGGAGTTAAAGAACTTGACTCGAACTCATGATATCTTGTTTTGATTATACTTATGTGTTTCTTTGTATTGCATTTGCATTGGTACACCTAAGACACCGTGTTTGCCATCTGCTGTTCCTGAATGGTTTGCTGGAGGCTGCGTGCCATAAGGCTGACCGGTTACGGGCTCTGCCACGATGGGAACACAAACCTCGATTTTTACAGGGGCACCCTTTTTGACCATTCAACCTAGTGCATATTCTAAATCCATAGTGACCAGTCCAAACTAGGACAGGTTGCTCCCCCGATTATAGGTTGTTTGAAACCACTGCGTGCGTAGTGAAACCCTAGGTCCTAACAAAATAGGACAGGGAAACCCTACCCCTCCATAGGGGTGTTTTGGCTCTCACTTGTTTGCTATGTGCTTTTAGAGTGTGTCTCTACAGGAATGCATGTATCTGTTTGCAAGTTTAGGCATCAGGCCTGGGGGCACAGTGTTTTGAGAATCAGTATATCCGCGGGTATCAGATTCAGATTTGGGGCAGTGATTTGGGAAACAATTACTAGTATTTGAGAACAGTATATTCAGCTTACACGTGCCAACTGTGTGTTGTCATGCCGACTGTGTGTTGTGTTTATTTAAGCCGTTATACTGTCCGTTTCTGGTTGTTTATTTCCTTATTAGGCTTTATTTATCTTTTGCTAGGTAGTTTAGCACAATTGCTTCCGACCAAGAAGATATTCCCCAAGCACTCTGGACTAGAGGTCGTTGACTCCTTCGATTTGAGGATCTGGTAGATGGACAACCAGTGTTCTATTCCTCACCCCCGAAGCATCAGCTTCACACCAAGCTACTCCCCCACCAAGAGTTCCCATACTCGGGGAGACAGCAAATGTCCAGAATGTCCAGGAGGATACAGACATCCCAACAGGGCCGGCTCCGCCCCTGATTCTACCTCAACTACCTATGGCACCCACTTCTATCAATCAACCGGATTCTCCCTTCGAATTCGAGGTGGACCCCACGGCATTAAAAGTGAGCAAGCTTGAAAGCTGTTCAAGAAATCTCAGGGTGTGAAGTCCATCCCAGACATCGAGGATGGGTATATCGTCGCAGTTGTAACGCTGCCGGACAGATATAAGATGCCACATATTAACCGCTTTGATGGGTCCTGCGATCCCATGGTGCACTTACGATTGTTTTCAGACATATTAAGGACAATGGGCCTCACCAAACTACAGAAGCTTTCTTTATTCGGCTGGACCCTGTTGGGTGTGGCGGCCATCTGGTACGCAAAACTGGAAGACAATGTTAAGAGTAGGGGTACAACTCGGGCGGGCTCAACCTGAGCAACTCGAGCCCAGCCCGAGTTTTTTTAGGGCTTGGGAAACTATACCTTGTAATCTGGACGGGCCTGGATAGATTTTTTATGCCCGAATTGTAATTCAGGCCGGGCTTGGGCAGAATCAATGGCCAACCCGAGCAACCCGAACCCGAACCCGAACCCGAACCTGAATTGAATTTAATACATTATATAAATTATATGATATATATAAATTAAATAAAAGAGTTTTTCTTAATTTTTATTATTTATTTATTGTTTTTTGGTTAGAAAGAATGATGTAGAAATTGAAATACAAGATGGGTACAAGAGCAACTGTTGTATCTTGTTTGACTATTTAAACTAATAGCCAGTTATGATTTTTAAAATTTTTGGGCCCCTTTCAAATGGAAATTATTTTAAGTGAGGTTATTAAATAGTAAAAAAAATAATAGGAAAAAGAAAATTACAAGTACCGTATACCAGATTCTTAAGCAAGAAGTGATAAAAATGTGTTGATAATTGGTCTACCTACAGGTTTCTGGACTTGTGAATTTCAGGCATTTCGGGCAATTCGAGCCAACCTGAGTTCAAAATACAAAGCCTGGTCCGAGCTTAGGCAGCAGTGCTCGGGTTCATGGTCGGGCTTGGGCACTGCCAAATACAATTCGGGTTGGGCTTGAGCAAACCCCCAACACAACTGAACCCGCCCAAGTTGCACCCCTAGTTAAGAGGAATTGGGATGAGATGGCCGAGACTTTTGTCGCTCAGTACTCCTATAATACACAGATTGAGATCACTACCCATGATCTTGAGACGACCAGGCAGGAGCCTAAGGAGAGTTTTTCTAACTTCGTAACCCGGTGGAGGGCCAAGGCCTCAATGATGACCATTAGGCCCACTGACAAAGATCAGATTCGGATGATTGTGCGCAATCTCCAGCCCAAGCTTATGCAGAAAATGATTGTTCTCCCCTTCCCCACTTTTTCAGATTTACATAAGATGGGGGTACAAATTGAAGATGCTATGAAACAGGGTATGATTGACCAAGACAGAGAGCAACCCAGGAGAACCTTTAACTCCAACACCAATACGGGCACAAGTAATGCCACAACTGCCAGAGCTTCAGAAGTAAGCATGGTCACCACCACTCCCCCAAGAACCCTTGCGGCTACACCATTCTCCAGTGCGTCCGGAAGTAGCTCGCAAACAACCAAACACCAACCTCGAGGCCAAAGAAACTTCACTCCATTATATATGCCCCTGTCCAAACCGATTACATCATGAGATTCAAGATCTCATTGATAATAGGGTGATTGTGCCACCGGAGAAACCCAATGTCACAACCAACCCTCTCCCACCACACAACCAAGCTCCACCTCCCAAACGCATCAACTTTATCCAGACCGGGGTCGTGTCATACGACCCCAGCATATATATCACCCCATCTCACCTACCTAAGCCGGATGTGTTCCTTCCTGACAGCACTAACTTCTGCATGTTGGACATCTCCCGAACCCAACCCGAACCAATGGTGGTGGCTATCGAAGACAGAATAGGGATGATTTCAGAGAAAAATGGTACAGTGGATTCAGGGACTGAGGAATTGGGGAGCTTCGCTGAGGAGGTGTACAATCCGAGTGGCTACATTGCGCCAGCGGGTGAGATTAGGCCAAATGTGGAATTGCCGGTGGGGGCAAAAATTTGTGTACTACGGGGGGATGGACTTGATCAGAAGATTGATGACTTAGCAGTTCTGGAAGGGGACATCACTAACCTTCAGATTTTCAACGAACAAGATCCGGGGGACATAACAGTCAACTGGTTCAATTTTGAGGAGTCAACAGAGGTCACAGGGTGGCTTAACGACCAACCAGAAGGAATCGAAGGCTCTGAGAGAGCCAGAAAAACCAAGGCCCCTGTGGGGACTGAAATTGCTATGTGTATAGAGATAGAGCATGCTGCGAACACCTAGATGGAAAGTACTGCGAGTACAGGATAGTTATAATGGAGCCTGACAGGTGTCTGTCGGCTGCCGATGGAATGTGGTGGGAGGACGATGATCTATGTCTTGCCTACACATATGAGGATTGGGGGAGCAATTAACCGGACGATACCTGGTATATTGGCGAAGTTGACCATATGACTAGGAGTGGGCGGTATTTCAGGCCCCCACACCTAGATCAGCCAGAGGCGTCTGAGAAGGACAAGGAGGCGGAAAAGCAGAAAGAGAAGCTACTTCGAGAAGAGGCCATGCTGAAACAATTGAAAAAGATACAAGAAGACATCTCCATCTGGGGACTGCTTATGGCTTCACGTGTGCATAGACAGGCTGTCTTATTGGCAATGGACAAGGCCAAACTCTCGATACACACCATGCCTAAACAACTGGTGGGCTTGGTGTTTCTAGGAGGAGGTTCCCCGGCGTTGACCTTTTCAGACAAGGAACTACCACCGCCTGAGGTCTCGGATCACAACAAACCTCTCTATATCTCTGTGGAGTGTAGAAACAAATGGATACCAGTGGTTCTTGTCGATACTGGATCTGCCATCAACATGTGCCCGGCAAGGACAGCGTATGCAATCGGGTTGAAGCCCGCAGACTTTGTGCCGACAGCTCAGTTGATAAGGGCATATGATAACACAAGCAGAGAAGTAATGGGGACGGTGAAAATTCAGACCCAGGTCGGTCCAGGATAGCATAAGATTGATTTTCATGCCTTGGAAGTTCCTGCAACCTTCAATCTACTCTTGGGGCGGTCGCGGCTGCACCAGGTGAAGGCAGTTTCGTCCACCTTGCACCAGATGTTGAAATACCCCCATGGGAAGGGGGTAGCCATAGTTTTTGGGAATTCGTCAATCCATCCGCCGCCAGAGGTGTCCACACCGGTTTTGGAAATCGAGCATGGCACGGAGGATATCTTCTTATCGGGATTCACCCTAGCCGAGGCCTGGGTGGTACAGAATAACTTAGCTGTTGATGAGGGATTCAATGTCAGTGCACAGTCAGTGTATCTCATGAACAAGCTTCAGCATATCCCTGGGATGGGACTTGGAAGAAGTGGCCGGAAGGGCATCGCAACATCGGCCGAAGTGCCGCACAACCCGCACACCTTTGGTTTGGGTTATATGCCCACCAAAGAGGACTGGGTGAGGAAAGGCAAGGACATGGCCGGGAGAGCCAGGGCAAAGCAGGCAGGGAAGTCTTTTGAGTTAATGCATCGACCCATCCAGGGTACCCTAAACGGACGCTTTGTCCGGGAGGGGGAGGACTTTCCATTTTGCGGCTTCCCAGAGCCATGGCTGAATGCGGAGAGAAGGCGCCTGCCGGGGCTTGAGATCTTCTTTGACCTGCAGTTATCCGGGGATGATGTTGTCGAAGAGCAGACAGACCCATCAGCCGAGATTGAGCAGTGTAAAGAAGTCGATTCCGAGAGCGCCGAAATCGAAATGGGGGTAGCATTGTCTTGTCTACTTTCAGATCCTCCGATCGAACAGAAGTGCTTGGGGGATAACTACTCGGTATCCATGATCGGGAATGAAGCGGCTAGGAGCCCACCGTCAAACATTTTGGATGCATCCATCGCACCCTCTCTCATCTAGTAGCACGAGGAAGGATTTTTGTCAAGCAGCACTGGGTCAGGTAGTGAGCCGGAATCTGATTCCATCGTGTCTCGAGAGTCGAATCGGGTTCGGCTAAATGCGAGTCGAGTCCCAGATTCTGGGGTGATAACCCGGATGCCACAGTCCTATCTAGGTCGTTTTTTTCTTTCTCTTTTGAGTCTGTTGTAACAGAGTAATCTGACAATTTGGAAATGCTTAATGAGAATGAAGTGGCTGTCACTTTTGATCACTTTTATGTGCCTTTCATTTATTGCATTAATTAGGACTATCAAAATTTTGATGAAAACGACGAGGAATAAATTCCTCTGGTTTTGCAACATTTAATTGATCAAGAGCAGGAGAGATTTGCTAAACCCCTGGGTTTATCTCAAAATTAACCTTGACTTGTGAACCACTCGTTGGTCTCCTGAAGAAATGAACGAAGTTCCAATGGGGCAGCCGATGCCAAACTGCTTTTGAATAGATAAAGCAATACTTACAGAACCCACCCGTGTTGTCACCTCCTGAGCCGGGGAAACTGTTGATTTTGTACCTTTCAGTGACTGAAACTACCATGGGCTGCATGCTTGCACAGGAGTCTGAGGACAAAGTGGAGCGAGCTATCTACTACCTGAGTAAGAAGATGCTGGATTACGAGACCCGTTACACTCCACTCGAGAAGGCTTGTTTAGCCTTGGTATGGGCTACTAGAAAGCTGCGACACTACCTGTTAGCTCACTCCATAATGTTGGTTTCAAGATTAGATCCCATCAAATATCTCTTCGAGAAACCGGCACTTATGGGTATGCTAGTTCGTTGGTTGCTTCTACTTTCCGAATTCGATCTGAAATATGTGACCCGCAAGTCAGTAAAGGGGAGAGCGGTAGTAGAGTTCCTAGCCGATCACCCAGTGGAAGGGAATGAAGTAGTTGAGTACTTATTCCCAAACGAGGCCATGTTGTATGACGAGGACGAAACTTGGACGATGTACTTTGACGGAGCGTCAAACCAATATGGGTATGGGATAGAGGTGTTGCTAATAGCACCCGACAATTCCCGTATCCCTCTAGCATTTAAACTCTGGTTCAAATTTTATCCCAAGCTAAGGGAGATTGGAAAGTCAAAGAAGAAAAGATGAGAATGTGCCATCAGACCTTGGACTTGCTGATTCCTCGGTTTGAGAAGCTGAACTTCGCTCATCTATTAAGAGAGAACAACAGGTTTGCAGATTCACTAGCAACTCTATCTTCCATGATAGACATCCCTCTTGGAGTCCGGATGCGTCCAATCATCATTGACCAAAAATTTGTGCCAGCATACGAACTGATTGCCGCCATAGATGAGGTTCAAGATGAGAACCCCTGGTATTATGATATTTGGAACTTCTTGGAGAAAGAGACGTATCCACCAAAGGCAAATGCCAAAGATAAGAGGGCAATACCAAGAATGGTTGCCCAGTTCATCATTTGCGGGGGTAAACTATACAAGAGAGGTCATCTGGGGATGCATAAGCTGTGTGTTGATGCCGAAAAATCGAAGCACCTGATGGAGGCCATCCATGGAGGAGAGTGAGGAGCACACATGAATGGGGTAATGCTAGCCCGAAAGATCCTCAGACAAGGTTACTACTGGTCCACCATGGAGGAGGATTGTATTGCCTTTGTTCGGCGATGCCACAAATGTCAGATCCATGCAAACCGCATGAACATCCCCCCGTCAAAGCTGTACAACATGACTTTGCCATGGCCATTTTCAGTTTGGGGAATCGATGTGATCGGGGTTGTCATTCTGAAAGGGTCTAATGGGCATGAATTCATCCTGGTCGCGATAGACTATTTTACAAAGTGGGTTGAGGACCAATCTTATGCGATGTTGAAGGCTTCACATGTTGCAAAGTTCATCAGGAACAACATCATCTGTCGCTGTGGGGTCCTAAACGAGATCATTTCAGATAATGGTTCCCATTTCTAGAAGGAAGTGATCGACTTGTTGGACAAGTACAACATGACTTTTCATAAGTCGTCTACATATCGGCCGCAAACCAATGGAGCAGGCCGCCAACAAGAACATCAAACACATTCTGCAGAAGATGGTGGAAACCTACCGAGACTAGCTAGATAAGCTGCCATTTGCTCTATGGGGCTACCCGACGTCAATTAGAACTTCTACTGGGGTGACTCCGTATTCATTAGTATATGGGATGGAAGCCGTTCTACCTATCGAAATTGAGGTTCCGTCATTGTGGCTATTGGCTGAGTGTCAAATAGCCGAAGCGGATTAGCAGCAGAGCAGATTTGAAGAACTCATGCTCTTTGATGAGAGAAGACTGAAAGCACTATACCATGTTCAAGGTTATCAGCGTAGAATTACCAGGGCTTTCTAGGAATTTGAAAGAAGAAGATTTGGTGCTCAAAGACAATCGAGCTCCCATCCACGACCCTAGGGGCAAGTTAATACCTAATTGGACTGGTCCTTACATCATTAAGTCTATCTGGTCGGGTGGAGCTATTGTTCTGATGGACCTAGATGGCCTAGAGTTCTCACAGGCGATCAATATGGACAAGTTGAAGAAATATTACCCCTGAGAGGCTAGATAGGCCGAAAACCCAAAAGGGCGACCTAGGCAAAAGTTAGAGCACAAAAAATTGGAAATTATAAAAATTGAGCTCGCAAGGTTGAAATCCCGCAAAGGGCAGCCTTGGCAAAAGTTAGAGCACAAAAAATTGGAAATTATAAAAATTGAGCTCGCAAGGTTGAAAACCCGCAAAGGGCGGCCTTGGCAAAAGTTAGACGAAGGCAAAAACAACCATCATTGTCGATCAAATCTTGCACTTCATGACGAACTTTGCTGAGGTAGGTGGGAGGATGACCTCATTGTCGATTAAATCTTGCACTTCATGACGAAGGCAGAAACAACCATCGGTGCTGTGACCGGACTATTGGTGGTACACGCAGTACAGGGTAGCATCATGTGAGAGAGGGAGATTCTTCGGGAGAGGCTGAGGCTCGAGGGGTTTAAGATGCCCCTTTTTAGCCAAAATTAGAAATGCCCTAGACAAAGGCATGTAGAGGGCATGAAAGACTCTGCGCCCTCGAGGCAGGTACTTTGGAGTCTGAGTATTCTTGCTAGACGCACTAGCGAAAGGGTCGGCAGGCACTGCCTTGGTTTTCTGATCTTTCCCAAGTGTAGAGTTGGGATTGGGAGAAACTGTTCTGGCATGACGGGGCCTATCCCAGTTTTTTGCCTGGCTTGAATTGCCTTCGGTTAGAGTGGAGAAAGCATCATCCATAGTTTTAGCCACAACTGCGAATACCTGTTGCTTATTCATCCCCCCGACTTTCAAAGCCTCGACTGCCCACAGCAGTTGCTAAACAGGATCAGTATATGTTCCCACTTTGTTCTTACCTCTGGCCTCAGCCTGATTGAGGGTTTAGGTTGCTGTTGGCACATCATTACTATAGCTTGAGGAGACCTTAGGTTGGCTGAGCTCGATCACAATCCGTCCCAGTAACAGGGGCTTATGTGGTACAAAATTCCCGGCATACAATGTGGTTGGTGGCAAAGCCGGCATCCCATAAGCAAGATCAGCCACAGACCTCTGGAGGTCACCAATCATCCCCATCAACTCGAATGTGGTGGGCTCGTGAGCCTGATAAAACTGGGGTGCCCAGACTGGGTGCGCAACAGGCGACCTGGGCGGATGGGGTATTTCAACACTGGTCTCACTTTGCAGGGTGATTCCTTGGTCTAGTGTGGCTGCCATAACCACAATTTCCTCTAAGCTTTGGGTCGCCATAAGTCCGTTGAACCGAACGGAGATGATGCAGTCGGTGATCGATGGATCCTGATATCTGTCTTGCCTCAGCGAGGAAGAACACCAAATCTCTGAACCCAAATCTCTGAACTGAAAGGGGAAGCAAACAGCATTTCAGCCCAAGCAGAACATAAGCGTAGCGAATAATCAGACTCTACTACTGATCACTGTTCCACAAAATCACTGCCCTGAAACAATGAATCTGATACCCGCGGATATAACCGATTCTCAAATTCTTATACTGATGCCCTTAGGCCTGATGCCCCAGACTTGCAAACTAGTATGCACGTTCTTGTAGAGATACACTCTAAAAGCACATAGCAAGTAAGAGAGAGCCAAAACACCCCTATGTTGGGGTATTGTTTCCCTGTCCTATTTTGTCAGGAGCTAGGGTTTCACTACGCACACAGTGGTTTCAAACAACCTAACATCGAGTAAGCAACCTGTCCTAGCTTGGAATGGTCACTATGGATTCCGAATATGCACTAGGTTGAATGGTTAAAAGGGTGCCCCGGTAAAACCAAGGTTTGTGTTCCCATACTGTCAAAGCCCATAACCGGTCAGCCTTATGGTCATGCCTTGACAAGACAAGCCTCCGGCAAACTGTTCAGGAATGGCAGATGGCAAACACGGTGTCCTAGGCACACCAATGCACATGCAATGCAAAGAAACACATAAATGAAATCAAAACAGGATATCACGAGTTCAAGTCAAGCTCTCTAAACATCCCCAGCAGAGTCGCCAAAAACTGTGGATGCGTCCTCGGGCTTTATGCCGCCACAGTTTGGACTCCCTTTTGTGTCACAGTTCTTAGTCTGAACCAAAGAGTTCGAATCCGGCAAATCATTTTGAGAAAACAGATTTTTAGAAAAGAAGTGCCAAACATAGACTGCTTTGCCAGATACAGAGTCGCCACCTAAATATTTTTTAATGGGGGAATTTAGGAAACTCTGACTCGTTTGCCTAAGGCCACGTGTCCGTCATTACCAAAGTTGGCTCGACTCAAGAACTTGGGTACGATTGGGGAAGGTCAGCTATGAGCACCCCCTCTCGCCCGATCCGAAGATCAACCTTTACTAACCATGATATCCAATTTTGAAAACGTTCTGTGTTCTTATTCCGGTTAATTAGCTAGAATTACTATGTGATGCGCACAGCAAAACAAGTATAGACTAGATCGCCTAATTTGGAACAAAGCATCGCATACCCGTTTGTTTGGAAAATGTTTTGAAATTTGCTACTCGCGAGTAGGCTAAAACACGGATTTTGATAAGTTGTTCTAACTCAAGCAATCCAACCTTCACCCACAGGCATTTAGGTAGTTCATATCACATAAGCATCTAGCCACATGGTAAGCATGCTATCATGTTAACATTCACACTTGTGCGAGATGCTAAAGCACAAAATACTTACAGTGTACTCTAAGCCAAAACAAAGAACTCGTTAGCAATCAATGTATGATCCAAGTCCATGTTAAGTGCCTAATGCAACGCATACAAAATGCAATTAGGATAGGCTCGACTAATCCTAGGATGGCATGTGAAATGCAATCATTTGATGCACGTATTCAAGTTAGAATTGAAATACTTATGCAGTTAGCATGATGCGCCGAGCCCGGTGTATGCAATACTGATGAATGATGCACGCACGCATAGCATAAGGTATGCTAAATTAAATATGCCCTAATACTAACCATCAAAGTAGGTAAGTAAAAGGAAGAAAGAAGTGGGGGTTAGAAAACATGCACACACGCACCCACATTTATTACAAATTCGCCCTCGCTTGGAGGGACCAAAAGAATAACACAATTAATTAACCTACAAGCTAATTAATTGTTACAGACAAATTAAACTAGTTAAGCAAATTAACTAATCTAATAAAATAGTAAACAGCTTCAGGAAGAGGGCCCAATGCAATGCATGCTCGGTTCCGCTCGGAAGTCCACTACCATGCCCAAGTTGCCTCTGTTTTTACTGTTTGGCACCTCTGAAAATTGCACAAACTCCAAGGTTGCTTCTCTGAGTGCTGTGGAACACCACCGGCCATGAGGAATGGTCACCAGCCATGGGGAATGGTCATCGACCACCTGTGGAGATATCGGCCACAAATTGTTGGTCGGTCGGCACTACATGTAGCCGACCGGCCAAGACTTCCTACAGAACCTGTTTTGACAGCAGCAGAGGGCAAAACAAGGCATAACAATGCATCTCAAGCAAATGTGTGCACCAACACATCCCTTATCATGTTTATGACTCAAAGGGACATGGTTCCCGATTCTCGGACCACCAATCGCACATTTCAATGCGTGATGGCCCAAGAAACCAAGTATGCACTTTGATTTCAAATGAGATGCACATCAAACAAACAAGTGAGGCTCAACCTCTATCATACTCAATTCAAGAGGCAAAGCATGCATGCCAATGCAATGCAACCTAGGCATGTTAACTAAGTATGCAACATGGTCATGCAATGCACAATGCATACTAGGCATACAACCTATGCAAGCAAGCATGCAAGGCATGAGGCAATGCAAACCAACAAGTGTGCAAGATGCAATGTGGATGTTCAAGCATGCAACAACACATGAAGCAAACTTGTTAAACAACCTAAACATGTAACAACACACAAGTATGCAACAACACACAAGGTGAGCATGCAACAACATGCGAATAATTGACTTAAACTAATTTGGGCAGCTCTATACTAAGCCCAAAACTGTGGCAAATTGCTAAGAGAATGAGGACCAAATAACATGCAAGCATGCATGCACACAAGGACCAACACTTAGGCATTGAAGAGAAACTCTCAAGCACACTTAAGAGGATGAAAACATGGACAAATGGCATGCATTATAAGCTCTAAAAATCAAGTCATGAAAGGTGCCAAACCAACTAGACAAGACAAACAAGGCATGCAAGCAAAGCCAAAATTCAAGGCAAGCCAAAGGTGTATTGAACTACACTTAGCAAAATCGAACATGGCATGAATTAAGCAACCAAAATCAGAGTTTTAGCATATTAAAACAAAGCCAATAACACATCTAGATGGCATCTAAATGGCTTAAACATGCAAGCATGCACAAGGGCCTAAACAAAGGGCATAAGACAACAACCTTTTAACACATTAAAGGGGCATCAAATGCAAGCATGCAAGCATGTCATGAGGACTGAAATGACATGTTTAATGGTTCCAAACCACTGGAATAATGCAAGTAATGCATGCTCATGGTTCATACACTTGAGGCTTACAAGCCAAGAATGCAAAAAGGCTAAACAAAGCATGGAAAGCATGGCTAAGACAACCTACATCAGACCTTAAGCATGGAAAAACAAGCCTAAAAGCTTCACAAAGCTTGGCCAAAACAATCAAGCATGGTAATCTACATGCTAAGTACATGTTAAGGCAAATGATGGTGTAGACACCCCATTTTTGACCGTCCTCAAGACTTGGACGTCACTAATTGAACACTCGGTGATCATCCTTGTTTGTATTTGTTTGGAGTTCCCGTAGGTTTCAGCTACGCACCTTGCCTCAGGATCTCCGAACTTGACCGTTTTGTGTCTGGTTTTGCACCAAACACTTGTTTTTTGTCTTAGAGGGGCAGGGAATGCCTTGTGAGGCATCCCCACATATCACCGGCCGTGGCTAGAGGCCACCGGCCGGATTTTGGGGCCATCGGCAATGTATATTGCCGGTTGGCACTCTTTATTGCCGGCCGGCCATCAATTTTGTCAAAATGACAGTTTTGGCCAGCCGATTACTGCTCATCTACTTTTTGTAGATATTTTGTGCCAGCTGTGATAGCTGGCACCCATTCCATTCCCCTCCATACACGTGTATGGAGGGATTTCTCTCTTAAGAAGCTTGTTGAATAAGCTTTGCAAGGGGGAATTGCCTATAAAGGAGAGGGTCTTCTCTTGGCATGAGGTTAGACATTTTAGACAGCTTTTGTAAAGCTTGAGTTCTAGGGTTAGGGTTTGATACACATTATATCTCTATAAGTGTGTGTTTTGTCCCATTTTTGCTCACAAACACACACCAACACACCATCTCTTGAACTTGAGCCCCTTGAAAGGTGTTTTTAGTGTTTTGGAGCTGGTTTGGAGCTCAAGTGGCTGCTGATCCACCATTGTTGAAGAGGTCTACAAGGGTAACAAAACTAGCCCCTTTTTACCCCTTTCCTGCACTCTATTTTTACATATCTTAGAACTGTTTTTGTGCTTGGTGTTTAATACAAAAAATTTCTATTTTTAGGCCCTCTTGATAGTTTATTAAGAGTGTTTTGTGCTTTGGGGAAGGTTGACCCCTCTTAGGCCTTGTAAGGCCCTTGTTTTGTGCTATTTTGTTGAGCTCCGGGATTTTGGTGTTTGGGTCTCTTCACCACTGAAATCTTAAGGGATTTCAGTGGTGAAGATGATGCCTTGAAGTCCCAAGAAGGAGAGGTCCACCCCCTCTCCTTGTTGTCCTTGAAAGGGACACTTTTTGGCCTCTAGAGGAAGCCTTTGTTAGAGTGTGTGTTGATCATGTCTAGGCTATTTTCCATGCTTATTATGCCATGATATAACATTGTTGTGTGTTGGTTTTGGTACACCATGCATGTTTAGCATACCTACCATGTAATGCCTTGTGATTGCCTTAACATGCCTTAGGTTGTTAGCATTTGTTCTAGCATGTTTTAGACTTAGCCTTGTGAAGGTTTTGTGCTTATTTTGCCTTGTTTTAGGTCTGTCCATAGGTGTTTGGGTTGATCTTGGCATGCTTAGTATAGCTCCTTTGTATTTGAGCTTGTATGCTTCAAGTATGAGAATATGTAGCATGTGTTGCTTGCATCATTTTGGTGGTTCGGAACCACCCAATATGTTATTTCAGTCCCTTTGACATGCTCATATGCTTACCTTGGATGCCTCTTTGTTGCCTTAAAAGCATGTGTTGTATGCCGTATGTTTTGACCATTGTGCATGCCTTTGAATTCAAACCATTTAGATGCCATCTAGTTGGCCTTTTGGGCTTAGTTTTATGTGTTAAAACTCTGTTTTTGGTCGCCTAAGTTTCGCCATGTGTTGTTGTAGTAAGTATAGTCCATTGCCTCTTTGGTGAGCCTTGAATGCTTGGGGCCATTGTTGCATGTTTAGCTTGCTTTGTTGCTTGGTTTGGCACAATATTTTATATGATTTTCAGAGTTCATGGTGCATGCTAATTGTCCATACTTAGCCTCTTTAAAGTGTGCTTTAGAGTTGCTTGTTTAATGCCTAAGTGTTGGTCCAACTTACTTGCATGTGTGTTTAGCCTTCATTTTTGGGCATTTTGGCTACTGTTTTAAGCCTATTTAGAGTTGCCTAAATCATGTTTAAGTCCACCTCTTCGTTAGTTTACATGGCCTTAATGTTTGCTTGTATGCTTGCATAAGTGTCTTGCCATGCCATGTTGCATCCTTAGCTTGCATGCCTAGGTTGCGTTGCATCTTGCATGCATGCCTTGTTCCTTGATTTGGTGATAGGAATTGGGCCTTGGCTTGTTTGTTGGATTTGCATTTCATTTGACATGAAAGTGCACACTTGATTCTTTAGGCCATCATGCATGGAAATGCGTGATTGGTGGCTCAAGAATCGAGGCACATGCCCTTTTGAGTCACAAACATGATAGGGGGCATGATTGGTGCATACATTGTTTGAATTGTATTGCCATGCAAGTTTTTCCTGTCTTCTTTGTGAGTTGCGAGTTCTGCGAGCATTGTTTGCCGAGGCCACATATGGTGTCGTGACGATAAATCATCACCGATGGATTCATTTTGTGCGGTGACCACAATTAACTCGATGGTAATTCTACTCGGTAGGTGGTATCCCCGGTGTCTGAAAGGCATTCACGAGACTTTGGCGGTTTGAGGAGCGAGCAGGAAAACAGAGGAACTATGCATGGCAGGTGCGATTAGAGCGATCTGAGCATGTCTTGCATCGGCCCTCTTCCGAGGTGGTTCTTTGTTTTAATTAGATTAATTAATTTGTTTGATTAATTTAATGGGTCTAATATTTAATTAGCTTGAAGTTAATTAATTTGTATAATCTTTCGGTCCCTCCGAGCGAGGGCGAACTTGTAATAAGTGTGGGTGTGTGGGTATGTATGTCTTCCAACCCCCATTTCTTTCTACCCTTTTATTTACCTGCTTATGATGGTAGATTAGGGCACGTTTATTTTTATCATACTTTATGCAATGCATGCGTGCATTCATGCATTTGTTTACATGCACCAGGCTCGGTACATCATACAAATTGCATTGTATTTTCGATTCCAAATTGAATACGTGTGTCGAATGATTGCATTTCACATGCCATTTTAGGGTTAGCCGAGCCTACTCTAAATTGCATCCTTGCCTGTGTTGCATTACCCATTTAACATGAACTAGGGACATGCATGTTTGCTAACTAGTTTATTGTTTTGGCAAGGAGTACAATGTAAGTATTTATGCTTTAGCATCTCGCATGCGTGTGAATGTTAACATGACAGTATGCTTGCCATGCGGCTAAGTGCTTATATGAAATAAACTGTTTAAATGCCTGTGGGTGGAGGTTGGATTGTTTGAGTTAGAAAAAACTCGTTGAAATTCATATTTTAGCCTACTTGCGAGTAGCAAAAACCAACACGTTTTTCAAGACAAACGGATATGCAATGCTTGTTTCCAAATTAGGCGATCTAGTCTATACTTGTTTGCTGTGCGCATAACATTGTAATTCTAGGCTAATAACTAGAATAAGAACACATAATGTTTTCAAAAACGGATATCATGGTTAGTAGAGGCCGGTCTTCGGATCGGGCGAGAGGGGGTGCTCATAGCTGACCTTCCCCAATCGTACCCAAGTTCTCGAGCCGAGGCAACTTTGGTGATGACGGACACGTGGCCTTTGGCACCGAGTCAGGGTTTCCTAAATTCCCGCATTTTAAAAATATTTAGGTGGCGACTCTGTATCTGGCAAAGTAGTCCATGTTTGGCACTTCTTTCAAAAATCTTTTTTCTTCAAAACGATTTGCTAGAGTTGGACTCCTTGGTTCAGATTAAGAACCGCAACAAACAAAAACGAAGAGTCCGAACTGTAGAGCGAGGCCCACGGGCGCGTCTACAGTTTCTGGCGACTCTGCTGGGGATTTTAGAGAGCTTGACTCGAACTCATGATATCCTGTTTTGATTTCATTTATGTGTCTCTTTGCATTGCATGTGCTTTGGTGCGCCTAGGAACATAGTGTTTGCCATCTGCCATTCCTGAACGGTTTGCCGGAGGCTTGTCTTGTCAAGGCATGACCATAAGGTCGACTTGCCAGGGCTCGACAAAGATGGGAACACAAACCCCGGTTTTACCGAGGCACCCTTTTCGACCATTCGACCTAGTGCATATTCGGAATCCATAGTGACCATTCCAAATTAGGACATGTTGCTTACCCGACGATAGGTTGTTTGAAACCGCTGCGTGCATAGTAAAACCCTAGCTCCTGAAAAAATAGAACAGGGAAACCCTACCCCAACATAGGGGTGTTTTGGCTCTCATTTATCTATTATGTGCTTTAGAGTGTATCTCTGCAGGGAAGGTACATATCAGTTTGCAGGTTTGAGTATTTGGCCCGAGGGCACCAGTGTCAGTGTTGTTGAGAATCAGTTATCTGCGGGTATCAGTTCAGTCTTGAGAACAGTGATTCTGGGGAACAGTGATCAGTAGTAGAGTGCAGTTGTTCGACTACACATGTGTTTGATCTGTTTGAGCTGAAACGCTGCTTGTTTTCCTTTCAGTTCAGAGAATTCAAAGAGTTGATACAGAATAGCCAGTGTTCCCCTCTTGCTGAGGCAGGGCTTATGATGGCACAGAATTCAGAAGAGATTGTGGTTATGACAACCGCATTAGATCAAGGGATCACCCTACAGAGTGAGACCGGTGTTGATATGCCGCATCCACCCAGGTCGCCTGTTGCGCACCCGGTCTGGGCACCCCAGTTGTATCAGGCTCGCGAGCCCACTACATTCGAGTTAATGGGGATGATAGGTGATCTCCAGAGGTCCGTGGCGGATCTCGCTTATGGGATGTCCGTTTCGCCGCCAATTGCACCATATGCCGAGAGTTTTGTACCCTAGGAGCCCCCGCTACTAGGGCGAATTGTGATTGAGCTTAGCCAACCGGAGATGGCCTCCCACTATGGCAATGATGTACCAGTATCAACCCAAACCCTCAATCAGGCTGAGGCCAGGGGCAAAGACAAAGCGAAGGCAGATGCCGATCCTACGGAACAACTGCTGTGGGCAATCGAGGCTTTGAAAGCCAGGGGAATGAACAAGCGACAGATATCCGCGGTTGTGACCAAAGCTGTGGATGATGTTTTTCCCACTCCACCTGAGGGCAGTTCAAGTCAGTCAGAAAATCGGGATAGGCCCCGTCATGCCGGAACAGTTCCTCTCATTCCCAACCCTGTACCCCGTAAGGATCAGAAACCCAAGCCCGCACCTGCCAATCCGTTCGCTAGTGCGTCTAGCAAGAGCACTCAGGCTTCAAAGTACCTGCCTCGAGGGCGTAGGGCCTTTCATGCTCTGTATATGCCATTGTCAAAGGTGCTTCAGATTCTTGCCTAGAGGGGACATCTTAAGCCCTTGAGCCCGACCGCCAAGACTCTCCCAAAGAAAGCCATGACGCCGCTTAGTATCAGGCGTATTCATCAAGAACCGCCACCCCACCGATAACTGCTTCTGCCTCCGTCATGAGGTGCAGGATTTGATTGACAACGAGGTTATCCTCCCACCCACCTCAGCTAAATCCGTTACCACCCAGTTGTTGGATTTTGAGGACACCGATACTGCAAGTATGTGATCAAAGAGTGAACCGCCAGCGGGCAGCGCCTCGAGTTTTTTGATGTGGTGTCTGGCACGCATTTTTGAGCATCTGCGAATGCTAGTTTTGTAAATTCTGGCTTGGGTGTCGAGTCAGTCTTTTGTTTTGTTTTGTTTTGAGTCTGTCTCACTGTCTTGAGTCAGTCCTTTTTGCTTAAGGGCCTGTCTTGTTGTAGCGAGTCGGTCCCTTTGTATAGAATACCAGGTGATTCTGGGGTTGTTGCCTCGAGCACCATTTTGCTTTGTAATTACTCCTTTTTGCTTTCTTTTTGAGTCTGTCTCTGCCGTGGAGCCAGTTGCATCCAGAAAACCTGAATGAAACAGCTGCGGCTACCGTGTTTCCATGCTTATCGCTTGTTTTGGGCTAGTTGTGCTAGGGAATTCGAATGGAGCGACAGCGCATTCCACCTGCTCTCTTGTGCCCTAAAAATTACTATATTGACCTAAGTTTTTCAAAACCCTTTTGAAAACTGTGGTGATAAAAACGAAGAGGAAGGAATTCCTCGGGATTTGAAAAACTTTGATCAAATTGAAAGAAAGCGAGGCATGCTAAGCCCTTAATGATTGAAATCATGCTTGTCAGTATGAGTACTGAGAAGGACCCTGGCTTGATCCAGACTGGTTCCACACTATCTTTGGCGCGAGCGATTTGTCGCCTTCTTAAAAACTTTCAAAAACAAAATGTTTTGCGCGATCCTGCGAAGACCTGTGTGGAATCGCTCTCGAGGTTGCGCAGCTTAGGATCGCTCTTAGCCTCGAGACTCAACCCCTCATTTTTTTTAAACCTTGGACTTGCATCCAGAATGTTCAAGAGTCAACTACGATGCGAGGCCTGTGTGGTCAGATTTGAAGCAGCCCTCGAACAAAAGGCACCAAAGTCAAGTCAAAAGGTTAGATCTTACCAGAGGAAGCTTGCAAAGCAACCGTGATAGATTCTCCTGCAAAGCACTGCAACAGTTGTTCTCCTAGATACAGAGGGGCTTCAATTACAAAAACCATTTGGCATGGACTTGCTACACTTTTACCCTTTGAGAGGCTCGCTGGGCTGAAAACCCGGAAGGGCAACCCAGGCAAAAGTTAGAGCAAAAGAAAAATGCAAAAGAAAAAGAAAGCAAAAAAAAAAAGAAAAAGAAAAGAAAAAGAGAAAAAAAGAAGAATGAAAAGATACAGAAAAAAATAAAAAAAAGAGAATAAAAAGAAGCTCGCAAGGTCGAAAACCTGCATCGGGCGCCTTGGCAAAAGTTAGAGCCTGAAAAGTGAAGGTTAAAATACCCGAGTGTACCTTAACCGGAACTACGTAAGGCTTGATTCCCATGTTTGGGATACGTAGGCAACTTCATCCCGAAGTCCAAATTTCCATATAGCGTCTCAGTCCATGTAATGGTTTTGATTGCCTGTACTTCCTCCGAATCCGATGTCTCGGTTGTAACGACTGGAACTACATGATCAACTTCCTCCTGAAGTCCAGCCACCGATGCTTTCAAGGTGACTGTGTCCATATATTGTTTGTGGCCGTCTCCGCCCTTTCCGCGCCTGAGAGCCCGGTCACGATCAATCATCGACGAGCATGCCGCGGCATTATCCAAACAAGGGGCAACTTTCCGTTTCCATGCGTCGCCGTAAGTTGCCGTCCCAAACCAGGGGCAACTTTCAGTTGCCGTGCGTCCCTTCAAGCAAGGGCCAATTTTCAAAATTGCCTCCGATCCGAGGTCGCGCATCTCAAGGGTAGGTTCCGCACTTGTCGAGCATTGACTGTTTGCGAAAATAGTTTTTGAAAATTTTTACTGAGGTTGACTGTTTTCTCGAAAACTGTTTCATTTTCCAAAATCGGACCATTGTCTTGGACCCAAACAAAAAAGGAAAATTTTCAGTGCTCACAGCCCGACTTGCATGATTTTCAAATCAAAAATTGAACAAGCATGTTAATCCGACTCTCATGTTGGTCAAAACCATTTTAGAAGGAAAACAAAAAATGGTCGAAGTAATGAACTAGGGGCACAGTGGAGTCAGGTGTTCTGTCTCTCCCTTGTCATCAACGCGTTTGCCAGAAAAGCACTCTACCCACCAGAAGAAATAGCCGCGAGCTAACTAGCTGTATCGGGCATGAACCCGTAACTTCCTATTCATCTATCACTCGCTCTGGGGAGGGATGGAAAATGAGAGAATAAAGAATAGAGAGGTGTAAGTTGAGAGAAAAGTGAGCAAAAGGGTTTTGAGAGGAAAAGCTGAGCTTGCGAGCCAAGTGATGTGAGAATCACAGATTAGAAAGGGTGGGAAACATATCCGGAGGAATTGGCTCCTCGAGATCTGAGGTTTTTTTGGTTTTCTGTAAACACGTCCGTATGTCGTGTCTTTTGATTTGTCGGTCTCAACTGTTGTTTTGAGTCTTTTCCGAGCGTGTCTCGGTTTGTTCAGGTCGTGCACCTTTTGTTCAAGTCCTTCCCACGGTGTCCAGTTGTAGGCTCGATACCCCGGTTGTGAAACCCTTTTCCAAAGTCAGTCGTTTGTGCTCAGAATACGGTGCCATTCTCTACATCCATACGAGGCAAGAGAACAAAGGGAAATTTGGGACATCTGGGTGTGTTTCAACTTCAACCGTTTCAGTTTTGTGGTCCGTCTTGTCAGATTGGGCTGTTTGTTCAGGGTTTGCTGTGTGCAGAATGAACCGGGTGTTGTGTTATGGGCTGTATGCAGACTAACCCCTAGCAGAGTGTGGGCTGTGCGTCCAAGTTAAGCAGCGGTTTGTATGAGTTGTTTGCTGGTAGTTAGTTGGTTATTTGATTATTACAGTGCAAATGCTTGGTTTCAGACAACAGATCAAATCTATTCACATCGAGGCATAGCGAGATATGATGCGATGCACGATGTGATGCGATGCAATACATGAGATATGTAAATATAACACTTTTTAGATAAAAGTTTGTTTCATTTCATTCTCTGTTCAAGTACAAAGTTTTGAGGAAGATCAAAATCTGCCTGTGGCAGTACAAAAGTAATCTAACTACCAGAAAAAAAGGAGAAAAAAAGTACAAGAAAAGAAATAGAAGAAAAGCAGCAAAAATCTGAAGTAGCCTCAACAGTCTCACGCCTAAGGACCCGTCCTAGCCCTCTTCCTAGGCAGAAGCCCAGGAGCATCACCAGGAGCATCGCTGTCTGAGCCCGAGCCCGAGCTGTGCCCGGCCTCCTCCTTCGATGACTCTGCCTCTGCCTCCGACCCATCGTCTGGAACTGGTGCCTGCGAGCTGCTCCCTATGTGGGTACGTCCCCCTCTGGTGCGAGGGTATACCCTGCCATCCCAAGTAGAAATGGGAGGTCCAGACGGAGCGCCGCCTACTGGGGGGATCTGGAAGGGAGGCTGAAAAGTACAAAAGACAAATACATCAGGATGCTGTGAGCAGTAGATCAGTACAGAATGCAGTGTATGAGTACAGTGTGTGAAATCTGTGAGCAGTTTATCAGCGCAGAATGCAGTGTACGAGTACAGTGTATGGATGTCGTGAGCTGTAAATCAACATAGAATGCAGTGTATGAGTATAGTGTGTGAATGCCGCGAGCAGTTTATCAGGTTTTGTGTCGTGCATCAGATTGTATGAAACAATGCATGGTTTGAGACTGCGGTCAGAAGAACATACCGGAATATTGTAGAGGGCTAAGATGTCGAAGGTCTGCTGCAGCATCCCCATCATGGAGGCATTCAGCTCCACGGACTGCCAGGTGTACTCAAAGGACGCCTGCAAAAGTATCAGATGCATCAGTATTCTGTGGAATATCAAATAAGCTAAAATGAAGTGACAATGCAAGATGCAAAATGAAGTGATACGTACCGCAGACAAGTCGGGAATACCGGCCAACTCATGACCAGCCGGGGGAGGAGCAAAGGGGATCTGGTAGGTCTCCCCCACCCTACCCTCTGTATGTCAGCATAGTGGGCAAAGCGGGCCAGCCAGTCTCCCGTCCCCTCTGAACTCCGCCTCTGCCACGGGCTCGGACTCTCTCCTGTGCTCCTGCTCTTGCTCCTGCCCTAGCCACCGGCGCCGCAGGCCTCTCTCGCTCAGCTCGGGAGCCGCTGCTCAGAGGCCACATAAGGAAGGTCCAGACGTACTCTGAGTAGTTGCCCTCGCCCTTGTAGCCGCTCTCGTCCCAGCCAAGGGTGTAGTCCGCCATCTCCTGAAGAGCGAACCTCTCCGTGTCCCTCATGTGCTCAGGAGGGTGAACCGAGACTATCTGCTCCGGTAACCCTTGGGTCTGGCGTAGGAAACGCTCACCCAGGTACCAAGCCCGACAGACCGGGCCCTCCAGCAGAATCCGATAGCGCGTGGTCTCCTCAGCACCGGCAAACCGATCCTGGATCGCCATTGCATCTGAGTTCACGGCCGCCAGGTGATCTGGAATTGAAATACAGTTGGTTATCTACTGATATTGAAATATACAGTGGAAAGACAAAGCTTAAATGAACTGCAAGAAAAACATACCTCGGCAGGGGTGATAGTATCGAAGAAGCGGCGGAAGAAGCTGAATGTCTCTCGGGGCTGCCGCGTGCACCTCCCACCGAAGCGGCGCGAGAAGGGAACAACCAGGGGAGTCTCCGTCTCCAGCACTGGCTCCAGCCTGGGAAAGTAGGCATAAACCCACAGCTGCAAAGCAAATACCAGTATGCTTATCAGATAAGGAAGAATAAAGAATAAAGAAGAAATAACAAAGTCGTGTATTGTGTGCAAGCAGTACAAAGCGATGTACAACAAGGCGAAGCAAACTACAGAGTGCAGTACAGAGTACAGAAAATGTAGAGCCGAAATGTAAAGCAGAGAAGAAGGCGTCCCTCCCAAGCTCGCCAGTAGCCTCCGAAAGAATCGCTCACGCGCCACGGAGACCGAGCTCATGTATCCATAAAAGTGGCAGAGCGGCACCACCCGATCATCGCAAGATCCGCGGACATCCACAGTCTTACCGAGTAGGCGAGGGCACGTGTTCGCCCGGTCGGCGAAAAGGGTGGTCCCCAGCAGAAACATCAAAAAGCCGTGCGCATACTGCTCCACGGCCTCCTCGGTCATCGGAGCCTCCTCCACCAATGCGGGCTGGACTCTGAACTGCACCTCGAACCAGGAATAGCGAACAAAGCCTGGATTAAAGCCAGAGCAATTACATCGAATGACCCTATCTGGGTATAAACTCAAGCTCATAAAAATAAGGAATAGAATAAATAACAAGATCATGAAATTTGGTCCAACAATGATCAATGAATTTTTGTTCTTTCTTTATTATATCTTCTATTTCTTCTAACGTTGGCTGCATGAGTTGATGTGCCCTCACTTCATAGTAAAGCTCTTCAGCCATTATTTCGAAAGCTTCCTCTCTCAATCTTTGTTCCAATTCATCTATAACCAAATCATCCCAATACGCAGAATCTTTATTCTTGAAATCATTGAATTTTTCGATGAAGTTCTCTGCTTCGTACTGGGCATGAATTCGAAGAGACGAAAGTTGGTCTAAAGATTGTGTAGTGACCATAAAATTTCGATGCTAGTAGAGGAGCAATGGAAGTTGGTCCAGGAACATATGAAGTTCTTCTTGAGAAAGGGGATTAAGGACATGGCCCCTAGTCATAATATCACAAGCCCATTGAAAGTTCTTGAGAGGGACTCTGTTCTCAAGAACATTGAAAGGCAAGTGAGAGAAAGCTGCAAGCAGAAGTTGAGCTTGTTTCTGCTCATCTGGAGTAGGGGAGAGTGGAGGTTTGTAAGGTGGGAAGACTTTATCCATGGGAAGGGCAAGCCTCAGTCTCTCTGTCCAGCAAAGAGTTGGCGAAGGAGAAGGTGTGGATGTTTCTGTTTCAGAAGATGGAGAAGAATGTGTGGATGCTTCAATTTCAGAAGATGGAGAAGAGGGTGTGGATGCTTCAATTTCAAGAGATGGAGAGGAAGGTGTGGATGCTTCTATTATGGGAGATGGCACGGGAGCAGAAGGAACAAAGGCATTAATGTAATCAAGCCAGTCAGAAGAACAAATCTTCGCCTTCTAGGCTAAGAATGATGGGTTGTACCCTTGTGCTTCTTCTAGGCACCGGGTAGCATGCATTATCTTTGTAGGCATGGAGGATGTGTACCATGCTACAAGCAGATTCTCCTCCAAACGACGTCGATGGTCAATGGGCACGTAGGGGTAGACCACTGAACTTCGAACGTAGGAAAGAAATTCTAAAGGGTCAGTGAACTCTACAAAATGATGGTTGATTCATTCCCTCAAATCACAAGTCTTAGGAGTTGACCAGCTTGTCCAGTCAGAAACCTCAGAAGAGGAAGAAGCCACAGCCTGATCCCAGGCAGAGGTTTGTGAAGAAGAGTTTCCCAAATCCATATTTGCAACTTGCCAAATCAAAGGTTTGAGAGCAGTTTGTTCAAGGTACAAGGGGAAGTTAGAGGAAGAACTTCTTGTATCTATATCTGCAACTTTTTGAATCAAAGGATTAAGGGAAATGTGTTCATAGTCCAAAGGTTGGTAATTTGCAAAGGCTCCCATGACCTAAATATAGAAAGGCGGGTAAAGGTGGCTAATGAATGCGTGGAGGTTCTTTCGAGGGGAAGCAACATTACTCAATGGCTCTTTAGATGCTTGATCAATAGAAAGGAAAGTTGATTTAGCCATAGTCTGTTCGAATGCTGAGATATTGGGATGTTCGACAAATTGAAAGAGAGTTAATGCAAATGATCACCAAATAGATGACGGTTGTGTTTCCAGAATATAGACTCCATGCATGTTCTAAAAGCGCGGGAAAAGACTGTGATCCACTAATATCACCAAGTATTGGGTATATTAGTGCGGGGGGTAATGTTGGCTACATATTTTGTAAAAGCCAGTTACAATTCGACACGTGGTAGAATAAGGGTATTATGGGAAGATTATTCAAGTCTTCGATCCTGATCGTACACGTGGCGGTGAATATTGGTTCTCACGTGATCTGAGTAGCACTAGATCAGTAAAGAGATGTAAGGTGACGTGACTTCAACGGTTACTCATATTCAAATTCAAATACAAGAGGGAAGCTCAACTGCAAGTGATGGCATAATGGAACTACTTGTAAGGCAACATGATCAGCGATCATGGAGGAGCAGTTCGACGGTTTGAAGTGCAGTTTGAAGGTCATCCTTGACAAGTATAAATAGCAGGGGAGCCCCTAGAAAAAACCCCCAGACTCAGATCCAACAAACCAGTCATTTACTTCATATTTTCTTTTCCAGTTTTACATTTTCAATCTTTACATTTCCTGCACTTTAAATACCTGTTCTTTACATTCCTGCACTTTAAAATTCATGCCCTTGTACTTCGTTCATAGGAGTAGTTTCAAGTAAATTGTTGTTGTAAACCTCTACGAGGCTGAGTTTGGCTCATTGTAAGTTTTCATTTTAATGAAATACTTCAATTGTTCGTTATTTACCTGTTATTTTGTTTAATTTCTCCTAAGTCAAGCCACCAGTAAAAGTCCTCTTCATTGAGGCTGAAAGAACTAAAACACAATCGTCTGATAATTGGTTGGCAATTATAATTTCTATAAGGACTGATTGATCCTTGCTGGCACGCTCGCATTTACAAAAATACCCTTCGAAAGCCAAAAAGCCAACAAAACGACACAACTAAAAATACAGAAATGAATTAGATTACATTAGTAATAGAACAAATTATTAATATGGATAACTAAAGATTAGAACTCATCTTTGTAAACTAAATATTGAAAAATTTAAGAACAAATGATTAAAAAAGAAGCAAACCAAAACCTACACTAGTTTCCTTAAAACAGATGCTGGAGGTACACCAACATCTGTCTCCCAGGATACGACGGTCGAAACCAACTAATACAGAAGTACCTTCTAAATAGCTTCAGTGAACTTGACAATGGTTGAACTCTCTCTAACAACAACCAAAGAAGAGACTAGCAAAAGAAAATAGAAAAAATTTTCTTTAGTGAAAAAAAAACATCTCCAACTTTTTATTTCAAAACACCATCTCCATTTTCCATCAAAAACCTCACCAAAAATTATCCTTCCAAATTGGAAAGGAAAGACCTCTATTTATACAAGTAGGGGAATCCCTAGCCATGAAAACTATACATCAATAGGGCCATCAAATGCCATTAACTAAGGCCATCAACTCTAGCCATTAGAGTTAGAGTTACAAAGGTTGAAAAGCTATAACCACTAATACGGTCATTGTCACGACCCTACCCGCTCCTATAGGTTTAGTGTCGTAACCGGCCAGTAATCTGTGATTACCGAAGGCCTAATTGAACAAAGCAAATAAACGGGGCTAGCGGAAGCTATAATATAAGAAAATAAAACATCCAACAAGCAGTGAACTTACATGAGACAAAAGACATTGTTACATATATATATATATATGCATGCATAAGTACATCATGTTATCACAAGTTTGTCAAAAGACAACCAAAAGAGAAAAGTCATTCCTATCAAGAACAAATTTAATGCCAGGGACAACCGACCAAGACACATGAGCGAGTTACAAAAGGGTGAACACTGGCCACTTCAAAACTCTGATAGATTGGAACCTCGCGGTGAGGCACAGAAGTTAGCTTGACAAAACCAAAGGAAGGCCGATGCCACTATGTCCTTTCCTGAGCTGGATCACTTGTATGATGTACCAAAAAATGAGCTAGAGCCCAGTGAATAACAACTAAGTAAAAAGGTTTTCAATGATGATTATAATGTAAAATAAAGCACATACTGAGTAGGTTGGTAATACATATGAGAAGCATAGTATAACACGTAGTATATCCAAAAGCCATAAATACAGGCGGTCTAGAAGACCGAACAGATGGTCATGAAGACCGGACAGGTAGTCATGAAGACCAAAGATCAGATATGGTGGCCATCACTATGATAAACAGGAGTTCCATGAAATGGAACTGACAGAGGTCTCTGTAATCGCATAAACAGATGCTAAGAATGCCAAGATATACAGTGTGAGCAGAAATAGAATCATCCTTCACTGTACATAACATATCAGGGTAAAGCATAATTATAGAGCTGGGAATAAGTACTTTTAAATTAAACATATCTTTACATCAGTGTTACTCACAGTTGGTTCCGTGATGCACGTGACTGGGTCGTGGCGTTTGACCTTGATGAGCTAATTAGATGAAATTTCTTGTAATTCTTCTCCTCTCCTTCACCTTCCTCTCTTCTCTTCTTGTTCCTAGAGCTCTCTCTCAGATTATATTTCTCTCACCTCTCCTGAGACCAAACAAACATACATATATGTTTAATGTTAAGTTACTTGGTTTCAATTAACTTAATTTATAGCCACTTCAATTAAATTATTTCTTACCATAACCTAAGTTAATTAATCCCCACTTTATCTAATTAAGGTGAATTAGGCTCTAACCACCTAGTTTATTATTTAATTTGTAGTCTTATAATTTAACGAATTAGACAGGTCTTTTTCATATATGAACATATATGTCAACAAACATAATGCACCTAACACATAAATAAGCATATAATGCACAGATAAATGCATAATTTAGATTAATCATAAAATTAATAACTAAGAAAAAGGTGGGTGTTACAGTCATTAACTCCGTCATCAAAAGATGAGAGTTACAAAGATTTAAGCCTCCCATGTACTTAAAATATACAAATAAATATGTATATAATGATGGTTGAATAAACCAACTCGATGGGTCACAAAATAGATACTAATGTTGGGTCACAACCCAATCCAAGCCCAATTCTCAAACACATGCACAAGTTACACCCAACACAACATAGCTTAGCCTAAGCTCAAGATTAAGTCCAAGTCCAAGACCAAACCTAACATATGCACAAGCACAATCCTAGGCCCAGTCCAAACTAAGAATAAGTCCAAATTTAAGTCCAACTTTATTGATGCCCACTTTATGAGACAATTCTTATTCACAACTCAATAATTTTAGCTCATTATTTTTGTATTGCATTCTTCTCACTTAAAAGAATAGAAAACCACTCAAACCCATCTCAATCGACGGTTGGGTCCCACTTTAATTTCGAATTAAAGTTGTGAAAAATCATTATTTTTCAACAATCCCCACATGAATAAAATTGGCCGAATAAAGAAAACCGGACAATACTTAACAATAAAGACTTGAAGAGAGAGCACACAGAATAACCCTACATCAGAAAAGGTAGTTGTTGGCCTTGAACTTTTTGTAGTAAAAGCCTATTGAATTTACTGGCTGACTAGTGAACGTGATGTCTTGAATTGTTCTGCAATTTGTGTAAATCGAGACAATAAACCTCACACAGAAGTTACTTCAACCATTGTTCTTGTTCTCACTGATGTGTTCGGTTTGGCCTTGGAACACTAGCCTAGTTTAGCAAGTATTTTAAAGAATTCGGCCTCGTAAATTCTTAAAGAAGCGGCCCCACTTCGCACTCACATAGGTGACCTACATAAGGTATCTCGCTATATTATAGTTGACTATTCACAACACTTAGGTCACTAAAAGCATCAGCTTAACCTTTCACCCCTCAGGGTATCACTGTATAAAGAAATGGGCAGGAGGATTTACCTCCACAATGACTCATCTATTACACGCAATTAGGTTGTCCCTATGAACCTACATCTTGGGATTTCCAGTCAACTAGGTTGGGTTTTCCGTTCCGGTAACATTCGTTGAAGGCCTTAACTCCATTCCTCTTAACGATTTCTTACTAACTCTCGATTTAACCCTTAGGTTAACGGATCCATAATATTGTCCTTAAATTGTATATAGCCTATAGTAACAACACACGAGAGAATTCGTTGTATCGAATTATGTCTTCGACGAAAATGTCTAGACCTTCCATTACACGTATTACTCTGTGCCCTACCAATACTTGATTGGTTGTCGCAAAGTATACAAAATTGCTAGCACAAGTTTCAATCAACATGGAATATCCTCAAGAAAATAGCAAATTCATTCAACTACTTCAATAGCTTTATCTAAATCATTGAATTCCGATCCCATCATTGATCTCATAATCCTATCTGCTTGGAAGATTTCCAAGATATAGTTGCACCTACAATAGTGAAAACAAATCCACTAATGGATTTGTAGTCATTATATCAGATATCCAGGTGACGTCACTGTACCCTTCTAGTACAACTAGATATCTGGGATAATACAATCCATAATCTCGGCTTCATTGTAAGTACTTTAGTACCCGCACAAATGCCCTCTAAAGATAGGCATTGGAATTACTCATGTATCTACTTAGCCTACTTACTGAGTAGGTTATACATGGCCTTGTACACCTCATTAGATATTTTAAACTTCCAATGACCCGAGAATATTTTTAGTTGAAATACACTCTCACCATTATTCTCGGCCAAATATAGACTCAAGTCTACTGCTGTCCTTGACACACTTGTATCTGATTTACTAAATTTCTTAGGTATCTTATCAACATAACGAGACTAAGAAAGTACAATACTACCAGATGTTCTGGTAATCACATCTATAAGGCCCATATCTTTCATGTCAAACTTCGAATTTAACAACTTCTTGGTAATTCTGAACATCTTCTCATAATTATCAATCGTACAGACACAAATTGACATATTTATTTATTAGTGTCTATGACATACACATATTTGTCAATCCCTATTTATTTAAAACCCTCTTGACAACATTGTGTTGTCAAATTTTTCATGTCATTATTTCGATGCTTATTTCAAATCATAAAATGATTCTCAAGCTTACAGAATTTCCTTATCCTCAAAATGAAAAACCCTTTAGGTTGTTCCATTATCTAAATCTTCATTTGGGAAAGTTGTCTTTAACACCCATTTGATGTAACTCCAGATTTCACACAACTACGATTACACTCACCATAACTGGTGATCACGTACCAAAGTAATCCAAGCCTCATTTGATAACAATATTGTCTCATCAGTTTTTATTCACTTGCATAGAAACCACAGTTTCAAAGAAACTTTTAGCCTTACTAGCCACCATATAGGTTTAAAAAGCTTAGACAGAAGAACTTTAAAGTCCTAGCCTTTTAACATCTTCTAGGCTCACCTTTTTTCTCATGCATATCGTTTCCTCACTTCCATGATGGCATTCTTGCATAAATTTGAATATCAGATTTGTCCACAAGAAAACTGATATGCACTACTATATTGTGCATAACCGTTGAACACAAAGTCAACAGATTTTTAGGGCTATCCTATCCGCTCGGGTTTAGGTGTTGCTATATTTTGCATGACACCCCCACATATGTAGAATTTATACAAAGGCTTTTGGCCTTTTCAAAAATTCATACAAGGTCTTTAACCAATTCCTTGTGTCACAATGATTATGAAACTCTCAAAATCATATCACATAAAACACATTCTCCAACCGTCATCAACCGAATTAGGTCTTTTCCGAATTCAAGGCACCAAACAAATTTGTTCCAACTTGTCACTCTAAAGCCAATAGCGTTACTATTAGGAAACACAGATCCAATGTTTAATAGTTTAATATTCGAAACTTCGTAACATGGCTGTGACAACGACCTCCTTAGTTAAAATTAATTTAATTAATTGATTATATGTTTATTACTAATTGAGTGCATATGTGCTTAACTGTTATTGATTGTCTTGATAATTATTGACTTGCTTGATTGCTTGATTGAACAGATAGGTTAGAATAGGAATTAAACCTGTCTAATTCGTTAATTTTAACAAGTTAGAAATCAACAAGTGGAAAGGAATTAAAGCCTAATTCACTTTAGTATAATTGAGATTATTTAATGTAGAGGATTAATTTATTTGGGTAGAAATGAGTGTTTTTTTTTTATTTAATTTAATTGGAACCTCAATTTAACAAACTAAATAATAAAGTATATTTCTACACATCTATAATCCATAACTATAGACTAAGAGAGAGAGTGCTTGGTTGCCCAAGTTAGTCATCTTTTTCACATACCAAACAAACCCACGTAGAGAGAGAGAGAGAGAGAGAATGAGTAGAAGAGTAAGTTTAAGCTCATAGAAGAGAAATTGAAAAAAAAAGGAAGAGGAACTTTAAGAAAAGCTAGAATTTTGGTCTTGAAACATCAATTAAGGTAAGAAATCATTCCAAATTCTTGATATTGAAGCTCTATTACACATCATCTTCCAAGATATAAGTTTAAATGAATTGAATTTGTCCTTAAATAGGAGATTTGCTCATGTAATTGAGAACTTAGGGCATGCATGTTAAAAATTGAAGAATTGATCAATTTAACTCATAATCCTTACATGCATGACATATTTTCAAGAGAATAGTGATTCTAAACTTATTTTCAAACATGGTTCATGGAGTTTGAGAAGAGATTAAACATGAATTAAGCTTGGGTTCATGACAATGGAGATTTCATGTAACTAAGGTTTAAATAGAGGACTTGAACTCAAGAATGTAAAGTTACAGGATTATATTTGAATTCAAGAGTATGATTTATTTTGCATGGAAGAATGAGTTTAATTTGATATTTAGAGCCTTATAAGAATTCAATTAAAAATCTGATTTAGCTTCGTAAAATTAGATGTAATCAAATTAAGCTTTAAATGAGAATTAATTAAATTCAATTGAAATTGAGTTAGGCTTAAAGATTACGGAAATAAATGTGAAGATTAATTATTTGGGCCTTGATTTGCTTAAAAATGGAGTTGAAATTGCAAAATTTACAAGTTTATGAGTTTCTGATTCAGTGTTTTAAACATGACTGAACAATTGTAATTAATGTATATGATCCTAATTTAAGTTTAATTGTGTAATTAGTGACCTTAATAAGGGTTTGTATATGATTCGCTTATTTATATTTAATTAGTTTGGGTAATATATAGCTAAACATATTTTACTTGGAGGCTAATCTAATTAATTCCTAATACTAGTCATCCATACTTAAGAGGAATGGAAGGAAGAAAATATAAGAATAACCGAATGAAAATTTAGAATCAAATGAGAGAAATTGAAAGAAAAACAAGTAACCGAATTAAATAGATTGTAAGAGTGTAATTGTAAGAGTGTTGTGCTTGACTTATTTGTTTAGGTCGGACGCCGAACAATTAGCACATGTTTTTCAGGAGCCCATTGTGAGTAACACTGTTGTAAAGATATGTTCAATCGTATTTATTTTCTGATTAATAAATTATATTTATCAGAGCCTAGGTTTGAACCTTTGGGCCATGGGTAGTAATTTATTATTTTTACGTTTAAGAAAACCTTACGTTAATTTGTAATTTACGGTGACTTAACTAAGTTAGAACCTTTTAATTATAGGATGCCAGGGTCATCAGACATTAACTCTAATGAGGAAAATTCGGTGGGAAACTATGACATAGAATTTGACCCAAGCGAGGAAGTGGAGATGCCTATAGAAGACTATGAATATGAGCCTGAGCTTTGACCCTGAAATTGATCCTGAGCTTGAGCCTGAACTTGAGCCCGAAGAGGTTGTACCAATATACAACCCCCTGGAGGTTATTGTAATTGATTCAGACACTGAAAATGAGTCTATAGAAGGCAATACCGAGGAAAGCACTAGAGATGTAGGAGCCATGTTTGAGGGTTGGGATGCGCGAAATGGGTTACAAATTGGTTCTTTTGTATATGTTAGACTTTATCCCCTAGGAGGTTGTGCTTGGAAAGCTGCGAGTTGGATGGGTACCTATGTCGGACCTGTCCAAATTCTAAGACAAGAGACTCCCTGGTTATATCAACTAGGCCCCTTCCCGGATGGTTTCACCAATAGGGTGGGCAACCTTTTTGACATTTGGAACCTTCAGTATATCATGCCCAACCCAAGCAAAATTGTGAGGAGAGATGGGTCAATGGACTTCAGGGACTGGAGGACCTATCAGGAGAAGCCGGTGCAGCTGCTAGGGCATCGTATGTGCAAAACTGCTATCTTCGTGAGGGTGCTGTGGCGATTCATGGGGCTTTTCCAAGCCACTTGGGAGCCGGAAGCCCTTGTGAGGAGAGACTTTCCTTAGCTATTTTAAGAGGTCTTAAGGGAATTATAAACTAGGCTAACTGATTGTTTTGTATGCTCACATGTAAAATTGCCTAGTTTAGAATTGTGAGTGTAGGAGTTAACTTGGATTATAAGGGCTATCTTTTGCCCCGTAGTATGTTATTTAATCTTTTCCTTTGTTTTACTTGTATTTTGATAATTGTAGCTTATCTAATCTAATTAATGAAGTTTCTTTTTTTTTTTAACTATCCTTGCACATAAATATAATAATAATAATAATAAATAAATGAACAAATCACGAATTACTAAAAAAAAAAATCCCATCATATAGAATGGCTGGATGAACAAGAAATAATAACAGCGGTAATGGTGATGGAGTGTCTGATGGCGATGTCACTCGAATTATATGCGCGATTACTGATAGAGTAGGCAATATATCACCCCGAAACCAAGATCAAAACAAATCGGAAATGATAGCAAAATTTGAAAAGCTACATCCCCACAAATTCCTTGGTGAATCAAACCCTCATGAAGCTGAAGCTTGGTTAAGACAAATTAAGAAGTTGCCAGATACTTCCAACATCTGAAATGAACAAGATAGAGTGACCATGGCAGCATTTCAAATGGAAGGGAAAGCAGATCATTGGTGGAAAATGATCAAAAGTACTCGACAAGTAAAGACATTAACTTGGAGACAATTCGAAGACCTATTCATGGAAAAGTATTTTCCTAACTCGCTAAGACAAGAAATGATTCAAGAGTTCCTCCAACTGAAACAAGAAAAAATGTCAGTCACTCAATATGCGAACCGTTTTGAAGCTCTTTCACGGTACGCTTCAGCCATAGTAGCAAATGAAGAGGATAAGGTTAGGCGATTTGAATGGGGTTTGGACACAGACATTAGAGGAAGATTGATCGCAGTGCAACTTTCCACCTATGCTCAAATGATGGATCGAGCTTTAATTGTGGAGCAAGAATTAGCAGATTCCGAACGCACTCGAAATCAACGATCAAGGAACAACAACCAACCACGTAGAGGAGGTCCAGTCCGCAACCCCAGAAACCATCATGCACCAGTACCTTATGCCGAAGGGATGCAGCAACAAAGGCAGAATCGAGGAAACCAGCAAGGAGGAAACGTTGTAAATGAATGGAAAGGAAAATGTTTCAGATGTGGTCAACAGGGGCATCGTCGAAATGAGTGTCCTCAAGGTGGGAAGTATTTTATGGATCAGCGAAAAGCACAACAATACAACAAATGCCAACCAGGGCAAGGTTCTAAGCCTACTCAAAATACTCAGACCAACAAGGGGCAGCAACAAGCCTCTAGGAATGCAGGCCGACCAAGAACACAACCACAAGGAGCTGGAAATGGAAAGAAACCAAGAGGGACTAACCAACAGGCAGTAGGGAGAATGTATGCTCTCCAAGAAGAAGAAGATGTTGATAACACATCAGTAATTCAAGGTATGTTAATCCTTATGAATTCTTGGGTTAAAGTATTGTTTGATTCCGGAGCCTCATATTCATTTATATCCTCTGCATGTGTGTCAAGTTTGGGTTTAGAACCAGAAACGTTAGAGATAGCTATGAGTGTCGCTTCACCCTTAGGGGGCCAAACCCGAGTAAATCTAGTATGTAAATCTTCTGAGCTAGAAATCTCCAGTTCATATTTGATCTGTGATCTAAGAGTTATGGATATGTCTGATTTTGACGTCATCCTAGGAATGGACTGGTTGTCAGTTCATCGAGCCATTATTGATTGTTATTCAGAAGTAAAGGATGACATCCTCCCTTAACGGCACGAAAGTTCAATTTAAAGGAGATAGACAAGATTCTCTAACTCCAACGTGTCGCAAGTCGCGGTGGCATGATCAACTAACTGGATGGTTAGCAAGCTTAATTTTGGAAGACGAAAATCGAAGGGATCCAAGGCTACCCCATGTGGCGTGCGAGTACGCTGACGTTTTCCCTGATGAATTACCGGGATTACCCCCAAAACAAGACGTAGATTTCATGATTGAGCTTCAACCTGGGACTTCACCGATTTCAATAGCACTACATCGTATAGCGCCAACTGAACTTTGAGAATTGAAGGAGCAGTTGCAAGAACTGTTGAATAAAAAGTTCATCAGACCAAGTACGTCTCCTTGGGGAGCGCCAGCATTATTCGCGAAGAAGAATAATGGAACCTTAAGATTGTGCATCGATTATCGACAACTAAATCGAGTCACCATTAAAAACTGATATCCCTTACCCAGAATTGATGACTTGTTCGATCAATTAAGAGGCTCAAAATGTTTTTCCAAAATTGACCTTAGGTCGGAATATCACCAAATTCGTGTCAAATGAGAGGATATACCCAAAACTGCGTTTCGAACCCGTTATGGCCACTATGAGTTTGTGGTAATGCCATTTGGTTTGACGAATGCGCCTAGGGTATTCATGAGTTTAATGAACAAGATTTTTACACCTTATTTGGACCTATTTGCAGTAGTATTCATTGGCGATATTTTGATATACTCACGATCGGAGGAAGACCATGAGCAACATCTGAGAACTATTTTGCAAATTCTAAGAGAGAACCAATTGTATGCTAAAGCTAGCAAATGTGAATTTTGGTTGAAGGAAGTAAAATTCTTAGGTCATGTTGTGTCTGAATCAGGAATATTAGTGGATTCTGCTAAAGTAGAAGCAGTAATGGGATGGAAACAACCTAAGAATACATTTGAGATTCATAGTTTCTTGGGATTAACAGGTTATTATAGGAGATTCATTCAAGATTTCTCCAAATTAACCAAGCCAATGACACGCCTAACACAAAAAAGAGTAAAATTTGAATGGAACGAAACGTGTGACCAGTCATTTCAAGAACTCAAGAAGAGACTGACAAGCGCTCCTATATTAATCATACCCGAACGTGACGTTGGGTACACAGTTTATTGTGATGCCTCTAAAGAAGGGTTAGGTAATGTGTTAATGCAAAACGGGAAGGTAGTAGCTTACGGATCAAGACAATTGAAGAATCATGAGAAAAATTATCCTACTCACGATCTGGAGTTGGCGGTACAGGGTTCACGACTTAAGACTTGGCGACATTACCTTTATGGCAAAAAAATTGAGATATTTACCGATCACAAAAGCTTAAAGTACTTGTTCACACAAAGAGACTTGAACATGAGGCAGAGACGCTGGATGGAGTACCTTGAAGATTACCAATTCACTTTATCTTATCATCCCGTGAAGGCTAATGTTGTAGCAGAAGCACTAAGTCGAAAGACAAGAGAGATTGTAGCCAACATATCAATTAAAGAATGGGAAATGATAAGCACTGTGAATGAGTTTAAGTTACAATCAGAGACTCAGAATGGGAAGGGTAGGTTGTTTACGATAGTTACAACACCCCAACTTCTTACCAAAGTGTTAGAGGCCCAAAGATTTGATCAAGAGACCGACTTCATCAAGGCCCGATTAGTGTCTGGGGAATCTTCACCGGATTGGACACTCCATCAAGATGGTAGTTTAAGGTATTTTGAGCTTTCTACGAATTTATACAAATTTTTAACTAAATCTGAAACTGTGTTGAAAATAATCTGTTTGTCCTTGAATCTGCCAGAATGTTTGTACGAATTTTTAGACAATTTTATACTCAAAATTTCGAGATGATTTCTTCTAAAAAGTTTTTGAGAATGATGTCTAGTTCATCCAGGAATTTTGGCAACAATTTTTGAGTTTTCTACGAATTTATACAAATTTTTAACTAAATCTGAAACTACAAGACAGATTTTACTATGTATTTGAAAATTTATTTAAAATTCTATATTAAGCCAAATATAGTAATTTCTAACTAAAAGATGAAATTTGAGAAGTCTAGTTTCATGATAAAGTTTTAGGTTATGGATTTGATCTATAAATTTAAGCATGGAATTAATGTAAGGAAATGTGACAAATCTGTGTCATAAAAATTGCTGGGAATTTTACAAGATTATTTACATCTTCTTTTTTTAAAATTCTTTCTGAAAAATGACCTAAACATTCCTATTGAGTATTCTGTTCAATTGCACGAATTTTAGGATGGTGTAAATAATTTATTTAAAATTTTTAATACCTAAGTTACAATCTGAAAATTTTCTGGACAAGATACAATCATCACTTCAATATTGTGTTGGTCTAATCCATCAACTATTATAAATTAGTAATCCATGTATGGGTGTGTTATGATTTTTTTAATATTGTGCTAGTCTATTTTGTAAATCAAAAATTTATGCATGTGTGTAATTATGGTTTATTTCTTGTATCTAGGTTATTATGTTCATACCATGGTTTAAATTAATTGTCTATTAAATTTTGTACATTGAATTATTTTGTGTGATATGTATAATGTTTTATGTTGGGAGTCTTTTTTTTTTAGTTGGTATAACGTTATTGGTGATTGAGATTTGAATAATTTGTGTTTAATATATAAATTAACCGAAATGATTAATGATATATATAAAGTTACTGATAAAGGGTTAATACCAGGTATTCAGGGTGAGCCCTGGTTTTTAATAATTTTTTTTAGTAAATTGTGTCGCAAAACCCTAAGATGGCACAGGGATTATTTGAACCCTTATCGGTATTTGGTTTTGGAATAAGGGTGGATGTGTGGGTGGCACGCAAGGAAGTTACATACCCCTGGCAGACCGTTCCCTTGGTGCAGATCACGGATGTCACAACTTGGGTATATAACTCCGGACGTGGACATCTTTGGTAGTTCTTGAATATTTGACCAAAGGGGGGCTTCCAAATTAACTATGGCCATGACTTAGTGGTTGGCAAGTTAAACCTCTTTGGTGAGATTCCAAAGGTCACCTAAGTTATTAAAATTATTTGACTTATTTTAATGGTTGTAATTTATGTTTATGATTATATTATTATCTCGTGTTCATAATCTCATTATTTTCTTTCAAAAAGAATGGTAGGTTGGTTATGTTTTCTTACTGTGTTGCAAAACTCATGGCATATATTTTGTTGCCCTGGCGTTTCATGCCAGATTATGGTGAAGAAAGGACTGAGGCTGGAATTGGAGCTACTGCTAATATGGAACCCTGGCTAATTTATAGTCAAGATTTTATCAAAATAAAATCATGTTATCTCTTGTATTAGTAGTTAACAATGTTGTGACGTTGTATGTGAACTTGTAGTTTTATTTGGTTGTTGGACTTTGACTATGTAAGAATTTAAAATTTCCTAATTAGTAGTTAAAATTTTATCTAGTAGGTTATTGTTATTTAAATCTTATGATGTAAAAAAAAAAAATTTGGGTGTCACAGTTTGTAGTTATTATTTTTTGGAGCAAAACTTGTATTTTTTTTTGGCTATTTTAGTGTATTTAACGACCCGGGAGTGGGGCGTTACAATATTGTTTTCTAAAATGATACTTTTTATCGATTGAATAATGATCCTATTTTCTGAACTGTATTCTTGACATCCTTAGCATATTGCTAGTGTTATTGATATTGTTATCGCTATTGTTACAGAGATCTCTGTCATTTTCAATTCTTGGAACTTTTGTCCATTGTTTGATGGCCATCAATTGATTGTTCGATCTTTAAGACCTATTGTATTGTTGCTATTGGGTGTACCACGTATGACCTGTACGAATATGATTGATTGAATTGAACAATTGAACGATTCATTGAGTAAAAGATATTGATTGAAAATGTTTTATTGATAATCAATTGTTTCAAATACTGTAAGGACATCATTCTTAATCTCTTTACATAGTTGTTATTCAGTGGGCTCTAACTCAGTATTTACTATTGTTACCCAAAAGACAACCTAAGAGGGGGTGAATTAGGTTTTTACAATTAAAAATTAATAATACCCTAATAAAAATTATGACTATCACAATAGATAAATATAGTTAATGAAATAAAAATAATTAAAACAAGTGTTCTAACAACTACGTCAGTTAATGATTTTAGCATAGTGAAAATGTGAAATATAGCTATAGCAATTTAAATAAAATAAAGAGATAAGGGAGAGAGAAGCAAACAAATTTATAGTGGTTCGGCTTCAACTCGGCCTTCGTCCACTCCTCAAGCTTCACTTGAGATTTTTCACTATGTTTTGGCTTCAGGGGGTGCTAGCAACCTCTTTACAAATAGAGCAATCCTCCACGGATTTTACACAGACTTTCTAAGTCAATAACACTGAGTGTACTACACTCTTACAAGGTTGAAAAGAATGTGTTTTTGCTTTCACAGAAAGCTACAAGAATTATCTCTCAAAGATAGATATAAAAATGAAGTTTTGATTTTTCTGTAAACCTCACACAGGAAAGATGGGCTTAAAGCTATACATCTCAGTGTATAATTTCTGAAAGAGGATGTAAACAAAAATTAAAGAACACTTCTCAGAGAATTTTTCAAAAAATAGATGTGAGTGATTATAGATCAAAAAATATTTTCTGATTTTTTTGTAACTTGTTTACATTAGAGGCTTTGGTATATATAATGAAACTTGTAGCCGTTTATAGCTGTTTATAGCCGTTGTATTCATTTGAATATCTTCCACTCCATCATTACTAATTTGAATATCTTCCACTCCATTACAAATTTAAATATCTTCCACTTGAACATTTTGAACCCTTTGAACTACTGTTGTTTTTGGGTTTTGAACCTCTGTTTTTGAAGTTTTTGAACTCTGATTTAATCAAATATTAAATACATTCTAACAACATTTAGGATAAAGGTTTAGGTGAGAAATAATTGGGCAAAATAAATTTTGATTCTATTTTTCTCTTTCAAATAAATTACAACATAATTAAATAAATCATCAAAATAAATTTTGATTCTATTTTTCTCTTCCAAATAAATTAAAACATATTTAAATAAATCGTCAAAATAAATAAGTCTAACAATCTCCCCCTTTTTTATGATGGCACACAATAATGTTTTGATTTGATTTGGGAGTAAGAAAAGCTCCCCCCTCAAGTCATGCTCCCTGAATTCATTTCTAAAAACATAGGTTAACACATGTATAATAAATAAGCTTTTAACTAGAAACATAATATGAGACTAAGATATCAAATTATAAATACATAACATCACATTAGTTTGAAAATAATACCATAATTTGAAAATAATACCATAATACATAACATCATAATTTTCTCCCCTTGTGACATTATCAAAAAGAAATCATGGGTCAGAATCTGGAGGAGGAGGAGGAAAATAATAGTGATAAATGGCATCTATACAATTCAAAACATATATATATATATATATATACACGATTCGCGCGCCTCTCTCTTTTCCATCGAAAATCGCGTCGGACACGCATCCTCGCTTTTGCGTCAGCCACCCGACAAAAGCGAGACGGGTCAATCAACTGCCTCGGCGCGCTCTCCCTCTTGTCTTCTTCTCCTCCGTCTTCTTCTTAATCACTCCCTTTGAGGAAAGACTGCCAAAAACTACCCTCCTTGCGATAACACCTCATTTTGTGGCCACATGGCCTCGTCCCGTCCGCTTACTCTCTTTCCGGACCTGAATGATCCTGTAAGCGTTGTTGGGCCGAGTGCCCCGGCTCCTACTCTTCCCAACCTTCCTACGATGTCGATTGAGCAATTAATGGCAGCTCAATCAGACATTGAAGCCAATCATTTTACACTGACGTCCTGTATGGAGACAGTGACCGCAGTCACAAAATTGGCTCACCGATTGCAGAACAGGATGAGTGAGCTCCATCAAGTCAACACCCAACTCTCTCTGCTCTAGCGCATATACAAGGATGCGCGAGCAGAAATAGGCACACTGAAGGCCGAAAATAAAGAGCTTAAACGGAAGACCACCTCTATGGCCTGATTTGGAGCAACATCGTTCTTGGCTTTTGATAGACGGCGGGGAGTGCTTGCTCTCAATGAAAGCACAGAGGCAGGGACTTCAAGCGTCGCCCAAGGTGACAAAAAGAAGAAGAAAGCGGTGGAAGAGGGGAGTAAGTGAAGTCGGCCAATGGCCGGAAAAATGAAGGGATTTTTTTTTTTTATGTAAATGTGTACATTTGGATTTGTGTTTATTTTTATGTTTAATGTAATCATTTGAAGATGAAAGTAAAGTGCAAAAAAAAAAAAATCAAAATTAAGCCTCAGGGCAAAACAACAAAAAAATATAAAAAATAATGAAAAGAAAAGAAAAAACAATTATAAAGGAAATGAAGCCTATTAATAAAACAACAAAAAAATAAATAAATAAATAAAAGATAGATTTACCAATAAATCCCAAAATTTGAACTTATGAACCAGTTGGTCCCATTTTTATTCTATTAAACCTTTTAGTCCCATTTAATTGTGAGGGACGTAATTACCCTTATGTATCCTATATTTGATGCGGCTGGGGGCTTCAAGATTGGGTGATGCGCGTGTGTGGCTCACGTGTGCGATTAGTAAAATGGATGTGTGGTGTGTTGGATGTGATACACTGCCATGGTGTCACACAATGGCAAACCGCTGTAAGGGGTTTTTATTTGGGCTGGGCATTCTCTCACTCTCAGCATTCTCTCACTCTCACATAGAGACCCAGCCACACACATAGCTCCTCTCTCTAGCAGACACAAGACGCCATTAACACACACAGCAGCAGATCGAACACATGTGATTCCAAATTGAACACATCGAACATCATCAAACACATCATCATCCGAGGGCGATGGCGATGGCTTCAACACATCGAACACACTGATACACACTGATACATCGAACACACTGATACACGCAGACACACAGATGGAACACATCGAACACCATCGAACATACATGTGATTCCAGATCGGACACATCGAACACACTGATACACGCACACACACAGATGGAAGACACTGATGCACGCAGACACACAGATGGAACACCATCGAATGCGACCTGGGGAACCTCCCGAATAGTCTGGACCGGACCGACCCAGATCTCGAAGGACGGTTCTGGTTAAAGCTCTGGTTCTGGTTCCGGTCCAACGCCTGAGGATGAAGAGGAAAATAGTCTTCTTTCGGATCTTCAACGACCCGGATCGAAACTTCATCGGCTGGGTTTTGGGGGTTATGGGTTTCCTCCGGAACATCGATCTGGAGATCGAAATCTAGAATTTGCAGAGTCTCACAGGGTTGAGGAACAAGATCAGCTCGGCAAACCGGAAAAGTCACATGAGAATTGAGCCAAACATCGATGCATTCAGGGTGAAACACATGGTCGCATTTGGGGATCAATCTAAGATTCTCAACGTCTTCGAATTCATTCAGACAAACAGCGCACTCAAGTGCACCTTTTCCGATCTTCAGACCCTTCACCACCGAATACATGAAAGTTGGGAATGTCCCGATCACCGCCGGGTCAAGCCCTTTCGAACACACTGATACACGCAGACACACAGATTGTAACGCCCTCAAAAATAAACCCATAATATATAACATTAACATGCATTAATAAAAGAAAACCAATTATCATCTCATTCATCAAAGTATTATTATTAAAAGACATCACATGCAACATCAAAATAAATGCCCTATGGGCTTACATCATTCCAAGTTAACACTTGGACACCAAAAACATGAGTTCTAACTCAACTACAAATTCAGCCCTTGGCTTGAGTTTACATGTAATATCAAATAAAAAGAAATAACAATTAGTCTAAACAGAGTCTTCAACTCTAAATCCTTCCAAGCTAATTCCTTGGAGGTAGCACATCATCTGAACCTGAAAATGATGTTTCCGTATAGGGTGAGCCACAGCCCAGTAGAAATATACTAAACCAAATATAAGTATTGAATAAAGCAATAGCATTCAATAGATGGTTAACACAAATATCAGTTTCACTTTCCATTATTTATTCAACTTTCCATTTTTACCAATATGGCTCAGAACTTGGCCAAACTATAACAGTGAACTACATATCACATTAACATTTCTTCCATTTATCAACAAAACAAATGAGACTAAGGCTCATATCAAAACACTTCCATACTTCTCATTTGATACACATTTTAGTGCTGTATCAACAACATGTAAAAACACTTCCATAAATCAATAAGTACACATAATAGTGATGCTAATGGAGTCCATTCCCTATCTCCTCCCAAACAATATCCGGTTTAGGAGTCCATCCCCTATCTCCTCCCAAACCGTGGAGTACATCCCCTACCTCCTCCCAAACAATATGCATATGCAATGCTCAATCAATACACGTATTTTCTGTATTAATTCAACAAAGTTAATGACTTAACCAATGTGATTAGTTTCAATTTTCCCTAATCCACATGCAATGTCTACAACAATCACGATTATCCTCCACCGATAGCCCAAAACAGTTATTTCTAGACAAGAAATAAATATACCAACAATTATAATCTCAACATCTCAATAGGCGAGTGATTAAATTATCCAACTACACCATTTAAACTTATAATTCTCCAATTCCATGAATTCAACTAAATTCCCCAATTTTCCTTAAATTAATTATACAAATTAATTTATTAAAACAACTAGGGTTTTTCCTAAAATTACCAAATAACCCCCAACATATCAAAATACCAGAACTTAGAACAAAACTTATATTATGGAGTAGGAAATCCCTACCTCGATGTAAATAACCCGAATGGAGAAGACGGAGATGATGACCCAAAATCCAAAGTGCTCCAAATCCACAAACTCTTAGATTAAAATGAAGCTCTCGACCCACTCTACCTTTTTTATAAAGAGCCTAGGGTAGAAACACCCTAAAAAGAGATGAAACCTAAAAGAGAAGGTGAGTGGAGGGAGAGGAAAGTCGTACCTAGGGTTTTGAATCAAAAGAATATATAAAATCGAATTTTCTCACGCCTATTTAAATAAAACAGGCTCGCTCGAGCGAAGACTTGGTCGCTCGAGCGACTAGACACAGAAAACCCTCACTCGAGCCAAGAATGCCTTGCTCGAGCCAACTACCCAGAAGCTCGCTCGAGCGAAGAAAAGCTCGCTCGAGCCAACAACTCAAACCCTCAGGTCTGCAACCAGACGCACGCTCGAGCGAAGGAATGCTCGCTCGAGCGAAGAACAAAACCACCGCTCGGCGAAGAAAAGCTCGCCGAGCTAAGAAACACCGCTCGTGTCTATACCTAGACGCAATCGCTCACTCGAGCGAAAAAACCCTGGCTCGAGCGACGGACCAAAAACAAAGAGCTCGCTCGAGCGAAGGGTCCAAATTCTGGGCAGCAATCCTTTGCTCCCAAACACTACCCACCTGTAACAAACCTGCCCATTGCATCCCATAACTCAAAAATAAGAAATTTAAGGACGACAACAATAATTATATAACAACAAGATCCACGGAACCTAAGTCCGGATACAACAACCAAATGGGAAAAGACTGGGGTCGCTATACAGATGGCTTCAACACACACACTCACACACACACACACACACACACACACACACACACACACACACACACACACATACACACACACACATACACTAATACACACACACGCGCGTGAATCTCTGAGGGTGTGCCACACCGGAATGAAAGTGGGACCAAATCAGTGAACCAAAAATGACAGTTTGTAAATCAATGAAAGGGCACTCTCGTCCACAGAGTGAAACAAAAATGAAAAAAAAAAACAAAAAGGATCAAATCAACCCACCAGTAGGACTATTTGGTATAATAGAATAAAAGTGGGACTATTTGGTATAACAGTTTGTAAAGTAGGATTTATTGGTAAATATTCCAAGATATTAAGCCTAATAGCAATAAACAAAATAAATTAAAATAAAATCACACCACAGTAAATTATACTTAATGGGACGCTTGTTCTTTGGAATGGTAATGAAAAAAAAATACCATGAGGGTTTAAAAAATCAATGTATGTAAAGTTAATTTTACCTCAAGATGCAGAACCCAAAAAAAAATTACACAGTTAAGAATAGCAAACTGTTAAGGAAAATAAATGTATGAAGGACTTGATAGCATTCAACTGATATAAAATTTTCCATATCAATGTAACAATACTCATATATCATTTTAACAAAAATTCAAGTTTCACAGTCATAACAAAACTTTTTAAGTAGAAATCGACATTCCAAGCTCGCCACTTAATAAAATTGATGCAATCCTCGCTTAGGGGTTATGTGAAAATATTCGCTAATTGCTTGTCGGTGTTTACAAATTCAAGTACAATATCCCCTTTTTTAACATAATCTCTTAAAAAATGATGTCGAATTTCAATATGTTTTGTTCGTGAGTGTTGAACCGGAATTTTGCTTAAATTAATGGCACTAGTATTATCACATTTAATAGGGATATTATCATAATGCAAATCAAAGTCCTCCAATTGTTGTTTCATCCAAAGTATTTGAGCACAACAACTTTCGGAAGCTATACATTCAGCTTCGGCAGTTGATAAAGCAACAGAATTTTGCTTTTTGCTAAACCAATATACTAATGAGTTACCAAGAAAGTGACAAATGCCACTGGTACTTTTTCTATCAAGTTTGCATCCGACAAAGTCGACATCCGAGTAACTAATTAAATCAAACGCAACACTTCTAGGATAAAACAGTCCCAAATTTTGAGTGCCAACAAGATATCTAAAAATTCTTTTAACATCACTGAGATGTGATTCCTTAGGATTTGATTGATATCTAGCACACATATAAACACTAAACATAATATCGGGTCTACTTGCAGTTAAATAAAAAAGTGAGTCGATCATACCACGATATTTTGTTTGATCAATGGACTTACTTTTTTCATCCTTGTTTAGCTTAATGGATGTGCTCATAGGTGTTCCAGCTATTTTTGAGTCATACATACCAAACTTTTTGAGTAGTTCTTTTGTGTACTTAACTTGGTTGATAAAAATTCCTTCCTTACATTGTTTGATTTGAACCCAAGGAAATAATTTAACTCCCCCATCATGCTCATCTCAAACTCACCTTGCATACACTTAGCAAATTCCTTACACAAGGTTTCATTACTAGTACCAAATATAATGTCATCTACATATATTTGCACAATAAGTAAATCATCATTTTTAGTTTTAACAAAAAGTGTTGTGTCAATCGTTCCTCTAGAAAAATTATTTTCAATCAAAAATTTACTTAATCGTTCATACCATGCACAAGGTGCTTGTTTCAAACTATATAAAGCTTTTGATAGTTTAAAAACATAATTTGGAAAAGCATGATCTTCAAAACCTGGAGGTTGTTAAACATAAACTTCCTCATTTATAAAACCATTAAGAAATGCACTTTTTACATCCATTTGATAAAGTTTGAAATCTCTAAAACATGCAAATGCAAGTAACATGTGAATGGCTTCTAATCTAGCAACCAGAGCAAATGTTTCATCGAAACCAATATCTTTTTCTTGATTGTATCCTTGTGCAACAAATCTAGCCTTGTTTCTTATAATTGTACTAGATTCATCAAGTTTGTTTCGAAAGATCCATTTGGAATTGATAATGGTATGATCTTTAGGTTTTCGCATAAGTTCCCACACTTTGTTTCTCTCAACTTGGTTAAGCTCTTCATGTATAGCTATCATCCAATATTCATCGAATTCGGCTTCTTGAAAGTTTTTAGGCTCAATCTGTGAAAGAAAAGCCAAGTTATTACAAATGTTTCTAAGTAAAGAGCGAGTTTCAATACCTTTTGTAAGGTAGGATTAAATCCTTAGGGTGATTATGAACAAACTTCCATTCTCTTAGCAAATCCTCATTGTTTCCTCCTTTTTCTTAAGGTAGGAGAATAGGTTGTTCAATCTCTTTGTTCAACTTACATGGTTGGTTCTCTTCTTTGTAGATACTTGAATCTTCTACATTTGGTTTCAAATCTATATTATCACTAACAATTTACTTTTGAGCAGAGATGTTAGTTTCATCAAATGCCACATGTATAGATTCTTCCACAACAAGAGTTCTTTTATTAAAAACACGATAAGCTTTGCTAGTTAAGGAATAGCCAAGAAAAATTGATTCATCAGATTTTGAATCAAATTTACCTATGTCCTTATCATTATTATACACAAAACATTTACAACCAAAAACATGCAAGTGACTAATGTTGGGCTTTCTATCATGCCAAAGCTCATAAGGAGTCTTTTTAGAATAGGTCTAATTAATGCACGATTTAAAATATAGGAAGATTATTTTCACAAAGTATTTTTCAACTCATCTCTTCTAAAGTTTTATTCTTCCTTTCTACTACACCATTTTGTTGAGGGGTTCTAGGTGGTGAAAAATTATGTCCAATACCATGCTCATCACAAAACAATTCAAATTTTTCATTTTCAAGTTCTCTACCATGGTCGGTTCGAATATTAGTAATAAGAAAACCTTTTTCATTTTAAATTTTAAAAACATAACCCATGTAAATCTTGAATAATCATCAACAATAACAAGACAATAATGTTTACCACCTAGACTAGATGTCCTTGAGAGACCAAATAAATCCATATGCAGTAGTTGTAAAGGTCTAGTTGTAGAAATATGAGATTTTGATTTAAACGATGTTTTAGTTTGTTTTCCTTGTTAACAAGCACTGCAAAGATGATATTTTTCAAATTTAATTTTTGGAAGTCCAATTACCAAATCCTTTCTCAAAAGTTTAGCAATTAAATCCATATGAGCATGACCAAGTCTTCTATGTCATAACCAACTATTTTCATTATTAACATATAAACATTTAACATCACTAGCATAGAGATCATTAAGATGAAAAACATAAACATTATCATGGCGATTACCAACGAATAAAGTTTTATGATCATTTGTGTTTTCAATTGTGTAATGTGATTTATCAAAAATAACTCGATTACCTTTATCACATAATTGACTAATACTAAGTAGGTTATGCTTAAGCTCATCAACAAGTAAAACATTTTCAACAGAAAGGTTAGGAGAAATACCGATGCTACTAATACCAATGATTTTTCCTTTCTTATTATCTCCAAAAGTAACAAATTCTCCATCTTTGGATGATAGTTTAGTAAAGAAAGATTTATCTCCGGTCATGTATATGGAATATCCACTATCAAGGTACCACTTCCCTTCTTTAGCTTTGGACTTAAAGCAAACCTACAAGATGACAATCAAGTGTTGCTTTTTGGTACCCATAGTTTCTTGGGTCCTTCTTGGTTAGTTTTGTTAGATCCCTTAATAATCCAAATCTTTTTAATTTCCATGTTTATGTTATTTTTGAATGGACAAGAAGATATATAATGGCCTTTCTTTCTACAATAATGACAAGTAATATGAGGGTGAGTCATGAGAGGTGCCTTTTTAAAAATTGTATTGAGATTCTTTTATTTTTTAATAGGGTCATATCCAATGCCCTTTTATCGAAAAACACATCTTTGATTTCCAAGAAGCATGTTGAGATTATTTTTACCTTTTACAAAATTTTCAAGTGTTTTTGTTAAATCATCAACATTGTTTTTTAAAGCAGTTTTCTCATTAGAGATGGTGTCAAAATCATTTTTCAAAACAATTTTTTATTTCTTTAATTCTTCTATATTACTAGATAAAGATGCAACATATTTTTTTTAACACATTATTTTGGGCACAAACTTTTCTAAATTCATCTTGTAGTTCGTGGAATACACTTTCAAGTTCTTCATAAAGAGTAGTTACCTCATCTTGAGTAAAGTATTCATCTTCAAAAGCCATGAGACACAAGTTGGCTACTTCATCACTTGAGCTTTCATCTTCAATTTCTTCCCAAGCTGCTACCATGGCCTTCTTGTTTTTTTTGTAGTCTTTTCCATGGCTTTTCAATTTTGGACAATCCATCTTTATATGTCTAGGATTTTTGCACTCATAGCAAATAGTAGATTCTTTCTTGTTATCTTTGTTGTACTCCTTTTTGAAAGGTCTTCTTCTTCCATAATTATTTTTCTTGAAGTGCTTTTTGAAATTTCTACTAAACATGGCATAGTTTTCATCCTCACTAGAGTTTTCAAGTTTTTCTTCATTTGATGAGGCTTTGAATGCAATTTCACTTTTCTTTTTGTTTTCAACATCCTCATGTCCTTTTAAGGTGATCTTATGAGTCATAAGGGAACCCGTAAGCTCATTCAATCTAAGTGTGGAGAGATCTTTGGCTTCTATAATGGCAGTGACCTTTGCTTCCCAATTTTTTGATAAATACCTAAGAATTTTTCTCACCAGCACACTGTTAGTATAAATTTTGCCAAGAGATTTCAAAGAGTTTACAATTTCAGTAAATCTAGTAAACATACTTGAAATAGATTCATCTGAGTTCATTTTAAACAATTCATAACTATAAACAAGAATATCAATACGAGATTCCTTCACTTGGTTTGTACCTTTGTAAGTTACCTCTAGTTTGTCCCAAATTTCTTTTGCCCAATTACAACTTGAAATTCTATTATACTCCTTACAGTGCAATCCACAAACAAAAGTGAGTTTGGCTTTAGCATTGGCTTGCAATAATCTGTGATCCCTCTCATCATATTCATCTTCTATTTTAGGTACACTAATATTGTTTACTAATTCAGTAGGAATTTTTGGACCTTTAGTGATAGTAATCCACATGGCATAATCAGTGGCTTGAAGGTATAGGGTCATCTTATCTTTCCAATGACTATAGTTGTTTCCGTCAAACAATGGTGGCCTATTTGTGGCTTGTCCTTCAGCTAAGGTTGCCATGGATCGAAACTCCTATATGGTTAAATCTAAATCAAGAGTCTAGGCTCTGATACCAATTGTTACCCAAAAGACAACCTAAGAGGGGGGGTGAATTAGGTTTTTACAATTAAAAATTAATAATACCCTAATAAAAATTATGACTATCACAATAGATAAATATAGTTAATGAAATAAAAATAATTAAAACAAGTCTTCTAACAACTATGTCAGTTAATGATTTTAGCACAGTGAAAATGTGAAATATAGCTATAGCAATTTAAATAAAATAAAGAGATAATGGAGAGAGAAGCAAACAAATTTATAATGGTTCGGCTTCAACTCGGCCTACGTCCACTCCTCAAGCTTCACTTGAGATTTTTCACTATGCTCTAGCTGCACGGGGATACTAGCAACCTCTTTACAAATGGAGCAATCCTCTACGGATTTTACACAGACTTTCTAAGTCAAAAACACTGAGTGTACTACACTCTTACAAGGTTAAAAAGAAGGTGTTTTTGCTTTCACAGAAAGCTACAAAAATTATCTCTCAAAGATAAATATAAAAATAAAGTTTTGGTTTTTCTATAAACCTCACACAGGAAAGATGGACTTAAAGCTATACGTCTCAGTGTATAATTTCTGAAAGAGGATGTAAACAAAAATTGAAAAACACTTCTCAGAGAATTTTTTAGAGAATAGATGTGAGTGATTATAGATTAAAGAATATTTTTGATTTTTTTGTAACTTGTTTACATTAGGCTTTGGTATATATAATGAAACTTGTAGTTGTTTATAATTGTTTTATAGCCGTTGTATTCATTTGAATTTATAGCCGTTGTATTCATTTGAATGTCTTCCACTCCATCATTACAAATTTGAATATCTTCCACTTGAACCTTTTGAACTTTTTGAATTGCTGCTGTGCTGGGCTATTTGAACCTCTATTTTTGGGTTGTTTGAACCCCTGATTTAATCAAATATTAAATACATTCTAATAACATTTAGGATAAAGGTTTAGGTGAGAAATAATTGGGCAAAATAAATTTTGATTCTATTTTTCTCTTTCAAATAAATTAAAACATAATTAAATAAATCATGAAAATAAATTTTGATTCTATTTTTCTCTTCCAAATAAATTAAAACAGAATTAAATAAATCATCAAAATAAATAAGTATAACAACTATATATATGTAGGTGATCGAGCACCGGATCAAAACTAGTGGCGTCGACCCAAACCCTAATTTTGTCAAGCTAACCATTTCCGAAGTAAAACATGTCATGGCATGGGTGTCTTGAATTCACCCTTTTGGATTGTGATTATGAACTATATGTGTGTTTTGGTTTTCATAATACTACTATGGTGATGGGATTAAGCCCCTAAACTTGTGCTATGTTTTTGTATATGCTTGGATTGAGGATTTATGACTGATGTATCTAAGACTATGTGTATAAAAGTTTGTTTCCAGTTAGGTCCTCACAGCTCATTGGACGATGTATTTTATTATTGATTGGCTTCCACTAGCCCTTATTTGTCGTAATTATTGTTTTATTGATAGTAGGCCTTCATTAATCACATATTACTGGTCGGTTACGATGCTAAACCCATATAGGCGGGTTTGGGTCGTAACAATGGCCAATAGTCTTATCACTAAAAATCACTAATTTCTTAGCATGTGGTCAATAGACTTTCCACTACTAGGAATCACAATGTTTTGACATATGATCAGTAGTCACTCCACTACTAGAAATCACAATGTCTTGACATAGGATCAGTAGATCATTTCGTTACTAGGAATCGTCATGTCTTGACATATGATCAATAAACTCTTTTATTACTAGGAACCATCATGTCTTAACATATGATCAGTAATCTATTTACTACTAGGAACCACAATCTCATTACTGTATACGCAGTGGTCTAGCACCTCCTAAGAACCACCAATTTCTTATCTTTGGGATCGGATCTTACACCTACTAGGAGCCACCAATTTAAGAATATATTTAGAATTATAAAAATTCAAAAAATACATTCACCCACCCTAACGAGTTGTCTCATCTTTGCTTTCGAGCAAAGTCACATGGCAATCATACATGCTATAACTGACACAAGGATAACATACTAATTGTCTCTGATTAATTCGGAGATATTATCATGCAATCTTATGATTTCCTTTTATCACACTTGATCTCTCTAGATTTTCCTTTAAGAACCTCGCAAGGCTTAAGGTTTTCAAGTGGAACAACACTTTCTATAGTCACCTCTTGAAGCCATTTCTGAAAAATCACAACAGAATTTTACTATTCTGTTTTTCCAGAAACTAAACTTAACACTAGAAAATCCAAAGTTTGAAATTTAAATCAAAACTGATCTCACCACTTACCCTAGAACTGAACATGGTCATGAAAGTTTCCAAGAAGACTGGAGGGGTCACACCGGTCCCACTTACAACCTAGTTAACCTTAGACAAAACTTTCAAGAGCATGTTGACTCCTAGTCCATGGGAAACAAATTTAGAATTAAGTTTTTCAGGAGATAAACTAAGTTAGAACAAATAAAGTTTACAAAACTTATAAGCAATTAAAAATTGCTATCAGAATTACACCACTCATAAAAGTTAATCGGTGCTCTCAAAACTAAGCCTATTATTTCTGAATAAAAATTAGAAATATTTTTGCTAATGCTAAAAGTTGGTTTCTTCTCCCAAAACCAAAACACTTTGGAAATAATCAGATTATAACCAAAGACTTTGTCCAAAACTTGGTTTTCTAACACTTTGGGAATAAAATGATTAAACCCAAAGACTTCCTCAAACTCCAAAGGTTTGAAACCAAATTCGTTTCAGTTACCATTTCTGAATATAAATTAGAAATACTCTTTAGCCAAGGACAAACTTTGGTTTCTATTACAAAAAGTCAAAACACTTTGGGAATAATAAAATTAATCTCAACGAATTTCTCTAAACCCAAAGTTTTATAATTTCTTTTCTTCCCTCTTTCCTTTCACTATGGTGAAGCTATTACAAATTAGAAATTAAAACCACTACATATGGAAATGGAAATGCAATTGTTACAATTACAAATTGTCTAAATCATAAAATGTAATTCATGGTTGCATCTGGAATCGTCTGTTTAGCCAAGAATACACTTCTCCACTTGTAATGTTTATCTTTGCATAAAACTCTATTCTCATTGCCGCTAAATCTCCATGCTCACTGTTCATATACCCACTTGGATACAAGATGAGTTAATGAACCAATAAAATGAATATTACACAAGTAATTTCAGTTATAACTCGCAATGTGTAATTCAAAGGCTATAGATGCATTGCAGTTACAAGAATGTCATGAGTTGCATGGTCATAAATCAATTATATATATAGGAATATTATGGTCATAATGTTGACAATCCAACCATGCAACTATGAGCAAATATATATAACAATAGAGTTAACTTTTCACTTATCATTCCATGAATATATAAAATATTTTAGAGTAATTTCCTTAATTACACATCAAGACATGAAAGAACTCACAATTGATACAACCAAAACAAAAAAAAATAGAAAAAATAAAAGTTAATATCACTACAATACCAAGCTATACCATCATGCGATAGTGCAACATAATCATAAGCAAGCTCAGAAATAAGACCATTATATAGAAAAAGAAAAAAAGAAACTGTTTTAATAAATTTCCTCTTAAAACAAACATGTTTGGAGATATTTTATACTGTCGAAAGCCTTTCGACTAGACGAATCTCTTGAAATTCTCAAAACACGAATTCCAACACTTTGATTTTCCTAGAATTTAATTAATCAAATTAAATCAAAATTGTTTAACAAATTTTCGAAACAATACGAAATAAATCCAAAATAATTCTCCACATTACGATGAATGATTAAACTCACAAATATGTTCAAAAATCTAAAATTCCAAAATTCTTATCCTTGTTTAAGTTATCCTATTAAAAACAAAAATTAGTAGTCCCATTTACTAATTTCAATTTATTTTATTTGTTTGTATTATATATCCTGCTTTCGCGTTCAGGTAAACCTCTAGAGAAAGTTAATTATAAAAGAGAACAAATAACAAACAAATCAAATAAATTAGTAAAAATCTTAAGAAATAAAATAAATAAAATTCTTATTTTATTTTTATAAACTCCTACCAACTTAAGCACTAACCATCAAATAACTCATGCAATAACAACTAATCAACATAAAATACATTGCATATATAAATTACTTAAACAAACAACTCAAATTCTAATAACTCTAGACAATTAAATTAATTTTAATTCCAAGAATCACTAGAATAAAACTATAATAAAACCTACATTGTTTAATTAAAAATCTGTTTTAAGATTGTTGGTATTTTTTCATAATAATACAAGAAAAATATATAAAATAAATTAAATAGAAATGACAAAATAATTTTTTTATTAAAATGATGAAATACAGAATAAACGACACAACTAAAAATACAAAAAATGAATTAGATTACATTACAAATAGAACAAATTATTAACATGGATAACTAAAGATTAGAACTCATCTTTGTAAACTAAATATTGAAAAATTTAAAAACAGATGATAAGAAAAGAAGCAAACAAAAGCCTGCACTAGACAGTTTCTTCAAAACAGATTCACCACCTCCCGATGGATGCTGGAGGTATGCCGACGTCTGTCTCCCAGGATACAATGGTCGAAACCAGCTAATATAGAAGCACCTTCTAAATAACTTCGGCGAACTTGACAATGGTTGAACACTCTCTAACAAGAACCAAAGAAGGGGCCAGCAAAAGAAGATAGGAAAATTTTTCTTTGGCAACAAAAAAAAAAAAAAAAAAAAAAAAAAACATTTCCAACTTTTTATCTCAAAACACCATCTCCTTTTTCATTAAAAACCTCACCAAAAATTATCCTTCCAAGTTGGAGGGAAAGGCCTCTATTTATACAAGTAGGGGAATCCCTAACCATGAAGGCTATATATCAATAGGGCCATCAAATGCCATTAACCAAGGCCATCAACTCTAGCCATTAGGGCTAGAGTAACAAAGGTTGAAAACCTACGGCCACTAATATGGTCATCAACTTCATCATCAAAAGATGAGAGTTACAAAGGTCAAAACCTCCCATGTGCTTAAAATATACAAACAAATATGTATATAATGATGGTTGAATAAACCAACTAGATGGGTCACAAAATGGATACTAATGTTGGGTCACAACCTGATCCAAGCCCAATTATCAAACACATGCACAAGCCAAGCCCAACACAGTATAGCTTAGCCCAAGCTTAAGATTAAGTCTAAGTCCAAGTCCAAGTCCAAGACCAAGACCAAATCCAGCATATGCAAAAGCACAATCCTAGACCCAATCCAAACTAAGACTAAGTCCAAATCTAAGCCTAACTTTATTGATATCCACTTTATGAGACAATTCTCATTCACAACTCAATGATTTCGACTCATTATTTTTGTATTGCAATCCTCTCACTTAAGAGAATGCAAAACCATTTAGACCCACTTTAACTGGTGGTTTGGGTCCCACTTTAATTTCTAATTAAAGTTGCTGAAAAACCATTATTTTTCAACATATCTCAAACTCATCCCCTCCCACCATAACAAGAGCATCACCATCATCACCATCGACCCCGAATCACACTGTTACTGTCTTTAAATGTGTTCTAAGAAGCACAAAACTAACTTTTTTCCTCAGAGTAAACAATCTTTTAAACAAACTCAAAAGAGTCCTATTCATCTTCTTCTATTGTAGAATATATATATATATATATATATCTTAAAATCCTTTCTGAACTCATTTCAAAACACATTTCTCTGTACTAAATGAACTGTCAAAATATTCTTTTATCTGTACAAATAAACTATAAGCCAAGATGACTGAACTAAACACAAATAATCAGTATATATATAAATATATAATATATGCCGCCGTTGGAACAAGAAGTCCAGATCTGGTCCCACAAATTAACCTTTACCACAAGTCGCACACCTCCGCCGTTGAAAAAGAGAAAGATTCCAGATCCGATCAGATTGGGGTAGTGAAGTCTCAGTGAAGGTTAATCTGATGAGAAATGAGAGAGAGATGAGGGAGATCAGCGACGTGAGAGAGAGAGAGAGAGAGAGAGAGAGAGAGAGAGAGAGAAAGAGATGCAAGGCGGTGATGAGAGCGAAGGTGGTGTCTATTCAGATAGGGGAGGTGGAAGTGGTGGTGGTGGTAGTGGCAGATTGGGGGCAGTAACAGGGGACGACGATTAAAGGAGCAAAACGTGAGGTCTGAGATTTAAGACCATATTTATTTGGATAGACTGGATAAGGGAGAATTAGGATTCAAACGGACTGTTAGTCCAAAATAAATAGTTTCAGGACTATTTGGCTAGAAATAATACCTATCTTAGGTTTGTTTTATCATGAAATTAGATGTCTGAAAATGTTTTGCTGGAAATGATATCTATCACATGTTTATTTTATCATGGAATTAGATGTCTAAATAATAATTATTCTAATGAATCTCATATTTAGTTAAAAATTTATTTTAAAAAATGATAACTTCTTAAAAGATTATTTTTTTCAATACATCGAAAAAAAATTTATTTGTCTTTTTAAAAAAATCATTTTGTCTTTTTAAATGATAACTTTTAAAAGATCATTTGTATTTTTGAATTGTCTAAATTTAAAGTATATTTTATTTTATTTTATTTTAGTAAGACCACTATTAATTTTATTTAAATGCAACATTAGAAGTATATTTTCATTTATAATTTTGTTAATACAAAAAAAGAAAAAAAGAAAGAAGAAGACTGTTATATATCATGAGATTAATTAATATATATGTCTAAAAAAAATCAACATGTTTAAAAAAATATTTTAAAAAATAAAGAAAAAAAATGTTATACATTCTTTTTCCTTTTAAATATTGAAAGTATATTTCCTTTTATTATTTTGCTAATATCAAAAAAAATAAAAGAAAACAATTATATATTACGAGATTAATTTATACATACTTAAAAAAAATTCAACATGTTTAAAAAAAATTATACTTGAGTGGTCAATTTCGTTATTTAACTAGTTAATTCAGAGGTTGGCTCAATCTGCCCATTTCTATCACACACCCCCCTATGGGACAGAGTTATCCCACATGTGGAGGACTATTAGTCCAACTAGACTATTGGTCTGACTTTCATTTTTCTATTCAAATGTTGAACTAAATATTCCATTGGACATGAAGTTCAATCCCATAGTTGTATCCCACCAAACGAACACCCCCTAAGTGGGTTGAGAGGCAGTCGTTCACAAACACCATATTTTAGAAAGAGAGAGAGAGAGAGGGGGGGGGGATACAATATATATACGCGGGTATTTTTAGTCTTTTTGTCTAAGTTTGACTTTATAGCTGCTAAATGCCCCTACATTTCTTCTTAGGACCCCCCATTTTTTTTTAATTATAATTTTGTTCAAACATCCAATTCCAATTTTGTCCCCATCCTATTCTCCAAAGTCTAACCCTAACCCTAATCCCACCACCACTTTCACTCTCGCCAACACCATCCCGTGACCAATACACCCTCCAACGACCAACCCACCATCACTTCCACTACAGCTGACAACCTCTGAAACCACCACCCAACCCCCTCGCCACCACCCATAGCCTCCTAGCCCTTCTCCGTTACCCCCTTCTTCTTCTTCTTCTTCTTCTTTTTCTTCTTGGTCTTCTTTTGAAAACTCTAGGTTTTCATCCCCCTTTCTCTCTCCCGCTTACTCTCATAATGGATGGGAAGTTCACGATGGTAAAGTGGGTTCGACAACACAGTGATGAGCAAGTCCCAAATGTTTAGCAATATAGTTTTGAATAAATCCTTTTGGTTCGGTAACACAATGTTGAACATAAAGGATTGTTCGGTTACTCAATTCTAAACATAAAAACCCAATATATTCATTAGTTATTGCAACAAACAAACCAATATAGCAAACAAGCAAACTATTAAACCAATTCAAACAAATTCATTGGATGCAAGATTGGGAGTCAAAGCCCACAAATCTTTTTCACCGTCGATAATGGAGAAGGTGTGAGTGAGGAATTCACCGTCATTCCTCATTGTTGATGGAGATAATGGGTACAGAATGGGGTGGTTACGGTAGTAGTGATAGTCGTTGTGGTGGATCAACAAAGGAAGAGAAATCTGAGGTAGAAGAAGACAGATGAGGTGGATCAATGAGGGATAAGGTGGTGATGACTAACTGATGGTAAGGAATGGGGGCTAAAGGAGGGTCTCCAATGGAAAATGAGGGTTATGGGAGGAGTCGCCAGAGTTAAGGGTGAGATTGCCGGTTAAAAAATGAAAAGTTTTAGGAAGAGGGTATATTTGGGATTATGGTAAGGGTCCAAAGAAAAATAAAGAAGGGAGTAACTTTGATAGTAGGGGTTCAAAGAAGTGGAGGTCCTAAGAAGAAAGATAGGGGCATTTAGCAGCACTCTAAACTATTTCAGCGTCTAAATTTTGGGTCAAACAAAATCTACACATGGATTTTTTGGCCGAGTGTCCTTCTTATATTTAAAGCGAGTTAAGCATTAAGTTTTAAATATTAGGAAGACAATTTACAAGAGTCATAATTAAAAGGGGGATTTACTAAAATTTCCCCTCCCTTCTTATTTATTTATTTAATTATAATTGAGAATTACATTGAGAGCTTCATTCATGCTATTATTGAAACAAAGATCTAAAGTAAAATTGAAAATCCTTGATCGGGAGGTGGAGCAGAATGTCCGACGCCAGGGCTATTACCTTATGGAGTGGGTTGAAAAGCTTTCTAACCAGCAAGCCTGCCAACTTCCTTATAGGGGGGTAGAGCAGAATGATCGTCGCCAGGGCTACTACCTGTTGGAGTGAGTCGAAAAACTCTCTCACTAGCAAGCCTGCCAGCCCCCTTATAGGGGGGTGGACTAGAATGACCTTCACCAGGGCTAGGGCCAGAATGTTTCTCACTAGCAAGCCCGCCAGCTCCCTTGTAAGGCGGTGACTTAAAATGACCGACGCCAGGGCTAGGGTTACTACCTGTTAGAGTGGATCGAAAAAGTTGAAAAACTCTCTCACTAGCAAGCCTGCCAGCTTCCTTATGGGGGGATGAAACAGAATGATCAGTGCCAGGGCTACTACCTATTAGAGTGGGTCGAAAAACTCTCTCACTAGCAAGCTTGCCAGCTCCCTTATTGGAGGATGGAGCAGAATGACCGACACCAAGGCTATTACCTGGTGGAGTAGGCTGAAAAACTTTAGTAGTAGCAAACTTGCCAGCTCCTTGATTGGGAAGTGAAGCAGAATGACCAACGCCAGGGCTATTAACTGATGAAGTGGGTAGAAAAGCTTTTGCACCAACAAACCTGCTAGCTCCCTGGTTGGGAGGTGGAGAAGGATGATGAATGGGGCAGTTAGTTATTCGAGTGGGTTGAAAAGCTTTCTCACTAGAAAGCCTTTCAGCTCCCTTATTAGGAGGCATGCCAACACAAAGACTCTGGTATGGTGTTTTAGTTTGTATTTCTACATTCAACCGCGTTCCCTTAATTGACCTAACTCCATAAGAGAAGGTTATCTCAAGAAGAAAAACACAAGTGAACAAAACCTTGCTTTTGTCCATAACTAATGAGAAATCAGTTTCAAATGGAGGATAGGTTTGAAGATTATATAGGCATTTTTTAGATAGTTAATAGCAACTTCAAAATAAATGTAAAAGATGTATTTATTTATTTTTTAAAAAATACTATATATAATCATATTTCTTACTTCTTCCCCCCCCCCCTTTTTTACTTGAAGACATAAGTGAGTAGATCCTATATGTATTTATGAATGTGAGCCACATTTATTTGAATAAGTATATATGTACAGAAACTATTCACAGAATAGGACATAGACCTCTCATAAGAGGTAGGTCCTACATGTAGGAGTAGGGCCTACATGTGTGAGACCCACCCCTTGTGAGAGATTTGTATCCCATTTTATGAATGATTTGTGTGTTCCTAATATTAATGCATTTATTTTATGTCTAAAAATGAGAAAATGATGTGAGAAATTGAATTATATAATATTGTTCTTTCTTTTAGGGGCTACTTATTTTGAAATTACATTTATAGTTCTTATTAGGGTAGAATGAGGAAAATTAATTAATTTGATCTTTCTATATTTGTGAGAGAATACTATATACTTGGAATTTATAATTATTTTTTGGGTCAGGTTTGGACAGATCTAGAGGCTCGATGTTAGGGTTGGGTCAGGCTTGGGTAGACGCAAAGTCCCTTATTATGTAGTGTTGGTCTAACTCGAACCCGGCCTATTGTATGCCCACCCCTACTATATGGACTTGTGAGATTCACTATGGATCTTAAGATGATCAAAATCATTTATTTTGTAGAATTTTTCGTGTACATCATTCATAAGAAAAACTAGATCGATCTGATAATTATAATCTATTCAATTTATTGCATTTGTATCTAAACAAATGAATAATAAATGTATTTTTAAAAATAGATCATTTATTTATTTATTTGTAACAAACGTGATAAATTAAATAGATTAAAATTATCAAATTGATTTAAAATTTTCTTTTACAAATGATATATACAAAAGATCTTACAAAATAAATTATTTAAATTATTGAAACAAATCCCATAATAAATTTCACGGATTTAAATAACACCCTCTAATCCATATTAGAGATCTAAGAAAGTTCAGTCCATTCAAAAAAATTCTCAATTGTTATGACCTGAACGTCATGAATTTGATCTATTTTTTAACCCTAAAAAAGAAAGGCTATAAATCCAACAACCAGAAGGGTCTCATTTATAGTTCAAATGGTTAATAATTTATAATTGATTATGTGTCCTTTTATTTTAGAAGGGAGATTTATTTTTTTAAGTGTTTGTATTTTAATTAGTTCATAAAATATTTTTATATTCTAATAAGTTATATTATTTGAACATTTGATTTATCAAATCTTAATTCTCATATTTAAAGTATTTTATGGATATTTCTACCCTTACAAATATTTTTTAAATGGTTAGCAATTTAGTGATGTGAAAATTCATATTTTACAATATGAATATTCACATTGATGTGTGAATGTTCACGTCGAGAGTGTGAACATTCACATCATGGAACATTACACTATAGAGGTGAATATTATTAGGGGTGTTTTGGTAACTATGTCACTGATAGGATTTATTGGAATATAAGAAAATAATGTAGATTAAATGGAACATAAATAGATGAAAAGGGATTTATAAAAAAGTGTTCCATTATAAAATGTCACGCAATTACCTCATAAGTCGGACATACCAGATAATTTTTTAAAAAAAAATTTAGATAAATTATATTAATGGTTTCTATAATTTAAAACTTGTGTCACTTCAGTCTCTAATCTTTCAATTGTAATACATTTAATATTGAATTTTAAATCTCGTTTTAAATAAGGATAATTGAAGACACTATTGATCCATTTTAAAAGCAAAGTCATTAATTTAATAAAATATAAACTAGTTTAATAAAAATAATTATCAAAAATTATATTTGAATTTTTAAAAATTATGTGTACCCACCAAAGATAAATTGTATAAAAATGATATATCTTTTATATTTTTTACCAAATTAATTTTTAATATGTGTTTGGATGATGATTATGTAATGAGTGGTTGATATTTTTGGATGGTTATCATATAAGAGTTATGCTAAAGATTCCAAATAAATTATCAAATTTTTTACCAAACATCTCACATGGGTGTGGGACCCACACAAATCACATGTGTGTGGGTCCCACACCCATCTAAGAAGTTTGGTAATTTATTTGGGATCTATGGCAATTTCCTTATTGTTAATAGATATTTTTGGATGATTATTATGTAATGGATGGTTATTAGGCTTTTAATATGTAATCAATATGTTTAATATATGAAATATTTTTAGTATTGGATTTTTTTAATTTAATGGATTGGTTCAATAATAACATCAAAATTGTAGTTATGTTTGACTTTTTAAAAAATAGAAATTAATTTAACAAAATTAAATATAAAAAAATTATTTCTATCCTCCCAAAAGATAAAATTATATAAAAAATAAGAACGAATTACACAAAAGGTCTTTATAGTTTGGGGTTTATGTCACTTTGGTCCCTAACTTTTTAATTGTGACACATTTAACTTTGAATTTTGAATCTTGTTTCAAATAAGGATAATTGCATATATCATTGTTCAATTTTACGGGCAAAGTCGTTAATTTGATAAGATAAAAACTAATTTGACAAAAATAAATGTCAAAAAAATATTTTTTAATTTTTAAAAATTATTTATACTCACCAAAGATAAAATTATGTAAAATTGATAAATCTTTTACACATTTATTTATTTATTTATTTTGCCAAATTAACTTTTATTATGTGTTTGGATGATAATTTCGGTGGTTGTTTTTATTTTCACTAAACTAGTTTTTATTTTTTCAAAAGTCAAATATGGCGACAACTTTGATATCATTATTAAACCAATCCATTAAATCAAAAATCCAAAACTAAAAACATTACATATATTAAATATATCAATTACATATTAAAAGTCTAATAACCACCCATTACATGATCATCATCCAAACATATAATAAAAATTAATTTGGTTTAAAAAAATGTATAAAAGATTTATCAATTTTACATAATTTTATCTTTGGTGGGTAGAAATAATTTTTAAAAATTAAAAAATATTTTCTTGACATTTATTTTTGTCAAATTAATTTATATTTTATCAAATTAACGACTTTGCCCTTGAAATTGAGTAATGATATCTTCAATTGTCCTTATTTGGAACAAAATTTAAAATTTAATGTCAAATGTATCACAATTGAAAAGTCATGGACCAAAATGGCACAATACCCAAACTATAAGGATTGTTAGTGTAATTTATCCTACAAATAATGTGTTTTTAATTTTTTTTTACCAATTTAATTTTTAGTTTCTTAGATTTTTTTTTTTTTGAAAATTGTGAAAATCAGACCAAACAAGCATCTTCATTAAAAAAAAAAAAAGTCATTACATTTAAAACAACATACAAGTTAACCAACACAAAGTAAGTTGTATGACGATCTTGCGTTTGAAATAAACCATTTGCAAATAAAATATTTTTAATTATTTTTATTTAGAACAAGATTTAAAATTCAAAATCAAATATATCATAATTAAAAATCAAATACTAAAATGATACAAATTCTAAACTATAAGGATTGTTAGGATAATTCGCCCATTAATTTTTGTGGCAGGTAGGAAAGAAGAACGAGACCTCAAAACCAAAGAAAAACACCAACAGACTCGGAACAATGATGTGCCACTTTTGATGCAGTTAGGACAACCCAAAAAAAAAAAAAGAAAAAAAAAACAGAGAAAATGTGGTCCATGTTTTGGCATAAAACTCTCTACACATGACATATGGAATTTGTTTCCAATCTCTGCCCTCTATTTATGTTACTACCGAAAATCAAGATCCATTACAAAAATTTTAACTGTTTTGGCCGAGGAAAAGAGGAACAACCAAAGGAGAAAGCGAAGCACAGAACAAAGATGGCAAGCTTGAAACTCACAGCAAGGCTTTCCAGTTACTTTCCGGCCTCTATCGGAAGTGGTTGGAGCCCAAGGGCTTTTGTCACTGCTGCAAGACCCTTGCAGAAGGTGAGTTCTATTTCACCATTTTATATGTGTGCAGGCACGGGCACAAAAAAAGTTCAGAAACATATAACCGATCACAGAATCAATCAATTTCTGTTTTTCTAAAATAAGATCCTCTAAAGTGTATATATAGGGCCAATGTGCCCTATTCGACTCCGTCACACTTTAGAAAGGTGAAAAATTGAGATCTCTGGTCTTGATTTATCCTAAAAAATGATATTGTCTGCAATAATTGGAAATGAGTCTCAATGGAATCAATGGCATAGCTCAAATAACAACAAACATTAACAACATTGTTCTTGTAGTTTGGGTTGCAATGCATAATTGCACTATTGGATAGTAACTGAATAGCTGTTACAAATTTTGTTGACGTATTAAACAGTCCAAGTCTGAGAAAGAAGAATGCGAGAAGGTGACCGAAGCAGCAGAGTCTGTAAAAGAAGGGGCTAAAGAAGTGAGGAAGACCTGCGAATTCATGAGAGACACCGCTAGCTCTGCTGCTGAGAGTGTAAGACTTTCTATTGTCAAAGCATTTTTTTTGCACTCAAATTGTTATTTTGTAATGAACTACAAAGTGAAATTATAGGCAATTAATTACATTTTTTTTTTTTCTTCTAGTTTATATATATTTGTTAAATGGTTGGTTGATCAGGTGACTAAAATGACAAAAGAAGTGAGTGAGAAAGTATCAGAAACAACAGAAAACATCACAGATGCAGCAAAGGGAACTGTTCAAAAAATCAAGGAAAAAGTCTCTGGCAAGTGATTGTGATTCACCAACATTAACAACCATCTCTTCTCAAGATTTACTTGTATTAATACCTTTTTTATTTTTTATTTTTGGCTTCTATTATTCATATTGTGATGTGATTCCCATTAATCTTATTGACTTTTCTTCTTTGACTATTTTCCTTTTCCTTTTCTTTTCCAATAAAGGAAAAAGATAGGTTATTATATTTTTTCTTGAATTTTTGTAAAATCTATACAGAATTATGTAACAGATTTGTATTTATTTATTTCAAATTAAAAGACATATTGAAGCAACTTATTGTTTTATAAATGACACTTTCACATTATTTATATATTTGTAATAAGTAATCACCAATGCAATAAGACAATCACGATATAAATAAACTTTCATGCATGTTTTCATACTGATAAACACTCCCTAACTACGAACTGGTGGTGTACCTTGGATCAAAAGTCCACTACATATAAGGTATGCTTTGATTTTTTCCGAGCTTAAAGCTTTTTCTATGGGGCATTTTATATATATAAAAAAATGATAAACATTTCAAAACATGGTTTTAATGAATATTTTTTAGTAGAATTAGATAAGGTAGTAATTTAAATTTTTTTAATTTCATATTGTTTAGTATAAAACTCATATTGTGAGTGAGCTTGGTTTTGTTATGCAATGTTCACCAGCTAAGTGGGCACAAGGCTAACTTTGAATTAATTAATTTATTTTTAAACTCACATTAGTTCAATAAAATGGAATAAATAAACTCACCAATTTATTTTACCAGAAACAGACAAATAATCAAAGATGGCTCATGAATAACAACATTTCTAGAATGAAAATATCATAATTACCTAATTATATGCTATATTGAAAGGACACGAAAATGGACAAACAAAATGCAGTAATATTAGAAATACAAAAATCATTCACAAAATGGGAGACAAATCTCTCATAAGGGATGTGGCTCACATGTACCATTTACAGAATGGGATACAAATCTCTCACAATGGGTAAGAACATGGACTAATCTAACAAAATGACGTAAAAGGGGGATTTAATAAAATTTCCCATCCCCTCTTATTTATTTATTTAATTATAATTAAGAATTACATTGAGAGCTTCATTCATGCTATTATTGAAACAAAGATCTAAAGTACAACTGAAAATTCTTGATGAGGAGGTGGAGCAGAATGTTCGACGCCAGGGCTATTACCCTGTGGAATGGGTCGAAAAGCTTTCTAACACTACTAAAAATCGAACTTTTTGCGACGGTCTCAAACGTCGCAAAAAGTCCATATATCGTCGTAAAAGACCTTTTGCGACAGAGCAGCGACGGAAAATGGGAGGTGGCGGAAAGGGGCGTGACAAAAAGTATTTGCGACGGTTACAAACCGTCGCTTTCTTGTAGCGACGGCTAATCAATAGTTTTTGCGACGGTTTCGCCTAACACAAAAAAGGGAAAAAAAATGACATTTTTAGTGACGATATTGATTGCCGTTGCAAAAAACCTTTTTTAGCGACGGTATTTGCCGTCGCAAAAAGTTTTTTTAGCGGCGGTCGAAAACGTCGCCAAAAAAGTAGTATTAAGTTAATACCGTATTGACAATAGTTTAAACCGTTGCAAAAGATTTATTTGCCACAGTTGAAACCGTCGCAAAAGATTGGAACTAATATGTATATGCGCCAGATTAACCCGTCGCTAATAAAATATAAGGAAATGAGAATTACATTAGCGACGGATTATTATTGTAGCAATAAAATTATTTTTTATAAAATCATATTTTATTAAATATTCCCTATACAAATTATTAATATTTTCTAAAATACATCCACATCCACATCCAAATTCACATTCAAAAAATCATATACCAAGAATAATATATGTACCTTGTAACAATTGTCAACCAAATATTCTTTACAAAAATATATAAAATAACCTCTAACAATACTAATAATTTTCGATATTCAAAAACTCAAATTTTTAGTATCGACAATAGAAATAAAAAAATAAAAACAGATATAGTGTAGCTTGTTTTGATATCAATACTAAGTTCCCATATTGATATGTGAAGATATCACGTACTCAACAGGTTTGCATCTGCAAAATGAAACAAAAAAGAAAAAAAATCATCATTTATAACATAATTATTTTCAAGTTTACAGAAAATGTAAAACATTTGATATTTTTTTCAAAAAATAAATAAATAAATAAGATTGTAAACTCTAATATCGATATGCGAAGATATCATCACGTACTCAAAAGGGTTGCACCTGCAAAAAAAAAAATCAAAAAAAAAAATCATTTACAATATAATTAATTTCAAGTTTACAGAAAATGTAAAATATTTGATATTTATTTCAATAAATAAATAAATATTGTAACATATACATAAATCGAGCACCACACAATGTATCTTCTCCACATTAACCAACTTAGGAGGATTTTCACCGATGTGTGCAGGAATTTCCATCGACAGCAAACGGGCCTTCACAAAGGACAAGCCCTGCAAAACACAAATGTTGAAAGGAACAACCAGGCGTCTACCAGGGGGAACAACAGACCCATCTGTAGGTGGTTCTCCTGAATTCGCCAATGGCCCTGACAGGAAGATTGAAAAGGGTAAACAATACGAACACGCCTTTTTATCAAACTCAATGTCTATGTAGAAAAGTGTATCAAAAGCCGTAAACAATAACTAATATAGATTTGTGGGATATCACAGAATTAGTCAATCACAAGAGAAAAAGGGGAACTTCAAATTAAGCAAATACTATGATAACAGATGCAAGAGAAACACACAAAGAGGAACTTCAATTAAGCGTTCAAACATTTTTACCCAAATAGTGTCTTCAACCAAAAATTTGGACCAAATGACATCCTAAGCATCAAATTCATCAAATCTGAGAATCGTTAAACAGGTTGAAGATGAGAGTAAACAAGTACCACAAAGGGGAGGGGAAGTTTGATTAAAGCACTCTCCCTTTACTCTGGGAGAAGGTTAAGAAAACAGGATCCGTCATTGAATATGTGGGCAACGTCAATAGGGCATGTTGGAATGTGGCTTCAATCTAATTTGTAAATTCTCATCATAATTCAAACCTGCACCTGCACCATAGATCACAATGTTGTCGCTCCCGGAAGAGCCATATATTTGATGTAATTGTTGCTTAAAACTAGGAACTGAAAAAACTTAGAAACACCAAGATTACAAGAGCAAAGAAATTATATTAATAAAATATAATAAACAAAAGTTATTTTCCTATTACAGTTGTGGTTGGAAAATTACCTGCGTAGCGGATCAATAACATTGGGCTGCTTCCATCCTTAGCTAGCCTCCCTGTGCTTCCAGATATTTTTGCTAGCAGTATTAGTGTCAACCAAACCAAGCTGCCACGCTTTTAAGGTTACTGGTATTGTCACTTCCGCACTAGGTTTCAGAGGAAGGGCACTTTTTAAAGTTTCATAAGGGACTGATAAAACAGACTCTTGGTTTTTTCCTGATAGTGATATATGTGCTGTTCAATCGAACAGCATCAAAGATTAGCCGACTAATCCACACATCACGAATCTCACCTTCATATAAAATGACAATTTTCATCACCACTTACAACGTGTGACACTAGCAATGGTAGTGAGGGTACCACGTAAATATTTGGAACGATACATTTTTCAACTTTGCGGACCCACGGCAATGAAAGGGTCGAGAAGAACAAGACCTTGTCTTTGCTCCAAGGAGTAAGTTATCAACATCCTTAAAAAGGTGTTCAAGAATAACACCAAAACAATGAAACATGCATCCAGAATTGTCATCGCCCCATTTTAGTTGGAATTCGACAACGTGATCACTTTCGAAGAATTAGTTAGGAGATTTTCACTAATTGGAAAAGAAACGAAGTTTCCAGAATGCACTGTCAGATAGATGCTATAAACCATTTAGTCCAACCCACAAGGATTTGCCTATTCCACTAACATTCGGATCGCCCAAATCAGCTCATGCTTACTGCTATGATTTGGCTCTCCTTTGCTGAATGGAGTATAAATAAAAGGCCCTGAGGGACCAGATCCTGCCCACCAATCTTCTCTAGCTGGATTGCATTTTATGATGTCCATTTGTGAGGGATAGAGTGGAAAGGAATGCAACCTGGAAGCATTTAAAAAGTTGACAGCACAAATAGGTAAAAGTCTTTGAAAAGAAAATGTGAAAAAGTATAGGAGGGATCCAACAATGATTTTTTTTTTGTTGGGGGGGTGGACGTGTGATCAATGTCGTTATTTTTTTTATTTTTTTTTGACACAATCACCAAGGGTTCCATCCAACTAGGCTGCCCCAGTTTGTTCAATGTCCTTGGTTATATGTTTAGCCAATTGAAGACATTTAGCATCTTATAATTTTATCTTGCCAAGGAATATGTAACGACAGGACCGTAATAAGCACAGAAGAAAACTTGATTCTTGCTCAATACTAGAGAAGTATTAAACCTACAGTACAAATACCTTATAAAAGGTGAGGCAGATCGGGCAATGAGTTCTGAAGGGAGTCTATCGCCAGAATTTGCAAGTTCACTCGTAAGATTATTCTGCCCATGAGGAGTCATTACAGGAGAATAAGATCGAAGCGCGGCGTCTGCGCACTCCATGCAAGAAGAGAATCTCCGCAACGCATGCCAGACACCAGTATCTCTCTTAGAACAGCCATCTGCAGGGTGCTCCAATGGGTCTCAAGATGTGAGACTATGGAGTGATGATGCGTTTTCCCACCATCAACATGAGTGGATACAATTTCCTTAAATAAAGAAAGAACATATACAAATTCAGAATGTGGAATAATTAGCTGAAAAGCGATTATAGAACCCGGCGATCTATCACACCATGTCGGTTCTAACTGACCATCCATCCAAAGCTTCTCTGTCAAATTTGGAGTTGACCAATATTGAACTTAATTCAATGTGAATGGAAACTAACAACTTCACAAGAGGTCATCTTTGTGTACCATGAGAAAAAGATTTTATTTGTTTGGTGGGGATGGAAAGGAAACATTACAGTTTTCAATTATTAAATTTTTTACTTTTTTTTTTTACCATGTGCACTATGAAATGTTAAAAATTCTTGTTCTTACATTTGCAATAATACTTTTTTGTTGTCATTCAAGAAATCAAATGTATAAGCATACCATAATCTCCTACCTAAAATTCATCAGGACCTTGTTCTAGAGAAAGTGGTATGGGATAACCATACATGAATAGAATTTAGCATATGCACATTAGCATGGTACCTTATTCGAGTAAGTAGAAGGCGATCGACATTTTGTTTGTAAATAAACGACAATAAATGTTTATTTTTACTAGCTTTTCAAAGGCAAGCTCCCAAATGTGAAAAGTTCATCCCAAATGCAAAAATTAATGGCAGTAGTCGCATAATCATATATGCCAAACCATATTTTTAAAACTCACATTGGGAAGAGAACTCCTAGCAATAGATGCACTACTTTGAACACGATATGCTATTGTGGTTATTGCCAGCACTTGCAAGGCAATCGATAGTGGCGATCTATTTTCTTGTTGCAAATCAATTGAGCTACACCTTGAAAAAAAAAAGCTTTCGGTGATAGCCTAGAGTTCCAAAAAGACGAGCTACTTCAACATACAATATTAGTCGGTCATGGCATCAATCAAAGATTTCGCTCCATCGCCAGAAATTGCCAACAACTCCACTACATCCTTGGCGACTCCGTCTATCAATAAACAAAATATTTTAAGTGAAAAACCAATTTTAAAAATCACGATGTCTGAAATCCTTAGCTTATAACTACATTTCAACCATCTACATTGTTCCCTAACCCAAGGAATAAATACACATCTATGGGGATCGACCCATAATTGAAGTGAAGGCTGCGTAATTGGTGGTTTGGTGATGTTTAACAATTATAGAATAATGGCAATAGGAATTAATGAAAAGTCGATAACATACCGCAGAGATAAAATGAAAATTTTAAAGAACGTGATCCGCAAGTGTAGTCTGTTATATATGGTACACGAAATTTCTTGGTACCAAGGTCCAATTAAATCGAACTTTCCATATTCTTTGGTCATCTTTAACTCAAAATTTTTAAATGCCAATGTGATCATTTGAGCTTCACCGAATTTTAGCTGAAGTTTAAAATAATTAGTCCAAACTTCCAGCTAAAATTATTAAAATATTGAAATGACCTTGTTTACCCAAATGTGATCCAAAATTTGACAAAAATCCAATCCAAAATTTGGGTCCAAAATTCACTTAATTTACGTAGATCTTAAAATATTAACTAAATTTACAAGCATTAAAATATGATGGCAGGTAGAAGTATTAAAATCTAATGTCTTTTTTCTATCTTTTTGCCAAAAAATTAACATCTATACAATTCATACCTTAATAAAATGTAGAATAAAATGATGCAGGCAGCATTGTATAAATAATGTAGCCTAATTAATTTATATCTATATATTGATTGCACATTTCGATCAAGAGATTTTGGGATATCATCCCACTTCTACAGGCTAAATTCATTCAAGTACAATAGTATGTTGCAGTCATCACCATGGAAGATAGGTTAAACAAGCCTACCTGCAGAGAAATCTTGCCAACTTCAAAGTAGCCTCGAGTTCAAAGCTTAGGGGAGATACTCTGCATACCAAATAATTACAAAGATAACCATCAAGAGGGTTACATATATTATGAAGTGAATAAATATGAAAAGACAATAAATAATAAGCATTAAATAAATCTCAAAAAATAACATTAAGCCACTGGAAGGTTTTGTTATCTGAATAATAGTATTCTTCAAACTTATATAGCTTAAATTACATAATTAACCAACATTTTTTTGGATTGACAACCAAGAAAATTTTATTAATAACCAGAGGAAAATTAGAAAATAATACAAAAAATGTAGAAGGGCACACGCTACACATTTCCAAAGAACCCACACTTTATCATAGAGAACTTGTTTCCAAGTCATATATATTCCATTCAGATGCCATAATTTAAAGATAGTAATTTCACATGAACTTGCAAGAAAGTAAAGCCAGATTAATACTTCAATTCACATCAAGAACATTCACATAAGTTTGTCCATAAAAATATCAAGGCACAAGTAGACGATTTTCATGATAACAATTGTTCAAGTCCACATAATTATTCTACTTCTAAGCTGCTGCTTAATGGTCACGAGTCATTCCCTCCTATTTAGTGAAGCCAAAATTGAGAATGGAGCCAATGATGGCAGCTGAAGAGCAGTATTGTGTATGAAAAAATGTAAACATGCAGCAATATTTTAGCCCATAATCAAAATTCTCAGTATATTTGATGTCAATGTAAATCCAGGAGCAGGATTATGGAGCGCGAGTATCATGATTGATTTAGTTTTCAACCAAAAACAAGAGAATAAAATATGAAAATAAAATAATTCCGAAGACCAAGACTAGAGTGTCAGTTTACAGTTACAGAACTTACGCCTTCATAGTTAACAGGGGCATTCTGAAGCTTTGGGTCTATATCTGTAACGTTCTCCAAATGTTTCAGCACAGCCTCTCCATAATCCTGGAAGGACCTAAAAGCACCAATGCATTAATTAAGCCACTATTACCCGAAGGCATTTTCAGCCAACAATTACAAAATACAGTAGCATACCCTCCTTTAAGATCTGGATGACTCTGATCAATCGTTAGTCTAAATTCAATAGTAACAGCAGGTTCCTCTAGACTGTCTACCAAATCAGTCAAAACTTTGCTGCCGCCACCTACTCCTGAAGCTCTGGTAGATGCAAGTTTATTCAAGAGCTTCACCTGCAAGTAGTGCCAAATGGAAGAGGGGAAGAAGTAAGAGGAAAAAGAAAATATTGAAAAAACAGAATGTCAACTTTGCACAATGGATAAATTTATCGTGTTAGGGGAAAAAAAATCCTATGCTGCATAGTGAACTGCAAGTGTAGAATGTTAAATAAATTTCATAACCACAGTTGCAATTCAAGCCTACCATGAGGTATGCACCATCATCAAGCCAATGATTTTCCTTCAGAGCTCCATGGCCACTGGTTTCAATAGCCCAGTGAGACTCCTCACCAACCGAGTTCTGTAAACAATATTTCTTTTAGATATAAAATCAGGTGCAGAGTTACATACTAAACAAAATGTACAATGAAAGAAGCATATGTAGTTGATGCTATCATGAACTGTATAATTTCCTTTCTGGTTTTCCTTTTATCCTCTTCCATCAGTGCAGACAAAAACTACCACTAACGTGCTAAAAGCGTCTCAGGTGAAAACTGGACAATAGGGATCCATCTAACAAGAAAGCAGGCCCCTCAATTAGGAACCACTTTCATCTCTAGATATCATAACATGAGAGGTGTAGGCTTGCTGTTTAAGAGAGGATCGTTGAAGGCCTAAGGCTAATAGTACTTTTTGCATTTCTGTTGAAAAGCCAAAGATCTAAGAAATAACTCAATACATGGTTAAATAATGCACAGCCACACTTTCAACTCTGCGATTCAACTAAACCCCGGTGCAATACCAGCTTTAAAGAATCAATCTTATGAGCTCATATCACAATCAGATGCTTTACTTTTAGTTCCTAGTTTTTTATGATGTATTTTATTTCCTTACTGAAGACATTTTCTCCTCTGGTTGTACTCTCTTTTTTGGAAGATAAAAGATTTCAATCTATGAAGCAGAAAGTTCAGTTGGACACATCACTTGTTGGTTCTGAGAAAAGTTGCAAGTCATGTACACAGGAATAAGGTTCTCATGATGCCTCTGGTAGTGGTTAAGTTCAAGACATTCTCAACCATAGTTTCTCTTAGACTTGTAAATGTGGAATGCAAAGCTCCATGAAATTCATAAATTGTTTCACAATGAACATAAAATATTTCCAAAGAGTAGCAAGTAGTAGCAGTAATGAGTACCAGACGAATTGCTTCGTCAATGACATTTTTGTAGCCTCTTTTGAACCTATGGTGCTTTCCTCCTGTGAGAAATTATATAAAGTTATGAGCACATTAATCATAAGAAAGGAATCAAGCAATCTAATTACTCTTACCAAGTTTCTTTTCAATAAATGTTGTTAATCCATCTGAAGTAACACTGTCTGTGACAATTGTTGTTCCTAGATGCTAATAGAACAAAACACAAAGTGAATACAACTCGCAACAAATACTTTTTTTCCCCCTCATTTGGGAAGATTCAACAGGACCTAAAGTTCAGGATGTAAACAACTACAGTTTTATACAGACAACTAACTAAGCAAACTTACTTCCTCAAGAACAATGGCTGACATTAATGCAATCAGACGATTCTGATTGAGCTCACGACTTGGAATCCACAATGACAGATCGAGGAGAAAAGACATAGTCAGGAAAATACATGACATGCATACTAGATTAACGCATGGATTGTAAAAATCGTTACCTGTCAACATCCGTATCAAAGATAATTCCCAAATCAGCATTGTTATCAAAAACTGACTGGGTGATAGCTTCCATTGCTAATTTACTTCTTGGGAGGGAAAAATAAATAAAAACCTAAAACAAAAACGAAAAAACAAGAACGAACAAAAAAAAGGGAAAAATTCAAAAGAAAGCAATCAAAAAATAAATAATAATTGAAAAAAAACTAGTAACAAAAATGAACAAAAGCAAAACCATTTTTCCTTCAAAAGTAGAACAAGAAAGAACCAAAAATGGGGGGAAAAATCAAAAGAAAGAACAATAAAAAAATCAAATAATAAACGAAAAAAACTAGCAAAAATGAACAAAACCAAAACCATGTTTCCTTCAAAAGTAGAACAAGAAAGAAAAATTAAAAATGAGGAACAAAAACGAAACCAATTTCACAAGATTCAAAGATTTCAACTTTTACCAACTCACATTGAAGAAAAAAAAAAAACCCAATTCCACAATATAAAAAACTAATTTTGTCGGTTCTTAATCAAAACCCTACCTTTTCAATTGAAATCCCCAATGATTTTTTTTCCCTTTGAGATCCCCGAATTAAAACCCTAGTTTGAATCTCCAAACCTGATTTAAGGGAGGAAGTGTTATTCTTATTTGAGTCTCTCGTCCTTCCTTTCTCTTCGTCTTCTATGTAGCGGTTGATGTGGAAAATCAACTGATCTATCTCTATTTCAGGTCGATAATGCCAAAAATCGACTGATCTTACTCGGTTGAAGCTCAAAGCTTAAACTTCAATGGTGGTTAAAGAGAGACAGAGTGACGACTGGGTGAGAGAGAGGGAGGGAGGGAGGGAGAGAACAGTGAGATTATGGTAGAATATTGATTTTTTTTTTTTTTTTTTTCAGGAGATTACAAGAGAGTTTGGGAAAATGGGAAAATAGGGAAAGTGGGAGGGGGGTTTGGCGCGAATTTAGGGGTTACCATTTGCGATGGTGTTAAGGCCCGTCGCAAATGAATGAGCAAAAAATAAACTTTTGCGACGGATTGTCAAAAGAGTGTTGCAAAAAAAAAAAGCCAGAAAAATTTTGTAATGTTTAATGTACCGTCGCATATAATTTTACTTTTTTTCCACGAGCTTAGTTTTTCCGTCACAAAAAAAATAATTTTGCGACGTCATTAATTGCCATCGCAAAAGCTTGCTTTTTGCGACGGCAATTAAACCGTCGCAAATTGTTCCGTGTCAAATGCCCATTTTTCTAGTAGTGTAACCAGAAAGCCTGCCAGCTTCCTTATAGGGGGGTACAGAAGAATGATCAACGCCATGGCTACTACCTATCGAAGTGAGTCGAAAAACTCTCTCACTAGCAAGCCTGCTAGCCTCCTTATAAGGGTGTGGCTTAAAATGACCGTCGCTAGGGCTAGGGCTAAAAACTTTCTCACTATCAAGCCTGCCAACTCCATTGTAAGGGGTTGGCTTAAAATGACCGACGCCAGGGCTAGGTTTACTACCTACTAGAGTGGGTCGAAAAAGTTGAAAAACTCTCTCACTAGCAAGCCTGCCAACTCCATTGTAAAGGGGTGGCTTAAAATGACCGACGCCAGGGCTAGGGTTACTACCTGCTAGAGTGGGTCAAAAAAGTTGAAAAACTCTCTCACTAGCAAGCTTGCCAGCTCCTTTGTAAAGGGGTGGCTTAAAATGACCGACGCCAGGGCTAGGGTTACTACCTGTTAGAGTGGGTCGAAAAATTTGAAAAACTCTCTCACTAACAAGCCTGCCAGCTTTCTTATAGGGGAATGAAGTAGAATGATCAGCACTGGGGCTACTACCTATTGGAGTGGGTCGAAAAACTCTCTCACTAGCAAGCTTGCCAGATCCCTTATTGGAGGATGGAGCAAAATGATCGATGCCAGGCTATTACCCCAGAAAGTAGGCTGAAAAACTTTAGCACCAGCAAACTTGCCAACTCCTTGATTGGGAGGTGAAGCAAAATGACCAATGCCAGGGCTATTACCCGATGAAGTGGGTAAAAAAGCTTTCGCACTAGCAAACCTGCTAGCTCCTTGGTCGGGAGGTGGAGAAGGATGATGGATGGGGCAATCAGTTATTCAAGTGGGTTGAAAAGCTTTCTCACCAGAAAGCCTACCAGCTTCCTTATTAGGAGGCCCGCCAACACAATGACTCTGGTATGGTGTTTTAGTTTTTATTTCTACATTCAACCACATTCCCTTAATTGACCTAACTCCATAAGACAAGGTTATCTCAAGAAGAAAAATGCAAGTGAACAAGACCTTGCTTTTGTCCATAACTAATGAGAAGTGAGTTTCAAATGGAGGATAGGTTTGAAGATTATATTTTGAAGATTGTATAGGCATTTTTTAGAGAGTTAATAGCATCTTCAAAATAAATGTAAAAGATGTATTTATTTTTTTTTAAAAAAATACTATATATAATCATATTTCTTACTTCTATTTTTTTCCCTTTTTACTTGAAGACATAAGTGAGTGGATCCTATATGTATTTATGAATGTGAGCCACATTTATTTGAATAAGTATATATGTACAGAAACTATTCACAGAATAGGACATAGACCTCTCACAAGAGGTAGGTCCCACATGTAAGAGTAGGGCCCACATGTGTGAGACCCACCCCTTGTGAGAGATTTGTATCCCATTTTGTCAATGATTTTTGTGTTTCTAATATTACTACATTTATTTTATGTCTAAAAGTGAGAAAATGATGTGAGAAATTGAATTATATCATATTGTTCTTTCTATTTCTTTTAAGGGCTGACTTATTTTGGAATTACATTTATAGTTCTTATTAGAGTAGAACGAGGAAAAATAATTAATTTGATCTTTCTATATTTATGAGAGAATATTGCATACTGAGAATTTATAATTATTTTTTGGGTCGGGTTTGGGTAGATCTAGAGGCTCGATGTTGGGGTTGGGTCAGGCTTGGGTAGACACAAAGTCCCTTATTATGTAGTATCGGTCCAGCTCGAACTCGGCCTATTGTATGCCCACCCCTACTATCTGGGCTTGTGAGATTCACTATGGATCTTAAGACGATCAAAATCATTCATTTTATAGAATTTTTCGTGTATACCATTCGTAAGAAAAGCTAGATCGATCTGATAATTATAATCTATTCAATTTATTGCATTTGTATCTAAACAAATAAATAATAAATGCATTTTTTTAAATAGATCATTTATTTGTTTATTTATTTGTAACAAACGTGATAAATTGAATAGATTAAGGTTATTAAATTGATTTAAAATTTTCTTTTACAAATGATATATACAAAAGATCTTATAAAATAAATTATTTAAATTATTGAAACAAACCTCATAATAAATTTCATGGATTTAAATAACACCTCCAATCCAAATTATACATGGTTGAAAAATTCAGTCCATTCAAAAAATTCTCAATTCTTATGACCTGAACGTCATGAATTTAATCTATTTTTCAACCCTGAAAAAGAACGGCTATAAATCCAACAACCAGAAGGGTCTTATTTATAGTTCAAATAGTTAATAATTTATAATTGATTATGTGTCCTTTTATTATAGAAGGGAGATGTATTATAATTTTTTTTTTTAAGTATTTGTATTTTAATTAGTCTATAAGATATTCTTATATTTTAATAAGTCCTATTATTTAAATATTTGATCTACCAAATCCTAATTCTCATATTTAAAGTATTTTATGGACATTTTTACCCTTACAAATATTTTTTGAACGGTTAACAATTTAGTGATGTAAACATTCATATTTTACAATATGAATATTCATATTGACGTGTGAATGTTTACATTGACAGTGTGAACATTCACATCACGGAACATTCACACTATAAATGTGAATATTATTAGGAGTATTTTGGTAGCTATGTCACTCATAGGACTTATTGGAATATAAGAAAATAATGCGGACTAAATAGAATATAAGTAGATGAAAAGAGATTTATGAAAAAGTATCCCATTATAGAATGTCATGCAATTTACCTCATAATAAGTCGGACATACCAGATAATTTTTTTTTTTAATTTTTAGGTAAATTATATTAACGGTTTTTATATTTTAAAACTTGTGTCACTTTAGTCACTAATCTTTCAATTGTGATACATTTAATATTGAATTTTAAATTTTAAATTTCATTCTAAATAAGGACAATTGAAGACATTATTGCTCCATTTTAAAAAGCAAAGTCGTCAATTTGATAAAATATAAACTAGTATGATAAAAATAAATAATAAAAATTATTTTTGAATTTTTAAAAATTATTTGTACCCACCAAAGATAAAATTGTATAAAAATGATAAATCTTTTACATTTTTTTTTAATTTTTACCAAATTAATTTTTAATATGTGTTTGGATGCTGATTATGTAATGAGTTGTGTTTTTTGTTGATATTTTTGGATGATAATCATATAATAGATGATATTATGTTTGTTGTTAGAATCATGCTAGAGACCCCAAATAAATTACTAAATTTTCTACCAAACATCTCACATGGGTGTGGGACCCACACAAATCATATGTATGTGGGTCCCACACTAGTATAAAAAGTTTGGTAGAAAATTTGGTAATTTATTTGGAATCCATAGCAATTTCCTTCTTGTTGATAGATATTTTTTGATAGTTATTATGCAATGATTGGTTTTTAGTCTTTTAATTTGTAATTGATATATTTAATATATGAAATGTTTTTAGTATTGAATTTTTTGATTAAATGGATTGGTTCAATAATGACATCAAAATTGTAGCTATGTTTGACTTTTTATTTTTATTTTTTTTGAACAACAGCTATGTTTGACTTTTAAAAAAATAGAAATTAATTTAACAAAATTAAATTAAAAAAAAATTATTCCTACCCTCCTAAAAGATAAAATTATATAAAAATAAGATCGAACTACACGAAAGGTCCCTATAGCTTGGGGTTTGTGTTACTTTGGTCCCTAACTTTTCAATTGTGACACTTTTGATTTTGAATTTTAAATCTTATTCCAAATTAGGACAATTGAATATATCATTGCTCAATAGCAAAGTCATCAATTTGATAAAATAAAAACTAATTTGATAAAAATAAATGTCAAGAAAATATTTTTAAATTTTTTAAAATTATATATGCTCACCAAAGATAAAATTATGTAAAATTGATAAATCTTTTACACATTTATTTATTTTACCAAATTAACTTTTATTATGTGTTTGGATGATGGTCATGTAATTGGTGGTTATTTTTATTTTCATTAAATTAGTTTTTATTTTTTTCAAAAGCTAAATATGGCGACAACTTTGATATCATTATTAAAGCAATCCATTAAATAAAAAATCCAAAACTAAAAACATTTCATATATTAAACATATCGATTACATATTAAAAGTCTAATAATCACCCATTACATTATCATCATCCAAACATATAATAAAAATTAATCTGGTAAAAAAAAATAAATGTGTAAAAGATTTATCAATTTTACTCAATTTTATCTTTGGTGGGTAGAAATAATTTTTAAAAATTCAAAAACATTTTTTGGACATTTATTTTTGTCAAGTTAGTGTATATTTTATCAAATTAACGATTTTGCCCTTAAAATTGAGCAATGATATCTTCAATTGTCCTTATTTGGAGCAAGATTTAAAATTTAGGGTCAAATGTGTCACAACTGAAAAGTCAGGGACCAAAATGAAACAAAACCTAAACTATAGGGACTGTTAGTGTAATTCACGCTAAAATAATGTGATTTTAATTTTTTTTTACCAACTTAATTTTTAGTTTCTTAAAAAAAAAATTGAAAATTTTGAAAACCAAACTAAACAAGCATCATTCATTAAAAAAAAAAAAAAAAGTCATTACATTTAAAATAACATATAAGTTAACCAACACAAAATAAGTTATATGACGATATTGTACTTGAAATAAATCACTTGCAAATGAAATATCTTTTATTATTCTTATTTGAAATAAGATTTAAAATTCAGAATCAAATATATCATAATTAAAAAATTAAAGACTAAAATAACACAAATCTCAAACTATAAAGGTTGTTAGTGTGATTCGCATTTTAATTTTTGTGGCAGGTAGGGATGAAGAACGAGACCTCAAAACCAAAGAAAAACACCAATAGACTCGGAACATTGATGTGCCACTTTTGATGCAGTTAGGACAACCAAAAAAAAAAAACAGAGAAAATGTGGTCCATGTTTTGGCATAAAACTCTCTACACATGACATATGGAATTTGTTTCCAATCTCTTCCCTCTATTTATGTTACTACCTAAAATCAAGATCGATTACAAAAATTTTAACTGTTTTGGCCGCGGAAATGAGGAACAACCAAAGGAGGAAGCGAAGCACAGAGCAAAGATGGCAAGCTTGCTTGAAACTCACAGCAAGGCTTTCCAGTTGCTTTCCGGCCTCTGTCGGAAGTGGTTAGAGCCCAAGGGCTTTTGTCACTGCTACAAGACCCTTGCATAAGGTGAGTTCTGTTGGAACAATCTTCACTGTATTTAAAAGATTTTAATTTTATTGTGTACAAAACAATAATTAGAATTTAAAGAAATAAAGAAAATGAGAGAATTTGTTTGATTACAAAAATCAAACTCGAAATAAAAGAAATAAATAAATAAAAATAGATTTTATTTTGTTACAAAAACAAAATTAAAATCTGATTTAAACAAAAAAAAATAACGTAGAAAATAAATTAAATAACTTACTTGATTTAATTTGTTCGAATTATAAACTGATCAAGTCCAGTGTTTGACACTGTGTCCTTAAGACAGATTCGTCCTCTCCACGGTGCTTTCAGAATTTGGACGTCTATCTCCCAGGATGAAATGATCTTCTATAAACAATAGCAGCACTACAAATTGTTTGCCTTACGAACACACTAAGTGTTTACACTCTTTCTTTCAAAAAGTAAATGCAGCAAAATGCAGAGAGATTTATAGCAGAGGATGGAGTACGAAAATTGGAGTAAAATCCAAATGGGAGGCTAGTCTATTTATAGATGTAAAGGTGGCTCTTGGTTTTGAATTGAACAGGTATGATACCTGTTGGCTTTGAATTCAACAGATTTGAATCTGTTGGGTTTAAATTTAAACAGATACAAAAACGGGAAGGGCCATGTTTGGGTGTGCAATAATACCAAACTAGTTTATTTCTGTTTGAAAACGGGAAGGGCCTTGTTTGGATGTACAGTAAATCCAAAACAGTTTAATTTGAATTCTAGATTTTATTTTACCAAAAATAAAATTAAATTCAAATGTTTTTTGGCCGAACAAGCCCAACCCAACCTCACACCACGCACTAAGCCCATCGGGCCACTGGTGGCGTGGTGATTTTTGAGTCCAATGGGTCTAGCCCATAACCTCTCCCTCTAAAACACTTGGGTACCCCTTAGGACACACCCCAAGTACCAAATCCATGCCTTAGAAACCCTTTCAAAACCTCCCACCAAATCAATGTGGGACAAGCCTTATTCAATACCTTTAAGGATTTTTCACCAAAACTCCATTTCCATGGAGCACACTTTGGCTTCAATTTCTCATTCACTCGGTAATGGTTTTGAGCAACCAAATATACCACGTGAATCACAACGCGACATAGAACGCGTTACCACTTTGACCCGCGTAAATCGACGCACGGGGCCCACCTAAATATTTGACCAAACGTAGGATAAAATTTTGGTTTTACCGAATTTATAACCATTTCCAAGTTCTATCCACTACAAAAAAAATAGTTTTTTGCGACGGTGTTACACCGTCTCAAAAGCTATTTGCGACGGTAATTTTCCTTTTTGCGACGGCAAGTGGGGGTCGCGACAAAGGGGGTTGCAAAAGAGATTTAGCGACGGCAAGTGTAAATGCCGCCATTGTTTTTATGACGGAAATTTTCTCTTTTGCGCGGCAACTTCTGTCACCAATAATGGATGAAAAATGGTTTTTTTGCGGCGGCACAAGCTTTCGTAAGCTAAAATAGGTTTCTGCGACAACAAAAATGCCGTCGCTAAAAAATGTCATCGCTTTTGATTATTGGCGACAGCAACTTGAGCTGTCGCTAATGACTATTGGCAACGGCAATTATACCGTCGCTAAAGATTGTTTTCAAATATATCTCAGACCTTTTATGACAGATGGTGCCGTCATAAAAAAGCACCCTTTTTTCTTTTTTTTTGCGACGGGGTGTGTAGCCGTCTCAAAAAAAAAATTTAAAAAAAAACCTGTTTTACAATTATTAAAAAAATAACCTGTAATGTTGGCAAATGATATAATAATATAAATACATAAATAAAATAACTAATGTTGGCAAATGAAAAATAAGTACAAAAAAACCCAAAAATTACATAATAATATAAATGCATACATAAACAAAAGTTGGCAAATGATGAAAATACATAATGTTGGTCACATGATACATACATAATGTTGTTCACAAATTTAAATAACATAAATCAAAATCAAAATCAAAACCAAAAGTTTTCGTCTTGATTCTTTCATGGGTTACAAAAACAGAAGTTGGTCATAATCTTTACATGTCCACATTCCACACGAAGCAAACTGCTACTTAGGAAATATTTGAAAAAAACAAAATAAAAATAATTAATAACAATATAATGGTGTTAATATTTTAATTACAGAAAAATATAAAAAAATTAACTACTATATAATTAGAAAGATAATTTAGTAAAGAATTTTGACTAGACCGAAATCTGACTCTAACTCCCAAACCGGGAACCCAATTCGAGCCCCGTCTTCTCCCACAAGTCTCTCGTGCCTAGGAGGTCATGTGTGCCAAGTTTCATGCTAAACCGACGCCGATTGGTGAATTTGGGGCATTAACACCTCGAATTTAAGTTCCTTAAGGAACTAGTTTGCCTAAAATGAAATCCGGCTCTAACTCCCAAACCGGGAACCCGATTCGAGCCCCGTCTTCTCCCACAAGTCTCTCGTGCCTAGGAGGTCGTGTGTGCCAAGTTTCGTGCTCAACCGACGCCGATTGGTGAATTTGGGGCATTAACTCCTCGAATTCAAGTTTCTTAAGGAACTAGTTTGCCTAAAGTGAAATCTGACTCTAACTCCCAAACCGGGAACCCAATTCGATCCCCGTCTTCTCCCACAAGTCTCTCGTGCCTAGGAGGTTGTGTGTGCCAAGTTTCGTGCTAAACCGACGCCGATTGGTGAATTTGGGGCATTAACTCCTCAAATTCAAGTTTTTTAAGGAACTAGTTTGCCTAAAGTGAAATCCGGCTCTAACTCCCAAACCGGAAACCCGATTCGAGCCCCGTCTTCTCCCACAAGTCTCTCGTGCCTAGGCGGTCGTGTGTGCCAAGTTTCGTGCTCAACCGACGCCGATTGGTGAATTTGGGGCATTAACTCCTCGAATTCAAGTTCCTTAAGGAACTAATTTGCCTAAAGTGAAATCCGGCTCTAACTCCCAAACCGGGAACCCGATTCGAGCCCCGTCTTCTCCCACAAGTCTCTCGTGCCTAGGAGGTCGTGTGTGCCAAGTTTCGTGCTAAACCGACGCCGATTGGTGAATTTGGGGCATTAACTCCTCAAATTCAAGTTTCTTAAGGAACTAGTTTGCCTAAAGTGAAATCCGGCTCTAACTCCCAAACCGGGAACCCGATTCGAGCCCGTCTTCTCCCACAAGTCTCTCGTGCCTAGAAGGTTGTGTGTGCCAAGTTTCGTGCTCAACAGACAACGATTGGTGAATTTGGGGCATTAACTCCTCGAATTCAAGTTCCTTAAGGAACTAATTTGCCTAAAGTGAAATCCGACTCTAACTCCCAAATCGGAAACCCGATTCGAGCCCCGTCTTCTCCCACAAGTCTCTCGTGCCTAGGAGATCGTATGTGCCAAGTTTCGTGCTAAACTGACGCCGATTGGTGAATTTGGGGCATTAACTCCTCGAATTCAAGTTTCTTAAGGAACTAGTTTGCCTAAAGTGAAATCCGGTTCTAACTCCCAAACCGGGAACCCAATTCGAGCCCCGTCTTCTCCCACAAGTCTCTCATGCCTAGGAGGTCGTGTGTGCCAAGTTTCGTCCTAAACCGACGCCGATTGGTGAATTTGGGGCATTAACTCCTCGAATTCAAGTTTCTTAAGGAACTAATTTGCCTAAAGTGAAATCCGGCTCTAACTCCCAAACCGGGAACCCGATCGAGCCCCGTCTTCTCCCACAAGTCTCTCGTGCCTAGGAGGTCGTGTGTGCCAAGTTTCGTGCTCAACCAACGTCGATTGGTGAATTTGGGGCATTAACTCCTCGAATTCAAGTTCCTTAAGGAACTAATTTGCCTAAAGTGAAATTCGGCTCTAACTCCCAAACCGGGAACCCAATTCGAGCCCCGTCTTCTCCCACAAATCTCTCTTGCCTAGGAGGTCGTGTGTGCTAGACATTTTTTTAATTGTAGAAAATAAAATATGTAGACCAAAGATTCATTAATCTACATCTTACATTTTATTTTTGTGGACACTTTTTCTAGGTTTGTGGTTTATCCGAAAAGAGTTTTATTACGAATCTAGAAACCAAATACATTAATGAACACAAAAATATACAGGAATTGACTAGATTTTACAAAATTTATTGGTGTGCCCACTTCTAAAATATTTGTCTCTCATATAAACCCATCATAATCATCCAACCCAGATTCACTATTTGAAACAGGAGAGAGAGTGGTTACAAATTTCAATTTCTATTTTAAAAATAAAATAATCTTCAAATAAAGACATCAACCATTCTACCATCCTCTCTACCCTTGTTCAGACATTTCATCAGTAACCATCAAGATCAAAAAAATAAACAAAAAAATCCCCACACATAAATTTTAAAAAATTAAATTAAATTAAATTTTCAAATAGAGACATCAATTGTCCTAACAAATCCCTCTCTACCATTGTTCATGCATATATAAAAAAGCAAACCCAGATCAGGAATTGCAAAAAAAAAGCACAAGCGCACAAGCAAGGTCCATAAACAGATAGATATACCTTGTTGGGTACAAAGAATCATTGGGGAATAACTGGTTATAACGCTTATACACAAATCCCTCCTTTTTTCCCATGAATTTGGACTGTCCTCTGCCTGATCAAAAACAACCAAAAAAAAAAAACAACTACAGATATATGTATGGGTGTAACCAAGATAAGAACAACCCACAAACAAACAAAAATCTTACAAACCCAAAACCAACAACAAACAAATACAAAGTAACATAACATAAACAAAGAAAAAGATGAAACTTTTACCGCAGATCTTGATGGGGGCTTCGAGCTCTAAGAGATTGGGTTGTTGGAGGAAGATTTCTCTCGAAACGGTGCAAAGCTGACGGATCTCAGCCTCGGAGAGCCGGACCTGGACCTGGCGTACACTCCTCGCCTGCCGAAACTCCAAAAGCCGATTAATGATGTCATCAAGAACGGCAGGGTCCATCCCCTGCTCATTTTGCGCCATCAAACCTCTCTCTCTCTCCCTCCCTCCCTCTTCAATTAATTCTTAGGGTTTCACAGGAAAAAAAAAACCCTAGATTCCCAAACACAACGAGAAACAAGGGGTGGAAGATTGAGCGACGAGAGGTGGATCGGTGGCAGAAATTAGGGTTTGAAGAGGGTGAACATGAGAGAGAGAGAGAGAGAAAACAAGAAACAGATTGAGGATTTTGGGTTTTTGGGGAAGAGGGGAGCGGGAATGGAAAGAGGGAGGGGGGGAACCGAGCGGGAATGGAAAGAAGAAATGGGGGGCGATGGAATTTTTTTTGGATTTTTTTATTTTTATTTTTATTACAAATAAATATTTAAATAATAAAATGACTTTTTTTTTTTTTTGCAACAGAGGATGCCATTGCTAAAAAAAATATTTTTTATTAAAATAATTTTTTTATAGTTAATGAATTTTTATTTTTATTTTTTCATTTAGTAAGGTTGAAAATTTATTTGTTTCATATTTATTGTAATGAATAAAAAATTATTATTGTTTTTTTATTTGGTAGAAGTAGGGATAATATTTTCCATTAAAATAAAGTTAATTTTTTGTGGTCAATATAGCATTTGCAGTGGTAGTAGTGGTAATAATGGAATGGCATTTGCAGTAGTGGTGAATGTGGTAGAGAAAATGGGTGGTGAGAGAGAGATGAGTGAGAGACAGATAGAGAAGAGAGATAGAGAGAGAGATAGACAGACAGACAGAGACAAAGTGATGAGCGAGAGAGAGAGAGAGAGAGAGAAAAAAGTGGTCGCCAAAAGTGCATTTTCTTGTAGTGAAGAGCTCGATAAATAACGAAGAGATGAGGGAGAGAGTGAGCAAGGTGAACACAATGGGAGAGAGAGACAAGCAGACAGACAGACACATAGAGAGAAAGAGAGAGAGAGAGAGAAGAGCGAGAGACAGACAAATAGACACAGAGAGAGAAAGAGAGAGAGAAGAGTGATGAGTGAGATAGAGAAGAGAGGTAATATTTTGTGGTAGATAAGAGGAACCGACAGTAGTGGTGAAGGTAGTGGATAAGAGATGATGGTGGCGGCGGTGGAGGTGGTGGTGATGACGAAGGAAAGTGGTGAAGTTGTGGTAGTAGTAGAGTAGATGGAGTAGTAGGGGTGAAAGAGAGGTAATGGTAGTAGTAGTAGTGGCAATAGTGGTAGTGGTGGTAGTGGAATAGTGGCGATGGTAGTAGTAATGTTAGTCGTAGAGGTGAAATGGCGATCGTGGTAGTAGTGGTGGTAGTGAAATGGCATTTATAGTAGTGGTAAAGGTGGTAGAGGACATGAGTGGTGAGAGAGAGAGATGAGTGAGAGACACACACACAGAGAGAGAAAGAGAGAGAGAAAAGAGATGGGAGAAGAGATAGATGAATGAGAGACAGAGAGAGAGAGAGACAAATAGACAGATAGATAGAGAAGAGTGATGAATGAGAGAAAGAAAGAAAATAGAGCGAAAAAGATTAAAAAAAATGGGTGAAAAGATATAGACAAAGAGCGAAACAGAGAGAGAGAGAGAAAAAAAAAGCGAAAAGAGATAAATGAGAGAGAGACCAAAAGAGATGAGCGAGAAAGCGAGAGAGAAAAAAAGGAGAGAGAAGATAGATGAAAGAGATAGAGAGAAGAGAGATGGACGAGAGATATAGAGAAAAAGATAGATGCATGTAAAAAAAAAAGTGATGAATGAGAGAGAGAAAGAGAAGAGAGACAGAGACACAAAGAGAAAGAGAGAAACGGACAGACAGAGAAGAGTGATGAGTGACAGAGTGACAGAGAAGAGAGACAGAGACACATAAAGAAAGGGAGAGATAGACAGACAGAAAAGAGTGATGAGTAAGAGATGGAAAGAGAAGAGAGACAGAGACAGAGAGATAGGAAGATAAAAAAATGGATGAAAAGAAAAATGTTCAAAAGAGTAAGACGACGTCGTTTATAGTGGATCGATAAATTGAGAAGGAGCTCGATAAATAGAGAAGATGGGAGTAAGAGAGTGAGCAAAGCGAACATAGCGAGGGAGAAATAGACAAATAGACAAGTAGAGAGAGAGAAAAAAATGATGAGTGAGAGAGAGATAGACAGAAAAAGAGATTGAGAGAGATAGAGATAGACTGAAAGATAGAAAAAGAGAGAGAAACAAGAGATGAGCAAGAGATATACAAAAAGAGAGAGAAATAGAGTGAAAAGAGATGAGTGAGAGAGAGACATGAAAAAGAGAGAGACAGAGAGAAGAGAAATAAAGGAGAGAGATATAAAGATAAGAAAAGAGAGAAAGAAATGAGAGAAATAGAGAGATGAGCGAGAGAGACAGAGAGAGAAAATAAATAAGAGAGATAGAGAGAAGAGAGATAGGCGAGAGACACAGAGAAAAAAAAAGAGAGAGAAACAGAAAGACAGAGAAGGAAGAGTGATGAGTGAAAGAGATAAAGAGAAGAGAGAGAGAGAGATAGAGACAAAGAGACAGGAAGGTGAAAAAATGAATGAAAAGAGAAATGTTATATCAAAAGAGTAAGACGACATCGTTTTTTTTAAATAAAATTTATGCATGTAAAAATGTACTAGAATTTATTCAAACCATTTTGTGACTGTATATATATGAAGCTGTCTCAAAACCACAATCACTATGCTATGTTAGAGTTTTCCAAAAACTCTTTTGAGAAAATTATACTTTCTTGTTTTCCATGTTATATTGTTTTTACTGAATTTTTTTAATATTTTAAGTATTTTTTTTTTATTTTTAGACACACCTAACATAAATACACCTAAAAATTAAAAAAAAATGTAAAAAAATTCTTTTTAAAATTCACTAAATACCAAAAATACAATAATTCAATACATTTTTTTTGTATTTTTATGTATTTATTAATTTTTAAAAATATTTTTTCATAAATTTTTTAGATACATCTAAGTAAGGTGCATCTAAAAAAAATATTTAAAATTTTAAAAATATTCACTAAAAATTAAAAAAAAAAAAAAACACGAAAGTCACTTTTTGTGACGGCAGAAAATGCCGTCTCAAAAAAGTAGAATATTTGCGACGGCACCATTTGCCGTCTCAAAAAATGAAACATTCTTGACGGTACAATTCTTGCCGTCTCAAAATGCAGAGTATTCTTGACAGAAAATACCGTCGCAAATGCTCTCATTTTTTGAGACGGCAAATTGTGCCGTCGCAAATGCTCTGCTTTTTTGAGACGGCAAATGGTGCCGTCGCAAATACTCTGCTTTTTTGAGACGGCATTTTCTGCCGTCGCAAAAAGTGACTTTTTGAGATGGCAAGTGTGCCGTCGCAAATAGTCCCGTCTCATATATCCACTTTTCTTGTAGTGATATCACCATTTTATATGTGTGCGGGCATGGGCACAAAAAAAGGTTCGAGACATATAAACCATCACAGAATCAACCAATTTCTGTTTTTCTAAAATAAGATCCTCTAAAGTGTATATATAGGGCCAATGTGCCCTATTCGACTCTGTCACACGTTAGAAAGGTGAAAAATTGAGATCTCTGGTCTTGATTTGTCCTAAAAAATGATATTGTCTGCAATAATTGGAAATGAGTCTCAATGGAATCAATGGCATAGCTCAAATAACAACAAACATTAACAACATTGTTCTTGTAGTTTGGGTTGCAATGCATAATTGCACTATAGGATAGTAACTGAAAAGCAGTTACAAATTTTGTTGACATATTAAACAGTCAAAGCCTGAGAAAGAAGAGTGCGAGAAGGTGACCGAAGCAACAGAGTCTGTAAAAGAAGGGGCTAAAGAAGTGAGGAAGACCTGCGAATTCATGAGAGACACTGCTAGCTCTGCTGCTGAGAGTGTAAGATTTTCTATTGTCAAAGCATTTTTTTTGTATTCAAATTGTTATTTTGTAGTGAACTAGAAAGTGAAATTATAGGCAATTAATTATGTTTTTTTTTTTTTTTTCTAGTTTATATATATTTGTTAAATGGTTGGTTGATCAGGTGACTAAAATGACAGAACAAGTGAGTGAGAAAGTATCAGAAACAACAGAAAACATCACAGATGCAGCAAAGGGAACTGTCCAAGGTGCGGTAGGGGTCGCCAAGAGGACTTCTGAAAAAATCAAGGAAAAAGTCTCTAGCAAGTGATTGTGATTCACCAACATTAACAACCATCTCTTCTCAAGATTAACTTGTATTAATACCTTTTTTTATTTTTTATTTTTGGCTTCTATTTTTGATATTGTGATGTCATTACCATTTTGCTTTCGATTTTTGACTTTTCTTATTTTGACTATTTTCCTTTTTCTTTTCCTTTTCTTTTCCAATAAAGGAAAAAAATAGGTTATTATTTTTTTTCTTGAATTTTTGCAAAATCTATACAGAATTATGTAACAGATTTGTATTTATTTATTTCAAATTAAAAGACATATTGAAGCAACTTCTTGTTTTATAAATGACACTTTCACATTATTCTAAAGAGATTTTCTGCATAAATTTTTTGATTATTTTTATTGATATTTATATATTTGTAATAAGTAATCACCAATTGCAATAAGGCAATCACGATATAAATAAACTTTCATACATGTTTTCATACTGATAAACACTCCCTAACGCCGAACTGGTGGTGTACCTTGGATCAAAAGTCCACTACATATAAGGTATGCTTTGATTTTTTTGGAGCTTAAAGCTTTTTCTATGGGGCCTTCTATATATATAAAACAATAATAAACATTTCAAAACATGGTTTTAATATGAATCAATATTTGAATATTTTTTAGTAGAATTAGATAAGGTAGTAATTTAAATTTTTTTAATTTCATATTGTTTAGTATAAAATTCATATTGTGAGTGAGCTTTGTTTTGTTATGCAATGTTCACCAGCTAAGTCGGCAAAAAGCTAACTTTGAATTAATTTATTTATTTTTAAACTCACTTTAGTTCAATAAAATGGAATAAATAAACTCACCAATTTATTTTACCTGAAACAGACAAATAATCAAAGATGGCTCATGAATAACAACATTTCTTGAATGAAAATATCAGAATTACCTAATTATATGCTATATTGAAAGGACACGAAAATGGACAAACAAAATGCAAGAATATTAGAAATACAAATCATGCACAAAATGGGAGACAAATCTCTCATAAGGGATGTGGCTCACATGTACCATTTACAGAATGGGATACAAATCTCTCACAATGGGTAAGAACATGGACTAATCTAACAAAATGACGTAAAAGGGGGATTTAATAAAATTTCCCATCCCCTCTTATTTATTTATTTAATTATAATTAAGAATTACATTGAGAGCTTCATTCATGCTATTATTGAAACAAAGATCTAAAGTACAATTGAAAATTCTTGATGAAGAGGTGGAGCAGAATGTTCGACGCCAGGGCTATTACCCTGTGGAATGGGTCGAAAAACTTTCTAACCAGAAAGCCTGCCAGCTTCCTTATAGGGGGGTACAGAAGAATGATCGACGCCAGGGCTACTACTTGTTGGAGTGAGTCGAAAAACTCTCCCACTAGCAAGCTTGCCAGCCCCCTTATAAAGAGGTGGCCTAAAATGACCTTCACCAGGGTTAGGGCCAAAACCTTTCTCACTAGCAAGCCTGCCAGCTCCCTTGTAAGGGGGTGGCTTAAAATGACCAACACCAGGGCTAGGGTTACTACTTGTTACAGTGGGTCGAAAAAGTTGAAAAACTCTCTCACTAGCAAGCTTGCCAAATCCATTGTAAGGGGATGGCTTAAAATGACCGACGCCAGGGCTAGGTTTACTACCTACTAGAGTGGGTCGAAAAAGTTGAAAAACTCTCTCACTAGCAAGCTTGCCAACTCCATTGTAAAGGGATGGCTTAAAATGACCGACGCCAGGGCTAGGGTTACTACCTGCTAGAGTGGGTCGAAAAAGTTGAAAAACTCTCTCACTAGCAAGCTTGCCAGATCCTTTGTAAGGGGGTGGCTTAAAATGACCGACGCCAGGGCTAGGGTTACTACCTGTTAGAGTGGGTCGAAAATTTTGCAAAACTCTCTCACTAACAAGCTTCGACTCCCTTATAAAGGGATGAAGCGAATGGTGGCACTGAGGCTACTACTGTTGGAGTGGGTCGAAAACTCTCACTAGCAAGCTTGCGGATCCCTTATTGGAGGATAAAGCAAAATGACCGATGTCGGCTATTACCCAGAGAGTAGGTTGAAAAACTTTAGCACCAAAGAACTTGCCAACTCCTTGATTGAGAGGTGAAGCAGAATGACCAACGCTAGGGCTATTACCCGATGAAGTGGGTAAAAAAGCTTTCCCACCAGCAAACCTACTAGCTCCTTGGTAGAGAGGTGGAGAAGCATGATGGATGGGGCAATTAGTTATTTGAGTGGATTCAAAAGCTCTCTCGCCAGAAAGCCTACCAAATATTCCTTATTAGGAGGGCCACCAACACAAAGACTCCGGTATGGTGTTTTAGTTTGTATTTCTACATTCAACCACGTTCCCTTAATTGACCTAACTCCATAAGACAAGGTTATCTCAAGAAGAAAAATGCAAGTGAACAAGACCTTGCTTTTGTCCATGACTAATGAGAAATGAGTTTCAAATGGAGGATAGGTTTGAAGATTATATTTTGAAGATTATATAGGCATTTTTTAGAGAGTTAATAGCATCTTCAAAATAAATGTAAAAGATGTATTTATTTATTTTTAAAAAAATACTATATATAATCATATTTCTTACTTCTGTTTTTTTCCCTTTTTACTCGAAGACATAAGTGAGTGGTTCCTATATGTATTTATGAATGTGAGCCACATTTATTTGAATAAGTATATATGTACAAAAACTATTCACAGAATAGGTGTAGACACCCCATTTTTGACCGACCTTAAGACTCAGACGTCACCGTTTGAGCGCTCGGTGATGTTTCATGATGTGCTCGTTCAGAAGTCTCAGAGTTGCGGCCGTGCGCCCTACCTCCGGACTCCCGAACCCTCTTCTGTGCCTTGTCTCGGTTTGCGAACCAGGCTCGGTTTTCTCTGTTTTCTTTCCTGAGGGGAGGGAGTGGTCCCGTAGACTATCTCTCAGTGGCCGTAGGCTACGTTTTGTGGCCGTAGGCCATTTTGCCCATTTCGGAGCCCGGTTCCCGGTTTTCGGGATCATCAGCCGTGTGCCTCGGTTCGGGACCGCCCAACCATCTCCGATTTCTCCAATTTTTGGTAAGTGCCTCTGTTTCAGCATAACGAGGGACACTGGGGTCTCCGAGACCTGCTTCGCAGCCGAACACCACTTCCGATGCGGCGGCCATTTTGGACCGAACTTCGCGGTTTAGGCCCCGAGCATTCATTTCGCATCGTTGTTCGTTCATTTTTGGTAAGTGCCTCTGTTTTAGCATAACGAGGGACACTGGGGTCTCTGAGACCCGCCAGCAATTAACACCACTTCCGATGCGTGACCCCATTTCGGGACCGAACTTCGCGGTTTAGGCCCCGAGCATTCATTTCACATCGTTGTTCGTTCATTTTTGGTAGGTACCTCTGTTTTAGCATAACGAGGGACACTGGAGCCTCTGATACCCACTTCGTGGCCGAACGCCACTTTCCGTGCCTGCAGCCCATTTTCGGGACCCCGCGCGGTTTTGGTCCCCGGGCTTTCGTTTTGCATTAGTTTTTGTTCAATATTGGCAGGTACCTCTGTTTAGCACCAGGAAGATCACTAGAGGGTGGGAGGCCAGCAATTGTCTCAGCAAGTGTATGGAGGATTAGAGAGTTGCTTTTTAGATATTTTGTTGCTTTTTAGATATTTTGGTGCTTTTTGGATATTTTTGGTGCATTTTTGCTCTATAAAGGGGAGGTTTTGCTTCATCATTTTAGAAGGTTGGATAATTGTTAGAAATTTTTGAGAGATAGATACACCATTTTCTCTCCATTTTCCATAGCTCCAAAGTCTTTTTCTTCAAGTTTGGTGCCATTTCTTCATCACCATCAAGCATCCCCATAACCACTCCATTTCCAGCAGCAAGGAGAGGTTCTTAGAGGCTTAGAAGCAACATTTATCAAGCCAAGAAGTAGAAAAGAGAAGGTCTACAAGGGTAAGTCTCCATTTCCCTCTTTTGTAGCATTTTCTTGCTCCATTTCTTAAGCCCATTTTCTTATTGTTTTGAGCTCCGAACTTCACTGAGATTAGGTCTTTTTTGAGCTTATATTCATGTTTGATTAAGGGCTCAACCCCATTTGGTGTCTCCATGATACACTTGTTTCAATATCACTCTTTATGCCATTATTTTGCATGCTTTGTTTGGCTTTTGAGTGATCTGATTTCGAGCATACCATAAACTGTTAGTAGGCCTATTTTGAGCCCCTCTTCAACATTGAAGAAGGGCTCCATCATGTTTGGTGGCTCTATCATGCACTTCCTTTGAAATTCTTCAATTTTACCGTAAAATTGCATGAGTTAATTAGCCTATTTGTGATCTGAGTTGGAGTATGAAACCTACTCATATTGTGCTCATTTTGAGCCCCTCTTCAACATTGAAGAAGGGCTCAACCATTTTTGCCTCCTCTATCATACACTTGCTTTGAATCCATGTTCTATGCCTATCTTGCATGCTTAGTTAGATTATTTTGGATTCTGTTTTTGGCCTTCATCAGGCCTTGAAGGAGTCTTATTTTGGTCCATAAATCATGCTTTGTGAAGGTTATTAAGCCATTTGGTAATTGGTTTTAGTACTTGCTTTGAAATTCTTCAAATTTACCGTAAAATTGCATGTTTGTTTAGGCCATTCTAGCTTCTGTTTCTGGCCTTCATCAGGCTTGTGAAGTGTCTTATTTTTGTCTATTCTTCAAGTTTTATTAAGGGTCTTAAGTTTTTTGGTCATTTCTTATGATACCTCTCTTTATAAACCTCTTTTGACCCTTATTTTGCATGCTATGTATTGTATATCTACACACTGAATTTGGGGCTCTCATCTTCTGTAAAAATGCATATTTTTAGTCCCTCTCTAATGTTGTAGAAATGATTTTTTGGGTTTGAGCATTGTAGATATCACTTGCTTTGTAAATCCTCTCTTTTTCTGTATTTTTGCAAGCTATTGTTGTCATATCTATGCTTACAATTTGGCCATGTTTTTTACTGGAAAGATGCTATTTTTGGGGCTGCCTTGCTACTGTTTTTTCTGTCATGTGTCAATTTTGCATGTATAGCATAGTCAGAGGCCATTTCGGGGCTAAATATCACATTTCGAACATTCGGGCATCGGGTGCATTTTATCATCATTTTGAGGCTGTTTTCCTTCATTTAGTTGCTGGAATTTAGTTTGCATGCTTGCATATCATTTCCATGCCATTTTGTGCCTTTTGTCATTGCCTCGGTTTATGCGTGCCAAGCACGCACTTCGAGGCGCCTCCGCTTCATTCATCGGCATCCCATGTGAGTCTTGGTGAGGCCCTCTCATGTTGGTATAAGCCCAATTTGCATTTCGCATGTCATTCCGCATCGCCTCGGTTTGCGTGCCCGTGTGCACGCATTTCGAGGCAGCTCTTTTTTTATCCGACGGCAGCTTATGTGAGTGCGGCTGAGGCTCTCTCATGTTAGTGTAAGCCCAATTTGCATTTTACATCTCATTTCCATGTCATTTCATGCCTTAGTGCATTTCCTCGGTTTGCGTGCCCGTGTGCACGCATTTCGAGGCATCTCCTTTTATCATTATGGCAGCCTATGTGAGTGCGGCCGAGGCTCTCTCATGTTGGCGTAAGCCCATCACTGCATTCCATATGCTATTTTATGCATTCCTCGGTTTGCGTGTCCGCGGGCACGCATTTCGAGGCAGCTTTATTTTTACCCGACGGCCTCCTATGTGAGTGCGGCCGAGGCTCTCCCATGTCGGCGTAAGCCCATCACTGCATTCCGTATGTCATTTCATTCCATTTCATCATCGCCTCGGTTTGCGTGCCCGTGTGCACGCATTTCGAGGCACTTCGGTTTTATCCAATTTGCACTTCACATCATCGCCTCGGTTTGCGTGCCCGTGTACACACATTTCGAGGCACACTCTGTTTTATCTGATTTGCATTCCGTATGCCATTTCTTCGGATTGCGTGCCTGTGGGCACGCATTTCGAGGCATTTCTTTTTAGTCTCATTGTACATCATATTTCATGTCATCTCATGCTTGTATGCCATTTTCTCGGTTTGTGTGCCCGTGGGCACGCGTTTCGAGACATTCTCACTTTCATAGCATTGTGCACACCAGGCTGTATCTTAGTTGCATTTCATGCATATCATGCATTGTAACGACCCAGAAATCCTTTCCTCCGCTCGAGCGGAGGAGTGGCCGCTCGAGCGGACTTTTGGGGTTTCCAGCAATTTTTCAGACGGCCTGAGATTCTGGGAGTTGTGGATCTCCGCTCGAGCGGGGGAGTTTACGCTCGAGCGGACGACTTTGTTGGTCTGCGCGCTCGAGCGCAAGGTTGGGCGCTCGAGCGGGTCGCCTGGGTAAGTTTGATTCTGAAGCATGAGGACTCATTTTTGATGTTCTTCTTAGTGTATTTGGAATGTCCTTACCTTATTTTGGGATATTAATTGAGATGATAATATGATGGTAGAGTAATATGGGATCAAAAACTTTATTTTGAATAATTTGTTTATGACCAACCGTCACTCAATTGTCCTTTTCTTTTTCCACACTTTGAATTTGGATGTGAGGTTAGAACCATCGGAAAGCTTATTTCCGGGGCTTCGATTTGGACACAAGAATGACCTAAAACGGAGTCCGGATGGGAGAGTTATACCTGTTCAAAGTTTTGAAATCTGTGCTGAGGGCAGGTCCGCTCGAGCGGAAATCAGTCCGCTCGAGCGGGAATTGCGCAGCAGCAGCTTTAAAATCGGGATTTCTAGATCATTCTTGATATTTTTCTTTTCTCTCTTCTCTTCCCTCTCCTTAGGTCCGAAAACCCTAGGGTTTTGACCCCAAATCCTCACCATTTCCCTTAAGTTTGATCAAGATCTTCTACCAAGGAATGAAGAAGGCAAGAAGGTGAACATTCTCAACCGATTGGAATTTCGGGATTTTAGAGGATTCGTCTCAAAGCTTTGCTCCTTGCTTGATTTTTGGGGTAGGAGTTCTAGTTCTCTTCAATACCTTTATCAATAGATAGATTTGTGATATTCTCTTGGTATAAATGTGCAAATTTCTATTTTGAGCATGTAATGTCTAGTATGAGAATTGGGGGTTTAGGGATTGTGACGTTGGGAGTTAAATTGGTAGATTAAATGATGGATTGAGAATCCTAGATGTAGAATCATTGGGAAACTTGGAATTAAAGGTAATGATTTAAGAGGTTTTATTTCTTGTTAGAAATCCTCATTTTCTTGAAACCCTAGATTAATTGGTGATGATAAATAATGAGTTTGCCCAAATTTAAAATAGAATCAAGGGAATTGGTGAGTTGAATTATATGTGTGCAAGTTTAATTGGGTTTCTGAGATGTTTCGAAATAATGTTAGAATTTACGAATAAACCTTGTTATGGGCATTGTAAATCATGTTAAAATGAGAAAGGAAATTCGGGGAAATGATTTAAGGAATTAATGAGTAACTTCATGTGTGTAGGACACGCCGAGGACTAAATGCTCCACCAATGCACTGTGAGTAATAGTACGAGGATGTATATTTTATTTCTCATTGATCATTATTATCACTAACACTTTGTTTCTTGTAAGTGTTACACGAACATGTTACATGAACATTTATGATGATTGAAAGTCAATGTGAACATTGGCAGATTGGCCTACATCGGTATGACGTTGAAATGACTCTGTCCTGTTAATAACGAATAATAGTTCTCTATTATCTATAAGTAAATTACGTTGTTTTAGTGCATAAATGGAATCATGTTCATCTTTGAGCCAAGTATATGTCTCGTTAAGAACCTATGACATGCATGTAAATGTTTATCAGTATTATGTGATCCTCATAAGGATGGGAAGTATTCTATCTTTGACAAGTATGTTCTATATCAAGTATGGTGCTAAGTATATATAAGTTCATGTTTATTACAAGTTTAAGCATGTAACAAGCTTAAGTAAGGTACAAGTTTACACATGCTATGTAAATGTTATGCAATCATATTAATGTCTCAAGCATGTAATGTACTTATGTTAATGTTTAAAGTATGTTAAAGTTAAAGAGTGTAAAGTGAGCCACTTTCAAGGGCCTTAGTGCCAATATGTTACAAGGGCTTTTATGCCACAAGTTTCAAGGGATTTTATGCCACTATGTTTCAAGAGTTTTATGCCAACACGTTTGAAAGTTGAATGCTATAATATTCAAAGGCTTAAAGCCATTATGCTTTAAGATGTTATGTTTCAAGTTATTATGCCTGTTTCAAGTTATTACATTTCAAGACTGGGCCTAAGGCCGTTATGACATTAGTACAGAAGCAGACTAATTATGTTGACTTTCCAACTTCACACGTAGTAATATATTATGTTTCCAATGAAGTATTGTTTTGTTTAAGTATATTATTCACTGGGCTTGACTCACTTTATTTTATGTCTGTTTCTGTAGGCACTCAACCTGGGGGTCAACCTTAACCTGCGGCTTCCGTTACCAGTTGCCAAGCCTTGAGTATCTAGATTCTTAGGCGTTGACCGTTCAAGTTAGGGAGTTTTGCTAAGTTTTAATTTGTACCCTAAGTGTTTATTAAGCTCGATGTATATGTATATGTATATGTATTTAGCTATCTCCAGATATACGTCAATGTATATTTATCTGCATTATGTTCTGTCTGTGATCCTGACATAGTAGTGGTAGCTCAATGAATATTATTTTATACTATTATATGATATTAAATGCTTCCGTTCAGGCCCCATAGATAATATTTAACAGGTTCGGTGTCCATTTCGAATAGGTCATGCACAAATTTTTAGGGGCGGATTTGGGGCGTGACATGCATATTGCGTCGTGTTCGGGATAGGAATTAGCCTAGGCACGGGAAGCGAGGTACATTCCGTACTCCGAGTAACGGAGTGTGTCTCAATTCCCAAGTCACCGATACTCCGGATTACCCATGATGGAGTTAGGTTTTGTTGTAGCATTCATCTGCATTCATCCTATATTGAGTTGTGCAATTCGACTCCTCGGCCATCATGCATCGGTATGCGTGATTGGTGGCACGAGGACCGAGGCATGCATACATTCGTGAAATACATTGCTATGCCCTTTTTTCTGCTCTCTGCGGCAAAATTAAGGATCAACAACTTCGGAGTCCGCCAAGCATTTCGAGAAATACCGCAAAACAGAGGCTAATTGGGGCATCCTGTGGATTTCCGAGGCGCAACAAACACTGCTTCATCAAAAGCAAGGCACTGCTTGCATGCCGATACAACTTGCATAGTTTAATTTGTTAATTAATTAGGAAACTGTATATTTCGGACTGTAATATTCTTTTATTTCGGGTCTGTATTATTATTTATTCGGACCCTCTGCGCGAGGGCATAACTGTAATAAGGGTGTGTGAGTGTGATGTATGTCTTCCAACCCTCATTTCTTTCTCCCTTTTATTTACCCACTTACGATGGTTAGATATAGGGCATATTTCATTTAGCATACAGTATGACAGCATGTTTGCATTCATTCATCTGTAGACAGACATGCCTCTACAAGATCATACAAACCGTGATCTGTATTTCAATTCCGAGTTGAATACATGTTAGTCGTAGCATTTCACATGCCATGTTTAGAATAGCTGAGCCTGCTATAATTGCATCTCTGCGTGTGTTGCATTAGGCATTTCAGCATATTTAGGATCATGCATGTTTTCTAACGAGTTTCTGTTTTGGCTTGGAGTACTAGGTGAGGTTTTATGCTTTAGCATACTTGCATGCGTGTGAGTGTTGCCATGATAGCATGCTTGCCATGAGGCGAAATGCTTATGTGATATAACTGCCTTGAATGCCTGTGGGTGGAGGGTGAGTTATTTGAATTGGGACAATTCATCTGTTTGTTTTAAGCCCACTAGATAGTGGCAACATCACTGTTTTCTAAGCCCACCCGAGGGTGGCAAATCCGCATTTTAGCCTACCTGCGGGTAGCACCATCACACCATTTTCAAACAAACAAACATGAAATGTTTTGTTCCAATTCAGACGGCCCAGTCTATACTTGTTTGCTGCGAGCATCACATAGTAATCTAGGCTAATAACCGAAATAAGAACTCACAATGTTTTCAAAAACAGATATCATGGTTAGTAGAAGCCGGTCTTCGACCGGGCGAGAGGGGGTGCTCACGATGTGACCTTCCCTAATCGTACCCAAGTTCCCGAGCCAACTTTGGTGATGACGGACACGTGGCCTTTGGCACCGAGTTAGGGTTTCCTAAATTTCCCATTTTAAAAAAATATTTAGGTGGCGACTCTGTTATTTGGCAAAGCAGTCCATGTTTGGCACTTCTTTCAAAAAAATTTGTTTTTTCTTCAAAATGATTTGCCAGAGTTGGACTCTTTGGTTCGAGATTTGGAACCGCAACAAAATCGAGTCCGAACTGTAGCGAGGTCCCTCGCGGGCGTTGTTACAATAGGACATAGACCTCTCACAAGAGGTAGGTCCCACATGTAGGAATAGGGCCCACATGTGTGAGACCCACTCCTTGTGAGAGATTTGTATCCCATTTTGTCAATGATTTTTGTGTTCCTAATATTATTGTATTTATTTTATGTCTAAAAGTGAGAAAATGATGTGAGAAATTGAATTCTATAATAATGTCCTTTCTTTTAGGGGTTGACTTATTTTGGAATTACATTTATAGTTCTTATTAGAGTAGAACGAGGAAAAATAATTAATTTGATCTTTCTATATTTATGAGAGAATACTGCATACTTGGAATTTATAATTATTTTTTGGGTCGGGTTTGGACAGATCTAGAAGCTCGATGTTGGGGTTAGGTCAGGCTTGGGTAGACACAAAGTCCCTTATTGTGTAGTATCGGTCCAGCTCGAACCCAGCCTATTGTATGCCCACCCCTGCTATCTGGGCTTGTGAGATTCACTATGGATCTTAAGACGATCAAAATCATTCATTTTATAGAATTTTTCGTGTATACCATTCATAAGAAAAGCTAGATCGATCAGATAATTATAATCTATTTAATTTATTGCTTTGTATCTAAACAAATGAATAATAAATGCATTTTTAAAAATAGATCATTTATTAATTTATTTATTTATAACAAACGTGATAAATTGAATATATTAAGATTATTAAATTGATTTAAAATTTTCTTTTACAAATGATATATACAAAAGATCTTACAAAATAAATGATTTAAATTATTGAAACGAACCCCATAATAAATTTCATAGATTTAAATAACACCCTCCAATCCAAAAAATTTCATAGATTTAAATAACACCCTCCAATCCAAATTATAGATGGTAGAAAAATTCAGTCCATTCAAAAAATTCTCAATTCTTATGACCTGAACGTCATGAATTTAATCTATTTTTCAACCATAAAAAAGAACGGCTATAAATCCAACAACCAGAAGGGTCTTATTTATAGTTCAAATAGTTAATAATTTGTAATTGATTATGTGTCCTTTTATTATAGAAGGGAGATGTATTAGAATTTTTTTTTTAAAGTATTTGTATTTTAATTAGTCCATAAGATATTTTTGTATTTTAATAAATCTTATTATTTGAACATTTGATCTACCAAATCCTAATTCTCATATTTTAAATATTTTAAAAATATTTCTACCCAAATACTTTTTGAACAGTTAATAATTTAGTGATGTGAACATTCATATTTTACAATATGAATATTCACATTGACGTGTGAATGTTCACATGGACAATGTGAACATTCACATCACGGAACATTCACACTATAAATGTGAATATTATTAGGGATATTTTGGCAATTATGTCACTCATAGGACTTATTGAAATATAAGAAAATAATGTGGACTAAATAGAATATAAGTAAATGAAAAGAGATTATGAAAAAGTGTCCCATTATAGAATGTCATGCAATTTACCTCATAAGTTGGACATACCAAATAATTTTTTAAAAAAAATTTTAGGTAAATTATATTAACGGTTTCTATAGTTTGAAACTTGTGTCACTTTAGTCACTAATCTTTCAATTGTGATATATTTAATATTGAATTTTGAATCTCGTTCTAAATAAGGACAATTGAAGACACTATTGCTCCATTTTAAAAGCAAAGTCGTCAATTTTATAAAATATAAACTAGTTTGATAAAATAAATATGAAAAATTATTTTTGAATTTCTAAAAACTATTTGTACTCACCAAAGATAAAATTGTATAAAAATGATAAATCTTTTACATTTTTTTTAAATTTTTACCAAATTAATTTTTAATCTGTGTTTGGATGATGATTATGTAATGAGTGGCATTTTTTGTTGATATTTTTGGATGGTTATCATATAATAGATGATCATGTTTGTTGTTAGAATCATGCTAGAGACTCCAAATAAATTACTAAATTTTCTACCAAACATCTCACATGGGTGTGAGACCATTAATAAATCACATGTGTGTGGGTCCCACACCAATGTGAAAAGTTTAGAAAATTTGGTAATTTATTTGGGATCCATAGCAATTTTCTTGTCGTTGATAGATATTTTTAGTTAGCTATTATGTAATGGTTGGTTATTAGGCTTTTAATGTGTAATTGACATGTTTAATATATGAAATGTTTTAGTATTGGATTTTTTAATTTAATAGATTGGTTCAATAATGACATCAAAATTGTAGCTATGTTTGTCTTTTAAAAAAATAGAAATTAATTTAACAAAATTAAATATAAAAAAATTATTCCTACCCTCCTAAAAGATAAAATTATATAAAAATAAGACCGAATTACATGAAAGGTCTCTATAGTTTGGAGTTTGTGTCACTTTGATCCCTGACTGTTCAATTGTGACAATTTTGACTTTGAATTTTGAATCTTGCTCCAAATAAGAATAATTGAATATACCATTGCTCAATAGCAAAGTCATCAATTTGATAAAATATAAATTAATTTGACAAAAATAAATGTCAAAAAAATATTTTAAAATTTTTTAAAATTCTATATACTCACCAAAGATAAAATTATGTAAAATTGATAAATCTTTTACATATTTATTTATTTTACCAAATTAACTTTTATTATTTGTTTAGATGATGATCATGTAGTTGGTGGTTATTTTTATTTTTATTAAATTAGTTTTTATTTTTTCAAAAGCCAAATATGGCGACTACTTTGATATCATTATTAAAGTAATCCATTAAATAAAAAATCCAAAACTAAAAACATTTCAAATATTAAATATATCGATTACATATTAAAAGTCTAATAACCACCCATTACATGATCATCATCCAAACATATAATAAAAATTAATTTGGTAAAAAAAAATAAATGTGTAAAAGATTTATCAATTTTACTTAATTTTATCTTTGGTGGGTAGAAATAATTTTCAAAAATTCAAAAATATTTTTTGGACATTTATTTTTGTCAAATTAGTTTATATTTTATTAAATTAATGACTTTGCCCTTAAAATTGAGCAATGATATCTTCAATTGTCCTTATTTGAAGCAAGATTTAAAATTTAGGGTCAAATATGTCACAAATGAAAAGTCAGAGACCAAACTGAAATAAGACCCAAATTATATGGACTGTTAGTGTAATTCACCCTAAAATAATGTGTTTTTAATTTTTTTTACAAATTTAATTTTTAGTTTTTTAAAAAAAAATTTGAAAATTCTGAAAACCAAACTAAACAAGCATCATTCATTTAAAAAAAAAAAAAAAAAAGTCATTACATTTAAAATAACATATAAGTTAACCAACACAAAATAAGTTGTATAACGATCTTGCGCTTGAAATAAACCATTTGCAAATGAAATATCTTTTATTATTTTTATTTGGAATAAAATTTAAAATTTAGAATTAAATATATCATAATTAAAAGATTAAATACTAAAATAACACAAATCTCAAACTATAAGGTTGTTAGTGTAATTCCCCCTTAATTTTTGTGGCAGGTAGGGAAGAAGAACGAGACCTCAAAACCAAAGAAAAACACCAACAGACTCGGAACAATGATGTGCCACTTTTGATGCAGTTAGGACAACCAAAAAAAAAAAAGGAAATGAAAAATGTTTGAGGGTCACAAAATCAGTGGCTGAATCGCCAAAACGACGCGTCGTTTTGGCTTGTTTTATGCCTAAAACGACGCTGCTTTTGACAGCGAGCCATTCGAGCATCGAATTTACCACCAACCATTGCTGAAAAAAAAAAAAAACAGAGAAAATGTGGTCCATGTTTTGGCATAAAACTCTCTACACATGACATATGGAATTTGTTTCCAATCTCTTCCCTCTATTTATGTTACTACCTAAAATCAAGATTGATTACAAAAATTTTTACTGTTTTGGCCGCGGAAAAGAGGAACAACCAAAGGAGGAAGCGAAGCACAGAACAAAGATGGCAAGCTTGAAACTCACAGCAAGGCTTTCCAGTTGCTTTCCGGCCTCTGTCGGAAGTGGTTAGAGCCCAAGGGCTTTTGTCACTGCTACAAGACCCTTGCAGAAGGTGAGTTCTAATTCACCATTTTATATGTGTGCGGGCACGGGCACAAAAAAAGTTTAGAAACATATAAACCATCACAGAATCAACCAATTTCTGTTTTTCTAAAATAAGATCCTCTAAAGTGTATACATAGGGCCAATGTGCCCTATTCGACTCCGTCACACGTTAGAAAGGTGAAAAATTGAGATCTCTGGTCTTGATTTGTCCTAAAAAACGATATTGTCTGCAATAATTGGAAATGAGTCTCGATGGAATCAATGACATAGCTCAAATAACAACAAACATTAACAACATTGTTCTAGTAGTTTGGGTTGCAATGCATAATTGCACTATTGGATAGTAACTGAATAGCAGTTACAAATTTTGTTGACATATTAAACAGTCAAAGTCTGAGAAAGAAGAGTGCGAGAAGGTGCCCGAAGCAGCAGAGTCTGTAAAAGAAGGGGCTAAAGAAGTGAGGAAGACCTGCGAATTCATGAGAGACACTGCTAGCTCTGCTGCTGAGAGAGTGTAAGAATTTCTATTGTCAAAGCATTTTTTTTGTACTCAAATTGTTATTTTTTTTGTACTCAAAGGCAGTAATATTAGGAAATACAGAAATCATTCACAGAATGGAAGACAAATCTCTCACAGGGGATGTAGCTCACATTTACCATTCATAGAATGAGATACAAATCTCTCACAATGGGTGGGAACATGGACTAATCTAACAAAATGAGGTAAAAATGTTTATCTACTATTAAATTCTATGGCAAACTAATGATAGTCTACTGAATTACTAATAAAAAAAATGTTTCAGACCACTAATTTGGGACCCCTAATGCATCTTTAATGACGTGGATTGAAATCACGTGAGAGGCCAAATCCACGTCGGCCACGCTCCTCTCCCTCATCTCTCTTTTCTTTCTCTTTCATCTTTGTCAAAATAGAGTGTTGGTTTGTGTTGTGTCTTTGTCTCTCTCTTCTCTTTCCCTTCTCTCTTCCTAATGGTGGACAACTTCTCTCACCAACAACGACTGATCTACTCTCTTCTCTCTTGTTGACTCTCTCTCTCTCTCTCTCTCTCTCCACCCCCTCCCTCCCCCGAGACCAACGATAATATACATATGTATGTATCTATATACGAATTGATTTAGCGCTTGCGTATAACTTCCATTGTACAAATGGATTTAGGGCTTGTAAGAGAGAAAATCTCAAAAACTTTGAAATCTACATAAATTTATTATACATTCTAATTTCACACATTTAAATACATTTTTGGGGGTACATTTTTTTTAGAATAAAGATTTTTGTTTTTAATTTTTTGTATTTGTTTTTGATAAAATTGCATACAAATGGGATGAAGTATAAATAATTGTAAAAATGAGAAAATTAAGGGCAAAATAATAATTTCATCAGTTTGTATACTGTCCAACTATACTACAATTATTTTTTATTCTCTCATTTTTTTTGCAAAAACACTATGGTGTCGTTTGGTAACACTTACGTTTTCAGTTTTCTGTTTATATTTACAAAAATTTAAAAAACTCAAATAAAAACTTGTTTGGTAAAATTTTTTATTTATAAATCAGTGACCTCAGTTTATAAATTTGGCCAAAAAATGAAAACACAAAAAATATGTTTTCGTTTTGAGTTTTTTTTTTTTTTTTTTACCACCCAACACTAGCTATCACCCGCCACCATTTTCCACCATCGTCTTCCGCCACCACCACCTGCCGCCACCACTCGCCACCTACTTGCCACCACCACTGACTACCCACCTACCTACCACCACCATCTACTACTCGCCACTACCACCCACCAGTACCACCAGCCACCTGCCACCCACCTGCCGCCACCACCCACCACCACCACTATCACCCGTCACCCACCCACCACCACTACCTACCACCCACCACCCACCACCACCCACTCGCTACCACCTACCATCTGCCACCGTCACCCACCGACCCACCCACCCACCCACTACCACCACCACCACCTGCCATCCGCCACCCACTTGCCATCACCACCACCACCCACTCGCTACCATCAGCCACCGTCACCCACCCACCCATCCACCACCACCACCTACCCGCCACCACCAACCACCACCCGTCATCTGCCACCGACCTACTGCCACCACCACCACTACAATCCACTCGCTACCACTCACCACCTGCCACCGTCATCCACCCACCCACCCACCATCACCACCACCCACCCGCCACTACCAGCTACCCACCACCCACCGTCACCACTTTCCTCCACCGTCTTCCGCCGTCACTTGCCACCACTTGCCATTTCTCACTCTTTTTTTATATTTTTAAATTTTTTTAAACATTTTGTCAATTACCAAACCTGTTTGTAGTTTATGTTTTTCTAAAAATAAACAAAAAAATAAACAAAAACCAGTTTATAAAATTTTTGTAAATATAAACTGAAAACGTAAACGTTACCAGACACACCCTATAAATCTACCCTTATCAGTCCAAATTGTACTCAGAAAAAGAAATCAATTGTTCAAATTCATTTTACTTATTGACTCCACAGTTCATCAATTTAATCTCTAATACACAAATTCATTCGGGATAAATTATGAACTCCTAAAAGTGGATTTGGAAGGATTTTCAAACTATAATTATACCCACACATTCTAATATCATATGTTTGGATAGGGTTTTCAAACTATATTTCTACAACAAATAGAAAACTCTGTGTCAGGCAGAATTTTTAATTTTTTTTTTTTTTAATTTGGCCTAACCGGTCTTCCGGCCAGTTGACCGGAACATTGCAATTTTTTTTTTTCTTTTGCAATTGACACATGTTAATTTTTATATATTCAAAAAAATATTTTTTGAATTTTTTTAAAAAAATTACAAGCTTTAATAAAATTTTGAGTTTTATGTTTGGTTATGAGTTGTAAGTTTTTGTATCAAATATAATATGTCACATCAAAAATTCTCCACTCTTTTCAAAACTCGTTCACCAAACAATTTTTTCACACGCAAATCATAATTTCAAAACTCACAAATTCAAAATACAACTCTTATTCTCAAATCATATTTAAACGCTACAAATATTTTTATTTTTACAATTCTTTCAACTTCTTTCCATTTTCCGACAATTTTCCCTTATTCTTTTTTTAATTTTTCTTTAACAACTTTTTTGAACTATTATTATTATTATTATTTTTCTTCTAATAACTCAAAATCACAAATCATTTCATTGCCAAAAAAGGGAGATACTGAGAACTCAAGAATTTCGACCTTCCAAACATGACCTTATTCATGTACACAATAACATGCAGCCAAACAGAGCAGTACCACTTCCACTGTGAAAACCCTACACGACGAAAACACTGAGTCTGAATTTTCCGATCAGACGGGGGAAAAAGCGCGCGAAAATGGCGGCGGCGAGGGCTGCTGGTTCGGGACTGGTCCTCTCTCGTCCAGTGACTTTCGTGACCGGAAACGCCAAGAAGCTCGAAGAAGTCAGAGCCATCTTGGGCGATTCCATTCCCTTTCGCTCCATCAAGCTCGACCGTAGACTCTCTCTCTCTCTCTCTCTCTGTCTCTTCGTTTTCTCTCTCTAGATTCATCTTTATATTTCTTGCCCAATTTCGTGTTTTGGGTTTTTTTTTTTTTTTCCCTACAGTGCCAGAACTACAAGGAGAGCCTGAAGACATCTCCAAAGAAAAGGCTCGATTGGCTGCAAAACGGGTAATTTTTTTTTTTTTTTTATAAAAAAAATGTCTCTCTTTCTTTCTCTGTCTTCACATATAGATAAAGGTTTGAATCTTGTTCTTCTTCTTCTTGAGAAGGTGAATGGGCCAGTGCTGGTGGAAGACACCTGCCTCTGTTTCAATGCCCTTAAGGGTCTCCCAGGTATTATTACATACAACACTCACATTATTTAATTTCTGTGTTTTAATTATAAACTCTCTCTCTGGTGCTTGATGACAATCTGTTTGATTGTTTGAAACTATTTTGCAGGGCCTTACATGTAAGTTTGTTTGTTTCATGGTTGTCCTTCCCTTGAGGTGAAATGAAACTTTGTTTTCTTCTATATACTACAATTGGTGTCTTATTGATTTATTATATATTGTTCATTATTATTATTATGAATCATGGTGATAACTTGTGTAATGTTAAAGGTTAAATCATGGAACATTGTGTAATTTGATCGAGAAAAGGGTCAACCATCCTAATTTGTCTTTCCTTGGAAATAAATATAAGTGTCATTTGGCATTTGAGGAAAAACAAAATTTCATCAAATTAACATGAAATCTCAGTTAGCACTTGCTGTTCTGATTGAATTAAAGAAATTTCAGCTGGTAGTATGTTCAGGAAGATGTTGTTTTGTTACAAGTGTGAAAGTAAACCCCTTGTTTGATTACTTGTTAATTTAATTTTTTTAGGAAAAGCGAAAGTATGTGTTGCTTTGCTTCCACATACAATAGAAGTAATTTCAATAATGCTGATCAAATAGTGCATGAACTTCACTTGTATCCTTGTTTAAGCATGAGCGGTCTGCAAGATAACAGGGAAGAGTCTCCCGCCAACAAAACAAGTGTCAAGAGCTAAAATGAATCGTTTCTATTGCTTCAAATCAGCTGTTAAGTGATTTTAATTTAATTTTCAGTCCACATGAAGCTTATTTTTAATCAAATGAAATTCAACATCCTCTTTTCATATATTGATGTTAAGAGAATCCATGAATTATTATTCTTGCTCTAAGCATGGAGGCTTTTCTACCACTGTGAGAAGGTTAATGTGATACTTTTATCTAGATTGCTTCCCTATTGCAAGAACAACTTTCCAAGTTCTTTGAACCCTTTTTCTATTCGTTGGAAAGACTTTGGCTGTGTTTGGTTATGATGAAAGTAGTGGAAACTGCAAGAAGGGGAAAATTTTATTTTTTTTTCCATGTTTGTTTAGCAGGAGTATGGTGAAAAATGTAAGAATGTTAATTTTTTTGTACAACCCATAGCAACATGGCAAGCTTGGCTTTTCAATTCTTGCAAAAAATACATTTTCTTTCACTTTACTTTCTATCACTTTCACTTTGCATCATATTTTTTACTCTAATCAAATGTATCCTTAAGGATCTCAATTAATTTACAAATTTCAAAACCATAAGTGGAGTAATAGTCTAGTGTGTCCTGTGGCCAACCCAGTTTTGTGAAATTCTAGAAGGGGAGGAGGTGATAATGTTAACCAGCATTGTGCAGGTAGTATTACTTTTAATTTCTATTGCAAATGTAATCATATTTGCAACCTAGTTTCTCTTTCCTTTTCATTCTTTATATTGTTCACTATTTTGTCACTTTTGATTTCCTATCTGAACATTCAAATTTTCACACCACTAATTTTGACCTAGCAAACTATGCTTTTGTTTTTTCTTGGAACTTCATTCAAGACGATTAGTCCCCAGCCAAATTGTTTTTTATCTCGCTGCTACTTCTTAAGGGGCTAGCAGACAGTTATTATTTGAGCTACTTGTTTCACCTTCCATTAAAAACATGGACTTCCACCAAATAATTTTTTGCAGTGTTTTGTGTACTTTTTTGGCTTTATTGTGGGAGAAGAGAGGTGATCTGATTAATAAACCTATTACTAAAACAATTCTATTTTTCATGCGAAATAGTTTTTATTTCAAAAATCTTCTCAAATGCACAAACTCCCACAAACATAATGGAGTTGCTTGTGAATTTTCAGTAGTTAAAATTCATACCAGTAACCTTTGAGGTTGTGGCTTTGAATTTGAGGGAAGCCACTTTATAGGTTAGGTCTGTATCTAGTCTATGTCTACCCCTTCAAAATCCCCACTAATGGGGGCTAAACTGAGTGTACTTGTTTTTGTTTCAACCTTATCAATTCCTTAAGAGCGATGGGCATGATACAAGAAATCAAGAGTGGATAAGAAAGGCCTTGCATTAGTTGTTCTTCTTGATTGTGTCATGCAGAGCTCTACCGGGATAGATAAACTGTGGTCAGCAGAGAAGAAACATTACTATTCAAACAACAGTGTGGTTGACAGGGGGAAAATGTTACCAATCTGACATTAGTTTATCAGGCTAAACTTATTGCTTTTAGTTCTATGACTTGTTCTCAAAATCTTTTTGTACTTTGTGGTGGACGGGACTTATTTTTCCATATTTGTTGCATATCATCATTTGTAATTTTGTTTTGCTCGCTCTAATAGGTATGTTTTCTTTGACCTTTATAATTCAGCACCCTAAAATATTCTTTTTATTCATAATGTATTGAATGCTAGTGTAACTTACCACCTTGCATATATGTTATTGTCATTTTTCTTACTGAGGAATTTAAGCTACATGGATTTGTAAAAATTAGTTGTTAGACTGCATGGATTTGGTTTTCATTGAATATATTAGACTAAACATGACATTATTGTGGGTTGATAAATGTTATTTGAGTATGAGAAAATCTCTTATGATCAAATTGTTTAACACTTACAGTGGAAAATTATATGTGAATGTTGTTCTTTCTTGATAAACCTACAGAAAATGTTATTACCCTAGTGTTCATGCTGATTTAATTCTGCGTCTCCTCTTTATGGTCCTAACATTCCTCTCGTTTTTGCTTTCTTGTGGACGTCAAATTGGAAAACTAAACCAAGCAGCAAGTGGTTTTTGGAGAAGATTGGTCATGAAGGTTGTTTTTTTTTTTTCTTTGCTTTGTTTTCTGCTTTTCTGCCTTCATATCCTTTGATATTCACATCTATTCCTCCCCCTTTTGTTTTTTTCCTAATGCCTCTTGTCATTTTGTCTAGGTCTGAACAATTTGTTAATGGCATATGAGGATAAATCAGCCTATGCTCTGTGTGTATTTTCTCTTGCTCTTGGTCCAGAGAAAGAGCCAATAACTTTTATGGGGAAAACTCCAGTAAGATTATGTGCTTGCTCTTTTCTTAAAATTATAGTATTAAAACTCAGACTTTGCATGTGCTCATTATGAATGTGAATGCGTGCATGTATGTATTCATGTTTAGATCTGTTCATATATATGAAAAATGTGATGTAACAGTTATAATTTATTGTAACAAATAATAGACTACAGTTGAACTAGCATTAAGTTTACAGCACATATTAACTATGTGAAATTTATTTCTTCACTTGAGCACCAATTTGGCCCAACTATAAAAGTTCGATTGGCACATGGCTGGATAAGTTCTACTGACAGCAAACTTGATATGTGAAGGCATTTGCAGCATTTATAAATTATATCCTTTGAAGCATGTGTTAATTTGAACTTGGATTAGAATGTCTATATTTATGCAGCAGTTCTGGTTTTATACTAATGTAGGACGAGTAGGGGTTGCACTCTCCAACTAGCAGCAAGCCTGATAATAATATATGGTAGCCAAAAACCTAGGCTTTTGGGCTGATTTTAATTGGGTTTTATAGCTGAATGTTTAGTAACACATATTAGGGTTTGCATGGCATAATAAAGGGGTAAGGGTTTCAACATGAAAAATTGGGATTTTTTGGCACTTTTTAGAGGCTGTTCTGGGTGCTGTGAATTGTAGACAAGAACAGTAACTTTGCAGATTTTGCAGAAAAAATAAAGAAGAAAACTAGGAATCACTTTGGGAATCCCCGAGGCATCACACGTAAGGTTAGGGTTGCACCACACAATCCATATAAGAGTGTCAAAAGGTTCAAAAAAATCTTAAAAATATGTTCTCTATTAAATATAGACTATGGAAACTTCCTACATTGACTAGGACTGAGATGCAACGAAACTATTGAACTTTTAAGAAACCACTAAACTTTTGACTTGTAGAACGTATCTAATACCAAATAAGAATTAATTAAATAATTTGACCCACAAGGCCACTCATGGGCGACCACCCTCGATATATAAAATACCTGCTAACTGGTTGATTGGTGTGGTGCCTATATGATGTGTCATGCACTGAATGGAATTCACAAGAGGCCCTTTGTGTGGATCAATGGTCTAGAGTTCACTTCCATATTGAATTTACTAGAATCAGACCATACCAGAAACCGAGAACTACTTTTGAACGACTCCTCTCCGATGCTTCCATGTTTTGAGGGAGAAATTGGAAGAAAGCCAGACTTATGATGTAGACAATTAAAATAAATAATAATAATTATTTTTTAAAAAAAATACCTGCTAAAAAAGGGAACAAAATGCACTATATATAATCCGCTTTAAGGGAAAATATGTCAAGCTATCCTTAGAATTAGTAAGTTTTGCAAAACATGAAGTTTAACATAAATTTCCCTGAAACTACGAGGCAGCCTGGGAAAATTATCTTCTAACAAAGACCAGCTGTGATTTATATTTACTGTAACTTTATGCTTTAACTAAGAGAAGATAATACCGTGGACACCATGAGTAATCTACAAGGGCTAATAAAAACATTTGCTGCTAGTTCTTTCTTTCCCCCCTCCCTCGCAACACACACACACACGGCAAGATCTTTGCACTACCGTTTACAATTCTTATTTTCTGTTTAGCATGATCTGTAATTGTTTTTATCATTTTGTACTTTTTGAAAATGGGAAATTGTACTTGTATATAAACTGTCAGTGGATGAAGAGGGTAAAATTGGAATCTCAGATGTGCCCTTTTCTCAAATTATTAGCACTGACATTTGACTTGAGTTTGACATTATAGGGGAAGATAGTTCCTCCAAGAGGACCCAATGATTTTGGATGGGATCCAATCTTTCAACCCGATGGCTATGATCAGACGTAATCCTTGTCTCATTTCACTCTTACCTTTTTTGTTTACTCGGTGGTATAGTCTATATGCTAACACAAGTACAAGAAGCTAATTGTGTTGTTTTTTACTTTCTTTTGTAGTTACGCTGAATTGCCTAAAGAAGAAAAGAACAAGATTTCTCACCGCTCCAGAGCTCTTTCATTAGTGAGGTCCCATTTTGCCCAGGCTGAGTACGCGTTCCAGATGGACCCCTCTATCTAATGGTGAGTGAGCTATATGGTTTTTTGTCTTGCCCACCATAATAGGTTTATGAACAATTGCAAGATCCTCTCTAAACAATGTCGGGGCTTCCATTTTTTCTCTAATGTTCTTTCCAGAAAAGGATGCTTTTGCTTATTTTGTGGGTATAATCGATAGAGGTGAAAAAATATTAAATGTTCGACAACCTGATTGAAGTTGGATAAAACTGTTATTTTACTATTATACTTTCTAACTGTAGATTTAAAAGTTATTCCGACTTTAGAAACTAAATATTACAATTCAAAAAAAAAAAAAAAAAAAACTGTGTGATCAGTGTAAACTGTACTATCTAATTAATGGATGTTTGTTTACTGCCTCTGTTTATTCTCACCGACATTGGTCTATTTTATTCATATTCATGTTGGTGGTATGCCAGAATAAATTTACATTTTTTTCCCCTGTTTTTCCCCCAGATTTTCTTTTTACGCCCCGAATGCCCAGAAATGAGTTTCCCATTTCTAGTGGTATGGTCTAGATTACATGGTTGAGTATCAAAAAAATAAAATAAAATACATTGATCTCAAGTTGTAAGGATCAAAAAATGGTCACAAGCTATAGCCATTTGCAACATGTAGGAAGATAAATAGAAGTCAATAGAAGTATATTGCGGAGGAAAAATCATTGTATTCTTTTGCAGTAATGCACCTACAGCCCTAAGAGCCACCACCACAAGTAGGGCAGTTGACAAGTTGAGCTGAGTTTTGGTGCGTTCACCAAACATTTAAATAAATAAAAAACTAAATTAATAAAAATTAATTTATAAATCTTTGTGTTCATGGGCCTATATGAGCCAAGTTTGATTGTACTTAAGTTACGCTCGATTATTAAATTGAGCCTAGAAGTTTGGCTTAAGCACAGGTTTGGGATGTTGGGTTGGGCTGGATTGGGGTTAAAATAGTCACAAAAATACAAAATAGGATTTTTAGTTTTAGGTTAAAATAATCAAAAAGTCAAAAAGTTTACGCACGTCCCAAATGAAACCTAAGCTTATGTATTTAGGCCTTGTTTGGCATAACCTATATAATCCATCTTTTTATCTTTTTATCTTTTTTCCATCACATCACCTCTCTACTTTTCTGCACATCTTTTTGTAAAAAGACAAAAAGTACACTTTTTTAGGACACCCCAAACCAACCCTTAGTGAATGAACCGAACTGAAGCAAGCTTTAAACGAGCCGGGCTTGCTACTGATGAGTAACTTTGTTAGTTGCAATCCTAGCCACATTCACGAGACCCCATGCATATAGCAGGATGGCCCAGGAGAATACCTTCTGCCATACAGGGTGCTTGAATTTCCACACCCCCAGAAAGTACATGTTCCCAAACTAATGATCCAAGTTGAAGCAATTGAATAAAATTTCTGATAATTATTATTCCTTTTTTCCATTTATCACAAGATCCAATTAAAACCTTATGGCTCATGAGGTCTCTGTCTGTCTTCTTTTTTGACATTCAAATCTATGTTATGGTGACTTGTATTAAATGTGCTAACCGTACACATGTTTGTACCAACCCTAAAAAAATTATTGAAAGCCAACAATGCCACAACCAAATGGTTGAACATTGAAGGTGGATTGAGAGTGACAACTCCAATTAGGTTCATGTTCAACATGTACACACGCAATACATGCAATATATTTGGTAATAATGAAAATGTTCTCTGAATCTTATTCTGAAAATAAGTGTGTGGTGTAGATTTAAAATTAGTGGGATGTGAATTAGACCATTGACTCATTTTTCTTGATAATTTTTTGAATACTTTTTCTGAGTTTATAATATTATTGATATATTTGTTGAGCTATACATGTGGTTATAGGCAAATAGGCATTGAAATGACCCCCACATTGTCTGAAATTGGAGAGGAATGCCTCACATGCATTAAGGGTCCCATTTTCCTCACATGCCATGTGAAAATTGTGGCTATGAAGTTGGATGCGTCTTTGGTTAGCCATTTGGTGCTTTTATTTTTGAAAAAATGAACTTCATTAATTGATTCAGAACGTCAATTTCTTGATAGTTTCTAACGATATTTTCAAAGTTAAAAGAAAGGAGGAATTACACAATTTTGTGGATAAAATAATTTATGGATAATTATACGAATCTATTCAGTTTGACAAATATGAGGTCATCTTGTGCGGTTTTTGAAAGAAAAATGACTCATTCCTACAAAAATTTCCCTCAAAAACATTTATTTGATTCGTAAGAGTTTAGCGCTATAGAGTAAGTGAATAGGTTAGGAGTGTAGCACGACTGTTTTTGAAATTATATCCTCTATGTTTTTTTTTTTTTTAACAATATGGGCAAGTTTCCCCTTGTTATTTATCTGTTAGAGGTGTTAATAGAAGAAATTCATAATTTCAGATGCCATTAAATACATCCCAAAAAAAAAAAAAAAACATTTTGCTAGACTGATCCCTATGCTAGCTTTGGTTCTTAAGGAACAAATCCTATAGATTGTATTTGGATATGGGATTTGACGATGAATTTGCAGAGGCAGATGAAATAGAAAGGAAAAAGATAAATTAATTTTTGTCACATTCACTTTTCTTTTTTTCTTTTTTCTTTTTTCTTTTTTTTCCTCACAAATTTTAGATCCAAAACCACCATAAATGAAAGGTTTTAGAGAGAAGATTTTAAGGTTTATATAGAAACACGCGCTGTTGATTTTACCATTTTAAGGTTTTCAAATGTCAAAAATACCCTTTTCAATAAGTGCAAAGACAAAATTACGAAATTACTCTTCCCTATACCCACAGCCACCCAACCAAACACTTTGATAGCATTTGGTTTATTTTTAAAAATTCAATTCCATTTTTAAATTATGATTTGGATGAAACATGTTAACTAAACATATTTTTAAAGTACAATTCAAAATTCTTCTCTTCTCTTTTTTTATTTTATTACTCCATTCGTCTCAAAATAATAGTTCATTTTATAAAATCTAATTTTTCTTGGTACTACAATTATTGCACTTTAAAAACATTAATTTTTCAAAATTATCCTTTGATTGTACATGTTTTTGGAAACATCAATTGTCATATTTATACTTTTTGTGTTGCTAGTGAATTTTAAAGAAGGACAAAATAGGAAATTCATATTATTTTAGTCCTTGATTTTTGAAAAAGGACTAATATTTTGGGACAATAAAAAATAAAATAAGAGCATCCACAATGGATGTGTTAGTGTATTTGTTAGTGTTAGCTGCCAATTTTTGGCCAGCTAAACATATTGTTTTGTGCTGCAATGGAGTTGCTAAGGGGTGTATTAGTGTCAGCTGTTAATTTGTTTGCTAACTGTAGCGAGCCTACTAGCCAGTGTGGGCACGCGCGCGCGAGAGAGAGAGAGAGAAGAGAAAGAGAAAGAGAGGAAGAGGGAGAGGGAGAGAGGAGGAGGACACTGGTCGTCCGACCGGACGTCCGGACCCTTGCTGTTCTACATCAGTTTGAAAGAGAGAGACGGAGCTCTAAATCTTGTTTGTGAGAGAGGCGATCACTGCGGTGTCAATTTGAGAAAGAAATACTAAGTGTGAAATCTCGTTTGAAAGAGACGAAACATGACGAAGCATGGTCGTTTTTAGCCTCTGAATGCATTTGTGAATACAGAGCTCCGTTTCTCAACATGGCTTGTGAATTGGGTTGTGAGAAATTGTTGAAACATGATCATATATATATATATATATTCTTAACTAAGAAGAAGAGCTGTAGGCTTGAAAGCTATTTATTTATTTTATTTATTATTTATATATATACACTTAACACACATCTTAACACGCATCTTAACACATCTATTGCACCACCACTCACTCTCTAAAATTAACAAACTCTTAACATACCTTAACATACATTTTTAGGCTTCACTTTTATCATTTTTTGTCATATAACACACTTTAACAAACAATTTTAGCCATCCCATTGTGGATGCTCTAAGGGACTAATATTTTAGGACAGAGAGAGTATTATTAAGCGATCAATCAATTACTTTTTCTCTCTTATCTCTCATCTCATATTCTCTTACATTCTATACATCAATCAATAAAAAAAATAAAAAAAATTACAAATCATTTCAAAATTATTTTCAAAACTTATAACTAAATAAATTTTCTCTTTTTAAATCATGATTTAAAAATTTAAAATTTAAAACTCAAAACACAATTTCACATTCAAATCATAAATTAGACAGGCGATCAAGCTGGATGGATAGGATGGATTTTTTCAGGGGTGTGTGAACTTCCTTATATATTCAGCCACATGTTGCAAGCGGGTGTGAAAGGATTTTTGGCCCTTTCTTTTTCTTCTAACCATCCCTCCATCCCCAAACTCACTGTCATGTGCAACAAGTCACAACAACCAACCCCCCCATAAACAGGGTCACCTTCCAATTAAATTTGTGTAGTCCAAACAACACACAATCTCTAGACTCCATATCTCATTTGCTCCGCGGTCCCAAAATCCTCACCTGATTTGGGTACAAATACAACTTTCAACAATAATTTTCTACTTCATTTTCTTGCTATGTTGTTCTCTATGTGACTTTCTTATTTCTATCAGTACTTATTATGGTACCTCTGTTCCAAGGGATGGTACCCTTAATTTTTTTTTCTTCTTTCTATTCATTGTAGTGGAAGGACATGTATACCCCTCCTTTTATGCTTACCAGGATCTTCCATAGAAATAACATTCGACCTATCCTACAGAGTAAATCTTCAATAATCGCAGTTACTATACAAATCACGTTTATCAATTAAGACCAAACGCAATGCCATGACTAGTTGAACTTGAAATGTCTGGTTTACGATTCATCCCCAACCCATTTTATCATTATGGGATGAAATGTGAAAATTAGTATCCTATGCTACTTCCAGATCTCACTCATCATTTTTGGAATTGGAAGATTATAAAAGTTGAGACAATTCTCTAACTGGGAAAGTTTTCAAGCCATTTGCCCCTTTTGCATCATTTGGGTAGGCCCAAGGAAAACTAACAGCCATCATTTGAGTAAATTTTTTATTTTTGGTTTTTGGTTTTTGGTTTTTGCACATGAGATAATAATTACAAAAGCGAAAGTAAAAACAATAAAACAGAGGGAGCATTTAGTAATAGATTTATAACATTTAGCCACATTGCACAACCAAGAGGACAAGATTGCTTCCATTGACAATGACAAAGCCAAAAATAAAGGGCAGTAAAAGTAAAAAAGGACCACACTGCTATGCATCATTCTGTATATATAACCAAATTTTTTCATAACTCAAGAGTTTGACATTCACAATATATATCTTGTATATGACTCAACAAAGCTGAAAAGCACAAGAAGAAAAACAACTCTCAGAACCATCATTCAGTTCCTATAATAGATAACCCAAAACCCAACACAATATGCTTATGTAGGACTAAAAGACTGATAGGGGCAGACGAGAAGACAAAAGAAGGTGGTTAGAAGGAGTTTGAGAGACTGACAAAACAAGGTAAAGGAAGAAAGAAAGAAGCCGACAACGCTTCCGCACCTGCTCCTAGAATGGCAATTGTTTCTTTCAATTGAAGCAGGCCGAGGTTGCGCAACAATGGCGAAAGGACAATGTGGAATGAGGGTAATTTTGCATGATAAATGATGACTCGTGTAAAAATGTACACTTGCCAAAATTAAGAAAACACATGGGACTTGGGAGAAACAATGGTGGAATATAGATAGATATATGGAGCAGAGCTATATAATAATAAAATTGGAAGCCTAACCATAATTTTTTTTCAATAAAAAAATTAAATTAAAAATAGACTCTTTTCCTTCTTTCGATATAATTTGACTGAGTGCTAGCACTGGTGGCCTCTGCGGCAGCCAAGAACACCGGCACCAGAAGTAATGGAGCCAACCATGGAGGAAGACTTGGCTCCAAGGCTTGAAGCTCTAGCATAGCTGGCTGAGGCACCGGCCCCGGATGGAGTGAAATAGGCCCCATTAAGCAACAAGTCACCCTCTGATCTCCAATTCCAACCCTTCCATTGACTCGCAGCAGTGTCCACCCTTTTTGTCACCTGCCCAAACCAACGAATCATCAACAATTAGAACAATCCAATATGTCAACTTCAATGGAAAGTGAATTTTTCACATTCATCCATGAGAGGTGAAAACAAATGGGGAACAAGAAAGACACGGCAAGTGAGGACTTAGGATGTTTGCTGAACAATACCTCCTTTGCAAATGGATTGGTTGGAGCAAGGTATCGGTTACCCTGGCTGTTGATAGTGGGTTCAGCACTTCCACCAATGGCATACATTTCCCAGTGGGTGTAGTCATTGTTCACCACATGAAAATACCCATGCCTACACCTGAATTTTTCAATAAACCATTTTCATCTCAGATGCAATGAAGACAAATCCAAAATAAAAGACCAAATTCTTCTATCTGTCAGCAAAACCTCACTTGAAAAGCTGAAATTTAGTCCCTGATTATGCCATTGCTTTCATAAACTTACAGATTGTGAAAACATAGTTCCATCACCTAATTTTTATACCTGGATAAATTTGTATTTAAACAATGCCATAGAAAATGAAAAGTACAATTAATATATTACCTTGGCATTCTCTGGATAAGACCCTCTCCAAAATGGTTGTAGGCAATAGTGACTTGCATCTGCTTGTCTCTTACATAGGAATCACTATGACCCAACAGCATAACCTTTTTTTATTACACAAAAAACAGATATTAGTGTTTCCAAGAAAAACAAAGAACCAAGTTAAACCAGAGTTAAAGAGGGATTTTGCAGTGAACCCACCTCATTGTGGTGGGTGAAGTAGTTGTTGGAAATGGTAATGGCGGTCGAACCCATGACAGCATCAACAAGGCCATCAGCACAGTTAGAGAGTGAATTGTGATCAACCCATATATGGCTTGACCCAAAATGGAGACACCATCGCCATCAGCTATTGTCCTCCAACCAAAATGGCTCGGTGAGCTCCTCACCATGGCATTCCCTGTGGGCTTGCAGTCATGGATATGAAGACCATGAATTATGACATTGGTAATGAACTGGATTGTAATGCAAGCTCCATTGGCAATGTGGACATTGGCTCCACGGCCATCAATTGTCTTGAAGCTGTTCATGATGAGCTCTTGCTTCAGTTGTATCACCATGTCGCGCTTGAACACAATCCAGAGAGGTTCTTCTTGAATGACAGCGTGGCGCAAAGTGCCAGGTCGGGGGTTTACAGGGTCATCATCACCTGGGTCAGTGACAACATAGAAGCGGCCATCGCGACCCCCAATGGCATTCCGGCCAAAACCAATGCCACAGTCAGCAAGGCGCTTGCGGTTCTGCTGCCAGTTAGGGTCGCAACGCCAGCAGTCATCAATAGGATTGCCAGTTCCACATGAGAAATATCCCAAATTCCTCCTCTCAGTGCTGTTCTTAATGCTCCTGCTCAATCAAAAGGATTGTCAATAGAGTTTAACATCATTGTAACTTGCAGCTATTTTATGTCATAATACAAGCATACACTGGTTCACAATATGATAATTTTTGAGTGTCATAAAGTCCAAAATATATAGAATTGAATTGAACTATTCTTCCTCTTTGTTTTCCTAGAACAAGTTGGGAAATTTTGTGGTGTGCATTCCTAAAAGATCGAATGATGCAAAAATAAAGCTATAGTTCAACGTGACAATATAGTTTGGTTATGATGTGAATTGAAATTGTATCAAAATAATAAAAATTACCAAGTCATAATCAAACCCTAATTCGTAAATATTAAAGATGCACATACTGACCCTAGCAAGTTATACATGGATAAGAATGAAAGACTATTTGCCATGGTGTGTCGGTGGAAGTAATTTTTCTCCCTCCCTCTGTCCTCTTAAATACCTATCACTTTCATTGTAAAATGTCAAAGACCCTATTCTAGTGTTCTGTGTGTGGATGGCACAACGGAATTGTGTGTTTTGTCATTTTGGAAGGGTAATTTGGTCATTTTCATGTTGGCTTTTAGTTTTGGGATAGAGACAGGCAGAAGCAAGGTTGGGTTGGAGGTACTTTTTGCTACTTTAGCAACCACATGGAGGAGCTGTCACTTGAAAAAGATAGGAAAGGTAAGCACACAACCACCAAATACTTTAATTAGCATTGAATATGATCATATAATATCTTAGATTGCTCATATAAATCATACTGTTTAGGCAAGTCTGGTACTTTTGTTACATGTGCACATGCATTAGACCTACATAAATACAGTAAAATGTAGACTTTACAGTTGCAATGTAAAATGCATAGACCTATATGATAAACAAAGGCAATTTAGAATTGGACACCCCTGTTACTGCAAGCGCTGAATTACCAATCAATTGAGATAGTTCAATTGATTAAAACCTTTGTAGTTTATTGAAAGGACAAAGATTCAAATCTTTATTTTTGACAAGCTTTCTCTACCTCAAAATACAACTTTTGATATGCTAAAAAAATCTATTGAATTATATCCCTTTTCTCCAATTGGCAAGTGTCAAAACTTGTTTATATGCTATTATGAATAGTTTTTTTTTGGTCAAAAATCTTTGTACTTTATTAAGAAGTCAATGATTTGATTCTATTAAGACTTGTATATAAACATCAACTTAATGTTAAACACCAAAAATAATATATTTTGGCAAGAAACTTTATACTTTATTAAAACATTAATGATTCAACCCTCCATTCATTCATTCCAATGTTTTTCCATCACATGACTATTTGTTGATCTTTATTTTAGAATAGATTTTCATTATATTTGTTATTTATATCTTATTAAAAAAAATTTAAAAAATAAAAACTACAAATATGGGTCAATAGGTTTTAAGACAGTGTCGGTTTGGTAGGGTCAAATATTCAAATATAATAAGCCTTCGTTTGAGATATAGATTGGCTTTTTAACTTTTGAGCTTTTTGACTATTTTAGGGGTTGTTTGGGATAATGATCTAAATAAATGTAATTTTTGACTTTTTATGAAATATGAGTTGGGTATGGATTAGGTTTGAAGTGATGTGATAGAGAGGTGATGTGACTTAAATAAGATGATATGACTTAAATAGGATAGTAACTTTTTGATTTTTTGACTTTTTTAGGTTATGACAAACAAGGCCTAAGTCTGGGGCTAAAAAGTCTTGTTTGAGATGGACTTTTTGATTTTTTTATTTTTATGAAAGAAAAAATGAAATGATTATGATTCGAATGTGACATTCTTGTTTTATTAACTTTTTAGTCTATTTTTTCATTTTATGACTAAAATAGCCAAAAAAAAATTATCCCAAACATAGCCTAAGACTTTGTTTGGAAAGAATTTTTTTTACTTAATTTTTTGACTTTTTAATTATTTTAATCTGACAAAAAAGTTCAATTTAGAATAAATTTTTAATTTTTTTTTTGGGGATGCACCAATAAATCCCAAATTAATAACTTATACACTATTTAGTCTTAAAAGTTTTCTTATAGACTGAAAGGTCCCATTACAATGTTAATAACATCAGATACAATGTTAATAGCATCAGAGTAATGTTACAAACATTAGATTTCAAACATCTAATGTTCATCAAATTTCAATAATGTTTAAAATTATAGGATGACAAACATCTAATATTCATCAGATTTCAATAAATTTTGAAATTATAGAATGAAACATCAAATCATTTACATCATTTACATCATGCTGATGTAAAAATAGGACTAAATGGAGCATAAGAAAACTTTTAAGACCAAATGGTTCAACTTTTCAAAAACTAGGACTCATGGGTAAATTTTCTTTTTTTTTTTTTATAATTTTGTGAAAAAAATAAAATAATTATAATTTAAATATAATATTATATCTTATTAACTTTTAATCTATTTTATTTGTAGTAGACTAAACCATCTTATCAAACGAAGGATAAGTGAAAAGTACCAGACAAATCTACCATAACCACCAAAACTCCACCATTATCAATGTATACCATAGCTTTACAGTAATGTGTCCTGTAATCTAATTAACATAGATTAATTTGAGAGAGAGAGAGAGAGAGAGAGAGAGAGAGAGTGACCCACATCTCAACCATAGAGGCAACCTCCTCTGGGTTGTCCACTGCATGCTCATTCAAAGCTCCAACCTCTTCCAACCTAAAACAACAGGAACCCATTAAATTCACCACAACCAAAAATCAACTAGAACTGAACAAAAATCAATTGAACAGACTCTGACCATCAGACCCGTTGATCAACCGACAACGCTAGTACGCTACACAATTTTTGTACAATGACCACCACTTTCTGCTGATTCCACAGTGTGAACCCATTATGGGTAAACACAAAAGAAACCTACGCAGCAGGGTCATTACAGTAATTTACACCACATGAACCGACAATTATCCAATAAAGCTGCGAGTAGAGGAAATAAAGGTGGACTGGACACGAAGTACGCTGCAATGCCGACTGTGTAGAGAGAGAGAGAGAGAGAGAGAGTACAGTGCTCAAGGTCTAGGGCACGCCAATCGTGCACCGTTAAAACCGTAGAAAGTGATTGGAGAGAGAGAAAATGGAAAAAGCAAATAAGAAACCAACCGAAAACTGCTACTTCTAGAGAGAGAAAATTCTAGAGAGAGAGGGGGGGGGGGGGGGGGCGAGTCGAATCGCCGGTGGGAAATTTCGCCAATTTGTACTCGCAGAGTGAATGACAGAACTAACCTCCTGTAAATTGTTTTGTTTATGAACAGTGGTCGAGTTATTAAGTTGTTTTTGCAGGGTAATTATGGAAATTAAGAAGGAATAAACAAGATAACAGATTAAACGGTGCTGATCGAAGGGAACATGGGATCTTAACGGCTGAGATTGTTCGGGGGGTTTTGAATGGTATGGTAACAACAGATCTAACAGTGGAAGATTCGTGGAGACACAGAAATGGACGGCTGTGAATTAAAGAAAATGTAATGAAGCAATAACTTTAGAGAACAAGCTAAGGTGGTACAGAGTCTAGTGAGAGAGTAGTGGTGGTGGTACTGACCTTGTCGCCGCTATTGATGACTCGTTCGAGCTCTGCAACTTCTCTGTTTCAACATTCCTGTAAATAGAATCAACAAATGTGTAGGTTTAAGGTCAATTCAACACCATTAAAATCTCCTTTTTCTCTCTCTAGAATGCTCTAATTTCGTAGGGTTGGAGAAACAGAGTGGTCCTGAGTCTCAGAAAAACGAAAATGTACAGCGAACACTCAAAGCGGACTTTTAATAGAAGCGCCGATAAAAGTAAATGCAGAAAAGCAAATCTGTAATTCAAAATCGATTTCGCTCCAAAATCACCACAAATGCAGAGAGAATCCAAATTCAAAATCAAAATGTCACAAAAAATAATGAATTTCTAACTCAAAAAATCCCCGAAAACAGAGAGAGAAGGGGGTTTGATTCTAAGAATTGTGTACATACACGGAGGCAGAGACGTCGTCGTTTGGTACTCTCGCCATTGCTCCGACGAAGAGCGCGAGAAGAAGCAACGAGCACAGAGAAACCCACTTGGTGGAGACCGCCATTGCCATTCCCATTCCCATTCCCATTCCCTCTCTCTCTAGTTTCTGTCTCTATTTCTCTCTCCTCAGTTTGTTTCTTTAGGTGGAGCTGAAAGAAAGAGGAAGAAGAAAAGCAGAGAATGACGAAGCTCCCTCCTAAACCCTTTATAGACGAATTAAAAAAGAGAACGTTAAGCGGGCCGTTAACTATAGACAAACGGTATGACCATGGTTAGGTTACATTTAACGAAAAAACATTTGACCCTGGTTAGGTTAACATTAGCTAAACCTTTTCACTAAAGTTAACCACCTCACTAACTGCCACTAACTGGTCTCACATTCTCTCTCTCTCTCTCTACGTTGCGACGTTGGGGTTGTATCACGTGCAAGGTTTTAGTATTGCCCCTATAAGTGTAAGAAATTACGGTAATGACACTCAACTAACTTTTAACAGAGGAAGGTTCATTAATTACTGGTGTGTACGACCAGAAGCGGAGGAAAGAGAGAGAGAGAAGGAGTACGGAAATTCCGAAGGCAACGGATTGTGGGTGGTGGGGATAAAAATATTCAAATGGGATTTGTAGATTCCGTGTAAAATGTTTTCCGGGGTCCCCGAAATTATCGGCGGTGCTTATTGAGGATTAGTGCCAACCAAACGGACTTTGAAACCCCAAAACTAACCAATTGGTTGGTGGTCAAGTGGCGATTGGAACTTGACTTGGTAGGAAGGACCACGGTTCGATTCCCCGCATCGCCAATTGGGAGGGGATTTGAGTCTAACCATCCAAAACTACTCCCCGAATCCGGATTAGTCGACCTAAGGGTCGGATACCGGGTGGTGAACCAAAAAAAAGAAACCCCAAAAAAATAAAATAAAATAAAAAAATAAAATAGCATAGTTAAAATCTGCGTTATACAGGGACAAATAATAAAATGTGATAAATAATATTAAATATGTTAAAAATTAATTAAATATTATAATATTAATTTAGATAATTATTTAAATAATATATTTGAGTGATTTCACTAGTGGTGGTGTTTGTTTTAAAAGGATTAAGCCACGTGATTGGATTAATAATTTATTCAAACTAATAGTCCGTGGTTTGATTCAAAATTTATATTTCAAACTATTAGTCTCAAATGTATTGAACTATTGTATCCCATGGGGGTGGGACACAAATGAGAGGATTTGAGATTAGGTAATGAAACGACCATTTTAACTCTCTACTATTTAAATATGTATTATATTTAATAAAATTTAAATGTCTCAATTTAAAAATAAAATAATTTTATTTAATTTTTATTGATATTTTATTTATTCAATTTTTTAAAATAATTTTTTATAGATATTTTATTGATATTTGATTTCAAAATTTTGTTTATATTTTATTTAATTTCATTACTTAAATTTTAATAGATGTTTTATTTAATTATTATTATTTTTTAAAGTAAATTTGTTTAACATTTTAATTAAAAAAGTAACATATATTTTTATTGATATTTTATTTATTTAATTTTTAAAAAATAAATTATTTAATTGTGTAAAAAATAAAATAAAATAAATTTTTATTTAATCTAGCTAAAAATAATTAAAATATTAAATATATGTTTAATATTGCTATTACTTAGTAAGTAATTGAAAAGGGTAAAATAGTCATTTGAGCATTTATCCTTCTCCATAATATCCTAAACAAACATAGAATTCATATTCTATTCAACCAAATAGTTCTTTCCTTAATCTCATAACTAAACAAATATGGGATACATATTCTATCCAACCAAATAGTCTCAGGACTATGAATCCTAGGATTACAATCAGATTTCAATTCCCCATTATCCAGTCCGTCCAAACAAACATACCCTATATTTATATAAATATGCAAGACTAATTATTTTTTTTTTGAAATACACTCAATCAAATAAACACAATTGAAAAGGAAGTGTAAGAGTGGAATTCTATAAATATAAGATAAAAATTTTAAAAAAAAAAATTAAGTTTAAATTTGAAGATGAATATAGAAAGAGAAATTAGATAAATTTTTGAAAAAAAATAAACTCAATTGAAAATCAAGAGCAAGAGTGGATTCTGTAAATATAAGATAAAGATAAATAAAAAAAAATCAAATTTAAATTTGAGGATGAACTACAAGAATATAGAAAGAGAAAATTAAATAAATTCTAAAAAATTGAGGTAGAGAGAAATTCAGTAAACATCAAATGAAAATTGAAAAAAAGAAATAAGTTGAAATTTAAAAATTCAAAAATAAAATAAGATAAACTTGAAAAAAATATATAATATAACTATAATAATAGAATAACAGAAGACGTTAATAGTTTAAAATTAGATAAGAGTGAAATGTCAACTTTTTAAAATTCATATTTTAAAAATAAATAAATAAAAAAAATTCAAAAATAAAAACTGAGGTGTAGTAAGTTAAAAATTAGATAAGAGTTAAATGGCAACTATAATTTTTTAAAATTTAAATTTTGTGTAGTTAAAAAATAAGCATTTATGATAACTTATTATACAAATTTTAATTCTATTTTGTGTCTACTATTAATAATTTTTAACAATTTTTTTTATTCTAAAGCTACTTAATTAAAAAAAAAAAATCAAGGAATCACCTTTTTATTTCTTAATTTTGTTTTGTGTCAATAATCTATAAATTTCAACAATTTTTGTATTTTGAAGCAACTAAATAAAAAAAAATAGTATCACTTTTCTTTTTAAAATTTTAGTTAGTTTCATTTTAATTTTGTTTGTGTCAATAACCTATAAATTTAGCAATTTTTGTATTCTAAAGGTACTAAATAAAAATAAAAAAAACATCACTTTTCTTTTTAAAATCTTAGTTAGTTTTATTTTTACTTTGTGTTAATAACTGGTGAAGTGGCATTGGTAATGCTATGCATGAATATAAATAAATAATCAAAAAATTAATTTTAAATAAAAAGTGAGGTGTAGTAAGTTAAAAATTAGATAAGAGTTAAATGGCAACTATAATTTTTTTAAATTTAAATTTTGTGTAGTTAAAAAATAAGCATTTATGATATCTTATTATACAAATTTTAATTCTATTTTGTGTCTACTATTAATAATTTTTAACAATTTTTTTTATTCTAAAGCTACTTAATTAAAAAAAAAAATCAAGGAATCACGTTTTTATTTCTTAATTTTGTTTTGTGTCAATAATCTATAAATTTCAACAATTTTTGTATTTTGAAGCAACTAAATAAAAAAAAAAATTAGTATCACTTTTCTTTTTAAAATTTTAGTTAGTTTCATTTTAATTTTGTTTGTGTCAATAACCTATAAATTTAGCAATTTTTGTATTCTAAAGGTACTAAATAAAAATAAAAAAACATCACTTTTCTTTTTTAAATCTTAATTAGTTTTATTTTTACTTTGTGTTAATAACTGGTAAAGTGGCATTGGTAGTGCTATGCATGAATATAAATAAATAATCAAAAATTAGTTTTAAAATTAAATAATAATATAAAATTTATCAAAAATATGTAGTAAAAATGATTTATAATCAATTAAATTTTATTCATTTTTATCAAAGTTACACATAAATAACTTGTATATTATTTATGCCAACGTGACCTTCATCTAATCATTATATTGGTCTATGCCCAACTTATGAATCATTTTAACCTATTTATTTATTAAATTGGTAAATAAATATCTATAAATATTTTTTATTTTTTAAATAAGAAATATGAACATATTTTATGCATATCTATTAAAAAAATTTGAACTTAGGTAAAAAATTATATATTTATGTTAAACACTATGAAATAAATAGTTACATATATTTATATATTAAGAAATTATCTAAGATAAAGCCGTCATAAATTATATATCATATTTTAGTTTTAATCTTAGTAAAAATATTTGATAATAACAAATTTAAACATTATGTATAAATTATATAATAATTTATAGATTCATGATCAGTATGAGTTAGTTTGGGGGGTTCTAATAGTAGATTAAACATTCAATGGGCCAATGTTTGGGCCCCGTTTTGATGATTCGAACATTCACATTTTAAGATTCGTCGAGTATATCCTTGCAAAAAAATCAAGCCAATCAGATAACAAAAATCACGTGTTTGGACCAGTTTTGTATGAACTGTTCATTTTCTCACCATCTATTTTTTTCATACAAAACTAATACAAACACATGGTTGCCATTATTTGATCGACTTTATTTTTTACAGAGATGATATACTCGACGAATATTAAACTATGAATAATTTAAATTATCAAAATAGGGCCCAAAAGTATGCCCACAAGGCCCAACAGCATCTCTCCAGTCTAATAGAAGATTGGAGAGAAGCTCATGTCATGTTAAAAAATCAAGCAATAATGTTTAAAATTTAAAGTAAAGCATTAACTATTTTCCATATGTGTATATGTATATGTATAAATGTATCAAAATCATGCATTAATGCAATCTTAGGGAAGCAATTTTGAAAAAAAATTTGGTATGGTAAACATAAATTAGGGAAATAATTTGAAATGGTAATTATGGTAGCATAATTCAAGGGTTTAATATAAGACTCCATGAATTTAATTATGAACTAATTAAAATGCAACACACAATGACACTTAGTGTTTTTATTATTAAAAAAAAAATTGAGTTGAGAATTTGAACCTTAAAAGAAACCCTATTAACGTAACCCTATTCATGTTTACTGTGTATGAAAATAATGAGATTTGATATATACGTTAAGTAGTAATGGCCATGGTGAAAAAAAAAAAAAAACTTGTTACGAAATTTTAATTATATAAATTATTTTACGATGAAATATTTTTAAGTGTGTGATTTATTAATTTTTTTTTAATTAGAAAACTCTTTTTTTGAGTGTGTGATTTATTAATTAGTTTTTCTTAATTGGAAAACTCCTTCCTTATTTGATGGTAAAGAAGGAATGATTTTAGGAATAAAAAATACATTCTTTGTTTAAAAAAAGAAAGCGTTAATGTGTGGTTTATTAATTTATTTTTTAAATTGAAAAATCAATAAATTTGGATTGAGCATTTAGAGTTTTCTTAGTCCTTCTCACTAAAAATCCCTTTTACTTATATGATATATAGATACGTGATCATCCACATGTGCTCTAAGTATCTCATTAACTTTTTAAAAAAAAAAAAAAGAAAAAAAAAATAAACAAACGAACAAAAAAGAAGGTTATTACAAGTAGATTAAGTGGTGTCTTGTGAAGTTGGTAAAAAATTAATTTTTTAATTTTTTGTATTAAAAAAAGCTGACTTTTTTATGTAAAAAAACTAAAATGTCAAAAAATTGACTTTTTTAGAAAGTTTCCAAAACACCTCCTAAATATGTGTTAATTCTATAATTATAGAATGGATAAGGTTGAAAATGAAAATATCTTCCTAGTCTATGTTAGATGGCTGGCTACCATTCCATGCAAAATTTTAAATTAGTTTTACGTTCTGTTTGTTTGGATAAAAAAATAATAATAATAATTTTTTTTAAAAAATATTGTTCTATGTTTGACGGTAATGATGGTGGAACGAAAATGAAGATGGAGGTAGAGATGGTGGCATGATGATGGTAGTAGTAGTGGTCATAATGATGGTCACATAGTAATGGAGGTGAGAGTGGTAGTGACAGTGTATGGCAACATTGGTAAAATTTCAATTCAAAAAATATTTTTCGTCTTTTAAAAGTGGAAATTTTTTTTCTACCCACATAGATTTGTTTTCTATTAACCATGAAAAATATTTTTTATCAATTTTTATTTTCTATTATACCAAATATCAGAAATATAGAAAATATTTTTAAAAAATATTTTTCGCCAAAACAAAGGAAACGTTAGGGAGAAATATAACTTAACCATTTATGTTATTAGTGTTGTTGATGTGTTAAAATAACATGAAGTTACCAAAGAAATTTTCTTGCATTATTGATATTGGCCAATTAATTTGTTATCCCTTTGTATCAACAAAAAAATATGTACCAAGCTAAAATCTTATAAACTAAAAAGGGAAATCATTTTTACAGAAAATATTTTCTTATTTTCTGTATGAAAATATTTTCATTGAAACAAGAAGAACTTTAATATATAATATAACAAAAAGAATGTAAACTTTGAGTTCCAAGTAAGAAATAGTAATAATAATAATAAATAATTAAATAGTTATGGGTTCACTTAGGTGTTCTTTAAGTTAAGGTTGAATTACACCAATGGTCTGTATAGCTTAGGATTTGTATCACTTTAATCCTTTACTTTTTAATTGTGATATATTTGACCCTTAATTTTGAATCTTGTTCTAAATCACGACAATTAAAAATACTATTGTTCAATTTCAAGGGCAATGTTATCAATTTGATAAAATATAAATTAATTTGACAAAAATAAATAGCAAAAAAATATTTTTAAATTTTTAAAAATTATTTATACCCACCAAAAATAAAATTATATAAAATTGATAAATCTTTTACATATTTATTTATTTATTTTTACCAAATTAATTTTTAGTATATATTTGGATAATGATCATGTAATGAGTGATTATTTTTATTTAGTTTCTATTTTTGGAAAAATCAAATATGGTGACAATTTTGATATCATTATTACACCAATCCATTAAATCAAAAAATTCAAAATTAAAAAAATTTCATATATTAAATATATCGATTACACATTAAAAACCTAATAACCATCAATTATATGATAACTATCCAAAAATATCTATTAACAATAAATATAATCATTTATTACATGATAACCATCGAAAAGCATCAACAAAAACAATTACCTATTACATGATCATCATCCAAACACATACTAAAAATTAATTTGGTAAAAAAAAAATGTGCAAAAGATTTATCAATTTTACATAATTTTAGCTTTGGTGGGTAGAAATAATTTTTAAAAATTTAAAAATATGCTTTTGACATTCATTTTTGTTAAACTAGTTTATATTTTATCAAATTGATGGTTTTGCCCTTAAAATTAAGTAATGATATCTTTAATTGCCCTTATTTGAAACAAGATTCAAAATTCAAGGTCAAATGTATCATAATTGAAAAATCAAAGACTAAAGTGACACGAATCCCAAATTACAGACAGTTAGTGTAATTCGCCCTTAAGTTAATAATCTATGAATATGAAAAAGGAATTCTCTAAGTGGGAGAAAAAATCTCAATTAATATATGGAGAATAAAACCTACACGTAGATAGGAAGATTCAAGCTGCTGATCCCTTAAATTCAAACCATTGACGTCCTAATATGATACATGCGTTCGGATCAATTAAGCTAAGCCTGGCTAATTGTTGTGAATATATAACAATTTGGATTCCTAATTCTTATGAGTATTCATGTGCCAATGCTTATTTAAGTTATATATAAAATATTTACATTGGACTATTTCTTCATTTAAATACAACACTGCAAGTCCGAATATAGCAATTTAGCAAATTGAAGATTGAGATAAAGATCAAAAAGGCTTTTACAAATTGAACACCAATAAAGGAAAAGGGCCAAACGACTTGGTACAATCATTAGTCCCCAAATCAGAGGCACAGTTGAGTCAAAAGATCTTTTGGTAACTGCATCACTCGTAATCTTTTTTTACTTCTTTTTTTTAAATCTTATTCTTCTTCTTTTTTTCTTTCTTTTTTTTTCTTTTTTTTTTTGTTTTGGGTCCAAAGTCTCTTGACCGTAACAAAATGCATATACACCACCAATGCAATTTAAGTGGTTAGAATGAATAAAGGTGAAACTCTATGCAGTAAAAAAGACAAGGCTGCCTGCCTCTTGTATTTTTTAATTTCTTCATGCAGTATAATACCATATTACGTAGGCTTTCTTTGACTGCTAAGGCTCCGTTTGTTTATTTTTCATTATTTGGGTGGTTAAAAAATAAATAAAATATTTTAGTTAAAAGACAACATATTAATTGCGTTCTAAAGATCCGTAAGCTTTTTTTTTTTTTTTTGTTTTTTTCTATGTTGATCAATGCTTCATCACCTTCAATTGTTATCTTATTAAATTCTTTACATTTTTAATTTTTTTTTATAATTTGTTCATTATTAATTTTTTTGCTGCTGAAAATATTTTGTTAACCAAACATAGGAAAATTAAGAAAAAAATTGTTCTTGTACAAAATTATTTTATATGAAAAATATTTTACTGCGTAAAATATTTTATATCAAGACAAAATGAAGCATTAGTTTTAAAAAATAATTTATTGACTAAAATTAAGCATATAAAAAAGTTAATACTAAAAAAAAAAAAACTAATATAGAAGCTCAATGCACTGCAACGGTCCATTGGCATTACAATTGCATCTTTTTATCCAATCCAATAAACAAGTTCTAATAAATATATATATATATATAAATGTGGAGCAATTATTTCATGTCATACAAGAGTTTTTTTTTTTTTTGTCATAAGGTGTTTGGTGTATAAGACCTTTCAAAGCATTTGTTCGTTTTTAGTCTATTGCAATGACTCCAAAAGATGTGAATCAATCTATAATATAATTGTTTCTTTTCAATGGAGCTCATAAATCAATGTTTGCTATGCATCCGGATAACAACAAGATGTATCAGGACTTAAAATAGAGTTACTGGTGGCCAAATATGAAACGTGTCCTCCTTTCATTTTTTAAATTTTTTTGAGAACTTATCTTAAGAACTTTCATTTCTTATGGTAAAAATGTGTGCTTTCTTGTTTATCTTTACAGGTTTAATTAGAGTTTTTACAAGGACTACTCAAAGAGTAGTAGAGAATTAAGGAGAGGACAATATTTAAGGGTATTTTCATCAAGGCGGAGGCTTCTTTTCAATTTGAAATTAGATTGGAACATGTTATTGGGCTTTGTGGGCCCATAGAAGAACCCACATCGATAATCCGAACCGTTAATATGTAAAACTTGTTGGGTACTTTATCTTTACAAAAAATCAAGTTTATCGGATATTGATAGGTGCTTGATCTGTTTAAATTTTGGTAAACGGTAAGTATGATTTTAAAAATAAATTGTTAATACAAATGCGATATGATAAAGTAGCTATTGATATCTGATAAACATAAATTTTTTACAGGAATGAAATACTTGACGGGTCTTACATATTGGTTGGAATCATCAAAACAGACCCAAAATGGACCAAATGAAGAGAATCTAGTCCCTTTTATCAAATTGCTCTTTTCTTTAATAGAATTAATGTTCATCTTAGGGGTGGGTGCGGGTCGGTTGCGGCCATGGAACCTCCAATCCGCCATTCGTTTGTCAGATTGGCTGATTGGAGAAAATCAATCCGCATCTGTCCACTAATCCGGCAGATGTGGATTGAGCGGATTTGCGGTTTAGCAGATGGATGCGTCTCGGTTTGGCAGTTTAAAATTTTATAAATTTTCAACATAATTCAACTCGTACACTTCCTCAAAAAAAAAAAAAAAAAAAAGAAGAAAATATTACAGTTAATGACTTAAAAAAATATTACAATCACTGCATGCCATATTTGAAACTTTAGAATATCACAATCACTGTATGTCTCATCCACATACTACAATCACAGTATCCCTCATCTACATAAAATATTACAATCTGTGATTCTTAAAATATAAAAACAATTCAAACCACCAAAATCATGAACAGAGTAGCAGTAGAGATTGTATGTCTCTGTATTGTTACATCTATACCTATTTTTGAAAACAAAAACCAACCAGCATATATCATATTTTCTATTTATTATTTTTAGAGATAGATTTTGAAAACCAAAAAATATAGATAAATAATACGTTTATTTTTTTCAATTCAAAAAAGATATTCAAGTTGAAAACTTTTTTTCAATAGAATATTTAAACTCTTTTTTAATTAAAAACACAAACAGAATATTTAAACAAACTGAAAACATAAAGTCTTATAAATTACTAGGAGTATTCGCAGTTTGGCGGTTCGGTTGCGGTCAAAAAAATCTCAAATCCGCCATCCGTCCGCCAGATTGACAGATTGGAGAAAATCAATCTGCAATCGTCCGCTCGTCATCACGTATCCGTCCAAAATACGACGAATCGGTTCGGTTCGGTCGATTTTGACGGATCGATATATCCGCTGCCCACTCCTAATTCATCTTATTAATCGACTAAAGACCCATGTAATATTTCATTTTAATTGAGTTAGATGTATTATTGTCAACAAACACGGGGGGTCCTCCTAATTGACCTATAATTTTATGTCAATTTATCTGAGGTTAACTATTAAAATCTATACTCAATAAGTAAACAAATCTATACAATTTATTTTCATTCGTCAGACACCACTTGAAACTAAAAAAATTGTATTAACCACATTTCTTTTCTTTTCTTATTTTTTTGTGCTAACACTATTTTTTTTAATATGTAACAATTTTTTATTTTTTGGAGAGGGTTTTGACTTTTGGTGTAATTATTAATTTTCTTCACTTGGAGCCCTTCAATATTGCCCCTTTTGGGAACACGATTATGTCCCCATGGAACAACCCAAGTGGCTCCCATCATAACATGATTCCACGCCTCTAACTATGCAATTACCTCTTTCCAATTTTATCCCTCCTCTCTCCTCTCACCTATCACAAAAAGGTTCACAAAAGCATCATCAATCCATCGTATTTATTACATAGATGTTTATTTTTATATATGTACTCATTGAATCAAGACCCTTGATTGCGTGGACCAATCTAGCATGATGTTAGTTATGATCTAAGAAATTACACTTAATTGTTGACTTTGCAACACAAATTTTTATAACTGCATCGATAAGGTTGGGCTGCATCAATAAGCATGGGCATTTCATGAATCATTTGATCCAACGCTCTACATTCACCGGTGATTGCGATGGACATGCATTTTGGATTATGATGTGGTTTTATTTTAAGGAGAAATTTAATAGTTAGATAATTTGTTCTGAATCTCTATTTCTTAATAGGATTAGGAGAGAATAGGACTATGTTTAGAATCAACAATTAAATACCGAATCTCATAAAATAAATAACAATCGTAAAGAGTAACGTACATTGCATTCTCATGTTTGAAAGGAATGGGATTGGCTATCATTATCGTATGCCCGATTATTTTCTTCATAAAATTTTATTTTATCTCCTCATTACAACTAACTAATCCAAGTTTTTATCTTTTATCCAGCAGCCATACGTATATTTTGTTCATAATATACTCTTTATCTTGAAAGGATAGAGAAATTGTAAACTTAGGCCTCGTTTGGAAACAAGCTTTTTTAATAACTTTTTGGTTTTTTGTTTAAAATGTGACATAAAAAAAACTAGTATGTTTGGGATGACTTTTTGACTTTTTACGAAAAGATGTGCAAAAAGTAGAGAGAAAAAGAAATCTTTGACTTTTTAGTATGAATTATTGACTTTTTAATTTTTTAACTAAATGAGCACTTGCCAAACGAGACAGCCTTCCCTCTCTTCCACTTTTAACTAGTTTCATATTTGATTAACTTCCTTCATTGATCATTAGTAAGATTTTAGGTGGGGACTAAAAAAGATTATGAAGATTTAACCATTTTCATATCTTGACCCACAAGCAAGGGGAGAGAGATGTTTGGAAGATTGGTTTTGCTTTAATGCACTTTTTACTCAATTACATCTTCACAAACAGAAAAGGAAAAGCTAGCTAGATTTGTAGGCCATGTTTGTTACCAGAATTTGGGTGGGTATTTAAAGCTCAATTGGTTTTATTCTGTTTTTAATCTCATTCGGGTATTAATCCAATTAGTGATCGGGTTAATCCATAGCTTGAATTAGGCTAAAAAATAATGTTATTTTACAATTATTAGAATTTGAAAATTTTATTTTACACTTAAAAAATTATTAAACAAATTAATATTTTACGAATTATTTTGGTCGTATAGTTTTGCATCTAAAATATAAGTGAGGGTCAAGAATTTCAATGTTATTATCCAGAATTTTTATTTTTGAACAAAAATAAATTTTAAAAATTAAAAAAAATAGAAAAATCATTTTTAAAAGTAATTTGCCAAAAAAATTATCATATGATTCCCCATTTTTAGCTATTATATTATTTTAAAAAATGATTATGAGTCATTGAAATTGCATTACGTGATAATACAATTGCCCGTGATCAAAGAAATCACAATTGAGCGTAATTAACACCATTTTAAAATATAACCAAAAACAAAAAGAGCATCTTCAATGGTTAGAGAGGTAAATAGTATTAAAATGTTTTACTTTAGTAATGTTGCACCAATAGTATAATACAAGATATTTTTAATTTTTCTCGTAAAATATCAAATCAAAATACTATACAAGAGTCTCAAGAGGAAAGATGTAGATAAAAAAAAATAAAAATAAAATAAAAAATTTACCTATAGATAAACCCTATGTTATATTTGGCACAAGATTTATCTATAAATGATATACTTACTAGCCCGAACACTTAATTATTCAAACAAAAAAATCATATAAATTACCATTAAAATAGAAAATTTGGAATTTCAAATATATATACAATAACAACTCGTATAATTCACTATTAAAAAAATCTAATAAAATGTAGTCAATTTTAATTGGACAATTTATTGGTCTTGCTATCACAATCGCTCATAAGAAAATATGAAAATAACCCTTCTAAAAAATAGTTTTGTTCAACCACTCTTGAATTATAGAAGTCAACATTTTGACATCACTCCGGAGCGCACACTGTTTTGATACATAAGGGCTGGTTCGGTAATTACACTTTATTTGAAATATTTTTTAATTTTTTTTATAAAAAAAAATTATGTAAAAAATAAAGTGATAATATCACATAAATAAAAATAATTTTTTTACTATTTTACGGCTTGTTTGGCAAGGAATTGACACACCATAGGAAACTAGACGTATTTCAAACTAGGCATCATTGTTAGCACCTAATTCTGACAAGAACAAAAAGTTAAAACAAATAGAATTTTTATAGGGCTAAATTATAAATACATTTTTTGATATTTGCTTAAAATATAAATTGGCTCCTGTAGTTTAGAAAATTATAAATACATTACTGTCAAAATTTTTCATTTAACATAATTAATCGAAAAAGTAAAATTTCTAACTGTTCACCTATACAATAATAAAATTATTTGAATTATTAATTGAAATAAAATATTAATATTATTAAAAACTGTTAATTAAATTATGATTTATTAATAAAAGGACCTATTTGTTATAAAATTAGAAACTTTAGAGGACGTAATGTAATTTCTAGAACCATAGGGGTAATTTATAATTTAAATAAATCTTAGGAAGTGTGTTTGTAATTTACTCTTTTTACATATACAAAAATTCATTGCATTAAATCTGGTTTATGCAACTTATTATAAGGTAAAAATTTATAATTTAAAACCGTAGAAAGCAAATTTTTTCTAACTTTCAGATAAATAATTTTTTAAAAATATTTATTTAATTTATTTATGTTTTAATAAGTTAAAAGCAAATATCATACCAAACAATTTAACATAAATATTCAAAATAAAAATAAAGATAAAAAAGTTCAAATAAATTGTATAAAACAGTGTCATTATATTACAAAATACTATTTTGGTACTGTTACTGATTCAATTTGTTAGCTAGTGATTTCTTAATTTTATTAGCTTGTGTTCTAAAAGGGTATCAATAAGGCTAAGGCATGTGTCAATCTTAATTGTGATGTTAGTATATGCTTTCATTGTCAAGAAAGTGTTGCCAAAATTGCCGCAAAACAAATTTGATGGCTGGATATATTAATACCCATATATACCAAAGGTTGAAGGCACCTCATTTTGAACAACCAAAACTTCCTGAAAAGCTTTAATGTAAAGTTCAAGCTACTTGGGTATTTTAGGCTGGCCTATGGACAGAGAGCAAAAGTATAGCTTCAAAAAGGGTTTGCACTAAACCGCCAAGAATTTTTTGTTTTTAAAATAGTTGGTGTGTCTCAAATACACTCTTCACCGCCACGGGTGGAGTTAAGGGTGGGTAACGGTTTATTCGATCTGTAAAAAATGTTCAATTTGTCTAATTTGATAGGTGGTTTTGTAAATATAATACGAGCGGATGCAGTTTGAAATATAACATCTTTGCGGGTTGTGAGTTTAACCCACACCCGCAAGAAACCGCCCGCACTTTATTATTATTATTTTTTATCTTAACTATTGATTTCATTTCTATATCCCACCTAAATATTTTTGTCCAAAACAAAACACTTTTTATTTTTTGAACTTACTCTAACATTACATTTGCTAATAGTATTATATCAACTGAAACTAAATAAATACTGATCATATTATTATTGTTACATAGCTGAACTTGTCCCGGATGAAGTGTGATTTGAAATTTTAAATTTCTTAATGAATATGGAGTTATAATTTAGGATTTTGAAATATATGCTTGCGTTAGTTTATGATTTGATTTAAGATTTTGAATGATTTGTTTGTGTTACGAATTGATTTTGTTGTATTTTTAATTTTATAAGTTTTAATTCATTAATTATTAATGTTGGAATATTTTAGAAAATGGGAAGAAAAGGGCCCAAAATAAATATTTACAAAATGGGAAAAAAATAAGACTCAAAAATAAATTTTTGAAGAAAAAAGTTCAATCCGCAAACTATCCACAACCGCTCGCACATTCGCGAACCTTATCCGCACAAACCGCAAACCGCACTGCGGGCAGTTGCGGACTGTCTTTTCCCCAAACCGCATAGATGCGGGCAGGTCCAAACCAATCTACAAACCGCCCAAATTCAAACTGCGAACACCCCTAGGTGGAGCTATGCTTATAATAGTGGTGTTAGTTGATACCATTGAGTTTCAAAAAAAATTTAGAGCACTAGGTCCATAAAAATAAAAAAAATAAAAAATCATTCTACAAATTTTACATATTGACCCTACTCACTGGGACAAAAAAATAAAAAATAAAAACTCACTCTCACTGTACATATACAAACAAAATCATACTTTATTTAGAAAATTTAGCACTCTACAAACAAATCCACTATTTGTTTATTCTTTTTGGTCTTAATCCCGAGTCCAAAGTCGATAATTATTTGGAACAACAATCACAATTCCTAGTCCTTTGGTCTTTGAATGTGGCACCACTGTGGTCAGATTTCTTTTATTCAAGACATTTTTTCTGTGTATAATTCAATTGTGTTGATGAGTTATTGTCAACATTTAGGATTTGATAAGAACAAAAACTGGGTTTTTGTGTGTGTTGTTTTCTAACCACACTGCCAAACAGGTACTCAGCTGGAGAACACTGGCAAAATAGATTGTGCCCCGAACGACCTGTCACAGAAAGATGAGACTCTGGCGGTGGTTCTTCCACTCGGGGGCACTGCGACGATCAAGTCAATATTCAATTATCTTTCAAAGATAGCAAATAGTGCTTAACTCACTTAGTCAGAATACGAAAAACGTACCTTAGACCCATGAGGGTGCCTTACTTTTATAGTCAGGACTAACCTGATCCCTGTAGAAGTCTAGCTTCTCTTGGACTCTAACCTAATGCTCATCCTAGACTCTGTAATAGATAAAGATAAACTCTCTAAGAGCTTTATCCTTATCCAGGCTAAGGTCCTCCCCCATTCTAAAACTCTTATAGCTTCTCCGTTCATCTCGAATCCCGGTATTTTCGCAGGTAATCTCAGCCTAGCCAAGATCACCTCGGTGCCAAGACCAAGATACATGGCACCTCGGCTAGCACCTTGGCCATGTGTTATCATTCACAAAAATATGCCTCCAGAACTACCCCCTAGGTTCTATTACCTCGGCATCTTAAGGTGATGGAACCTATATCCTTTGTCAACATAGCACGTCGGCTAGAACCTGCTCCACCACTTATTACCGGGGTCATCACACGTCGGCTCCATATGACCAAGACTTCAGTGTGTTTTGTCAATGCCTTAGAACCAAGAACCAAGTTTGTTAAGTTCCTTAACTGAGATTGTTCCCCTAGCCGAGGTCTTTGCTTCATTAAATCAAGAACTCCAAGAGTTCCATATGCGCATGAGCTGTCATACACGGTTTCTCAACCGTTTTCGCCACGCGTCTTTTCCTTATTGATCCGTACTTGATACGTGCCATCAGGTCGCGTCGCTTCTACGTGCGCCGCCTGACAGACACGTCGTCCTAGGCACACTAATTGCGATTTTGCCACATTTTCATGTTTTTGATCAAAACATCCCTCTCTCTCCGTCTTTTCACCTTTGCATCATTATTTTCGCTCAAGTTTTCTCTCTCTAACACTTCTCTCCCAAATCCTCCATTTCTGTTTTCTCGAAGCTTTTAGCAACTACTTTCATTCTTCCCCTCCGGCGAGGCATTCAACGTTCTACTACTCGTACCACCATCGTTCAACTTTGGCGTACCTTACACCAGCGTCACTCCCCTTGGTAAGTCACTGCTTTCCTCCTTATCAATTTGTGATTTACTTAAAAACTCCACTGCATTGTTTGCTGCCATTGCAAACCTGTTTATGTTCTTGAATATTTTACTTGTGCGTTGAATTCCATCATTCACATATTGAGCGCGTTTGTTTCATGATTTTGCTTCTGCTCAATCTCTTTCTAAGTATACATATACACACACTGTTCATACACTTGTTTATTTTTCCACTGTTCTTGGCCTTGCACCCCTACACACACTTCGTTATAGTGTTCTTTGAATTCTTGCTTGTCTTCTTGAGTTTGAATCATTGTTGTTTTCTGTTTTCTTGCTGCATTTGCTAGATTCTTGCCTTCAACTCCTGTTTTAGCAACTCTAGGATTGGGATTTGCCCTAGAACTCCAATTCTTTAGAAAAAATATAAATGAATTCCCCTTAGATCTTCAAAAACTCTTGCCCCAGCACCCGTTTAGGTTTTAGCCGAGGTCCTTTAAACCTTGACAAACCACTTCCTTCTTAAATCAAACACCTTCCCCCTTTAGCCGATGTTATGGGTATGTTCAGGTGGAGGGTAGACACCCTACTAAGCTAGAATATTTCAGGCAGGAGTTCTCCATCCCTGCCGATGTCCACCTTAGGCTGGCCGGGGAGGAGAACTCCATCATGCCTGACAGAGACTCTATGCCCTTCCCCGTTGTGGCCTTCATAGAGTGTGATCTTAGGTTCCCTCTTGACATCCTCTTCCGCCAGGTCCTTCACTCTTACAAACTTAACCTAATGCAACTAGCCATTAACTCTTAGAGAGTCATCAATGGTATCATTGCTTTAGCTAGCTGAGAAAACGCTAGGATAACCCTAGCCGATATCCAATATTGTTATACAATATGTGGCCTGAAGTCAGAAAAGGGCTACATTTGTTACCTTAAGCCGAGATCTACGGAATACAAACTCATCGCTGACCTCCCAGACTCCAACAAGAGTGCTGGAAACGATTATTTCATCGTCTCGGGCAACTGGGAGTTCCCACCAGATGATGACCTTCACCTCTACCCCTTAAGCCAAGCAATGTTCAGAGAGGGAAATGGTAAGAGCCAAGTGTCACTTTACTTGCTTTCAAGTCTTTATTATTTTGATACTTTTGTATGTTCTAATATCTGTTTTTTACTTGTAGTCCCTTCTCAGCCACCCAAAGACTTTCGCAAAACATTATTCCCCAGTAAAGACTTCAAGAAGCTGCTGGACTTGCCTGTTAATCAGCGCAAGACTCCTCCACTGCTGAACTACATCCCGACTTACAAATCCATCATTCCCGACGTCTCTAAGAAGAGCAAGTCCCCACCTTCTGCAACAACTCCCCCAATTACTTCATCACCAAGGCCCCGATCAGGCCTCAACATATGACCCAGCAGAGCAGCCATCAACTTCTGCTCCACAACTGATTCCATTTTTCTCAGCGCCAACGCCGACGTCGAGCTCTACTGCTCGCACCCATAGGCAGAACTTGTCACCGAAGACGCCAAAGTACTGAGGCGTCGGCTTACGATCCAGCCAACCCACCGATTGCAGCGATCCACTTCGACACTAAAGTCACTGTCGCAGTTGTCGCTGACGAGATGGGGTGAAAAAATGGCTGAAGAATTTCTAGCCGACATTTCCAATGTTGTCACAGTCCAATCTTCACCTTCACAGTCCCAGCCCAAACCGAAGCCAAAAAGGCTGAAGAAGGCCCGAGCAAAGGCAACGATGACTTAGATCGATTCTGAGGATACCTTGCCGATTTCAAAAATAATCGAGACAGAAAAAAGTTTCTCTGCCGCCGAGAAGAGGCCCGCCGAGGCTGATCCCTCCGAATCCACTAAGTCAAAGAAGCCGAGGTTGGACTCAGCAGCCACCTCGGGTTCTCTTCAATCTTATGACACCTGGGCTCCCTTCATCATGATTGAGGATAAGCCAGTTAGAGCCAGTGATAGTGCCTTTGATATTGAGGTCTGTGTCGCCCTCTGCACTGCATTACTCCTTCCCAATGACCTCAACCGTATGGCCGAGGTCAGCGAATATGAAAATTTCACTTTGATGGTGCAGCATTCTGTACTAGTAAATCCCTAACACTTGGTACTCTTCATTCTTTGTCTTTAAACTTAAAGTTTACTAACTTTTTTCATTTCATTTTTTCTAGGCGATCCAGCACGCTCATTTCTTCGCGATACAAGCCGAGGAAATGAAGAAAGAGTTGGTCCACAAGACCAAGGAAACTGCTAGCTTGCTTAAATCATTAAACAACGCCGAGGCCAAAATGAGAGTGCTAATAGATCAGGCCAAGGCAGCCAAACAAGCTCAAGACGACGGCGAAGAAAGGGTCGGGGCTGCAGAGGCTGTCGCTGAGATCCTCAAGGCCGAGAAAAAAGAAGCCGAAGTAAAAACAACTGAAGCCCAAACCGAACTCCGAGATGCCTTGGCCACAAAAGCTGCCGAGATCAAAGCGGTGGACGAGAAGGCATATGCCGAGGGGGCAGCCGACGTCTGCGAGGAATACAAAAAACAAGTCAGATAGGCATGCAACAAGGGTTACACCCTTGGTTGGATGGCTGCTCTGAAGAAGTTGGTTGTCTCTGGGGACTCTCATCTCAATGATGATGGCCGACTTGTGCTGTCATTCCCTCTCGCTTTAAGCCAATCTGAGGTTAAGACTTGGGGGGAAGAAAAAGAAGAAGAAGAAGAAGAAATCGAGGACGAAGAGATCGAGATAGCAACTGATGCTGAAGTTCCTGCTGGGGCCAAGTTCCCAACTCTTAATGAGCAAGTCCTAGACTTAACTCAAGATGAGGAGGACGAGATCTCAAAAGGTGCCTCCCCCAAGAAGATTATATCTAAGGTGCCTATCGCCAAGAAGAGCCTCGATCAGACTCTACAAGAGATCGATGCCGAGCTCGAGGCTGAGAAGACTGCCGAGAAGACTTCCTAGTTGTCTTTTGGGGCCAAGACACAGCCTACCACCGACGCCAAGTAGTCTTGCTAGGAGTTTTTATTTTCTATGCATTGTAATTTTTGCTTCTTCAACGATGTATAGCTTTGATTTGACCGATGTTCCTCTTTACTCTTTGTAATTGAACAAGGAATCTCCTATGTCAGGCCGAAGTGCCTTTTTATCTGAACAACTTCCTTATCTGAATGCAAGTTTTTATATTTTCTTCCAAGTGTTTGAATGTATGTCTTCTTTTCCTCTATGTGTCATTCCATACTTAGAATATTTTTGCACATTTTCAAAAGTGCACATTATCCGTGCAATTTCCTCAGGTAAAAATACCTCGGACATAACTTCTAACTTGTTTATCTCGGCCTTGTCTTAACACTTAAAAAACATTGTAAAAATATTTTCACAAGTGTTTATCTAAAACTTGCCACTTTACTTACTGTCTTCTATCAAGACTTCAGTCTCCAATGCTTTTCAAGCTTGGCAACCTGGTAATCTTGGCAAGTAAGTAGATACTTCTTTCAATATCACCTCGGCTTGACTACAACTTGTAAATTTTCCTGAAAATTTCAACAAGTGTTGTCCCAAGCATCGTTCTCCAGCTCTCTGCCTCTTAATATGAACTTAAGTTTCACTTAGGTTCTCATTAAGCATGTGGCTATGACCTTGTTGCCGAAATTATGTTCAAACAGAGACTAGCCGAGGTTCTCAACCTTGGTTCCTTTGTTAATCTTACTCAAATATACTTAGTTTCAATCTGTATTTGACTCTGCCGATATGGCAAGTCCAAGTTAATTCAACTTAGTTCAACTCCATTATATGCAAGTGTAATTTAACTCTGCCATATAATAAGTCTAAGTTACTCGTCATGTTTTACTTAGAAACATCGCCAACTTAGTTCAATTCTATTATATGCAAGTATAATTCAATTATGCCATATGTACGGGAAAGAAATATACCTTCTCGTATAATCCTGTTGATCAAGTCTGCGCTCCTCCGTACGATGTCGCTTTATCACCTGAAAACACAAACGTGAGCTAGCCGGCGGGTGTGTGCCGGAATCCTCTCCGATACCTAAGTCAGTAAGCTTGACAAATAGACAAAAGCTCTGTGTGTTCAGAAAACAAAGTTGTGTTACCTCTCCATAGGTGATGTTTGTGAGCTTTTATAAGTTTCGAGTGGCACAATCCAAGTAGGACTCTTACTCCTCCATGTAGAGTCCTCCTAGGATTCATATACCTGAAGGATAATGCTTATCCTCCAACACCCCCCTCACTGCTTAAACCAAATGAGATGGCTTTACCATGGCCAGACTCCAATATGACCGAAGTAAATATGGCCATGCCGAGCCACAGAGTAGACCGAACTATCCCTATTTCGGTTTTTCCTTCAACGGACTTGCCTAAGCTTCTTTTCAACAAAAACCTTGATAGGCTTAGACCGAAATAACTTCTAACAAGGTTTTCTAGACCGAACTACCATACATCGCCGAAACCAGTAACTGCAAAGCGTCTCCCGACCGGACTATCATTATGCGTCACCTGGACTGGACTAACCTCTGGGCTTGAAACCGGACTATCTTTTAAGCCTTTCCAAGACCGGAGTAACTTCATGGCCTTTTTACTCAGCCCTTCGTACTGAGGCCCATAACGACTCAGCTCGGCCCAATTTGCACATAAATTACCCTCTCAATTGCCCCTTAATTCCATCTGTGTAGCATGATAGGGATTACCTGTCTATAAACCGAGCTAAAGTTTTAACCTTTCTGGCCGAGCTAAAAAACTTTATAGCCATTCCAGCCGAGCTAAAACTCTAAAGCCTTTCTAGTCGAGCTATCCTTATCCGGTCAAAACGTCTCTTCAGCGACAGAAACTGAATCGCTTCCCATTCTTGTGACACGTGGCAGGCTCCAATTGGTCATTCACAACTGTCACGCTGTCTTCGTATCTCGTGAGATTTGAACAGTCCCGCCCTTTTCGTCCTTTACACAAACCAAATTTCTCATTTGTGAATCTATCACTGCATCTTTTCATTTCCTCGACTCTCTGCATTTTCTCTCTCAAGCCTCCATTATTCTTTAACGTTGAAGCTCCCTGAGTTTGTGTTCTTCACTCTTGCTGCTGCTCTCATCTCAGTTTCTTCCTCCTCATTAGGTAAGCACCATAAATCTATTTTTCTTGCATTTGGATTTCTTCGTATTTGCTTCATACAATCCATAGTATATTGTGCTCGTTTTTGCGAAACATTTTTTATGCGTAGCTTTGTGTTTTTTCTGGAAAAAACCTCATAGGAATCTCATGAACTTCATAAAATAATCTGTAAAATATTATTTTTGATCCAAAATTTCCTCATAACCGAACTAAAAGGTTGTTTTCCTTTGTAAGGCCTAGGCACACTTAGCAACCGAACTGAAACCTACACCATACTTGTAGCTTTCATTTCCTGATTTTACTTTAGCCGAGGTAACCAACCGGACTAAGTCTGGACCTACTATACTGGGAAGCCTTGGCCTTCGACCGAGCTAAGTCTTCGGGGCTAAGCCAGTTTTCTCAGTTTCTAAACCGAACTCAGAAAGCTGCCCCTAAAAGCTTAACCGAAGTAACAAAAACCCTAGTCTAAACCGAGATAACAAACCCCCTTGCTCATTCCGAGCTACCATATATCCTCTGAAAACCGAAATAGAACCTGTAGCTTCCTGTATAGCCGAAGTAAGACTCTTTCATCTTGTTTTATTTGTAGCACGGTCCAACGATCTGTGCTTAACCCCTATGTTTTCCACTTTGCAGACTTAGGTTACCCAAGCACTCTTCTGCGCGCTCAACCGAACTACTGAGCACAGATTTCCAACCGAACTAATTTATTCTTAATTTATACAATAAATGGGGAAGTATAGATTTTAGGTTAACACACTTGGCGGCCTAGCCGAATTTCGCAAAGATTATAACAGACCTGATGACGTCCAACTAACTTTAGCCGAACAAAATACCATACCTTGGGGAAATGAGGGCTATGTACCTTTCACCCTTTTATCAATAATAGAGACCGGGCTAAGATTCCCCGTACAACCCCTGATTTGTGAATTCCTAAGACAAACCAGAATATGCCCAACTCAGTTATCCACCAATTCTTACCGCATAATAATGGGAATAGCCGAACTAAATCACCGAGCCGGTCTTAATCTTGGTCTGGCCGAAACATTCCACCAATACTCTATTGGGTCCAAGGATGACGGCTGGGTCTACTACCTTAGGATACGCCGACGTAGAGAAAAAATAATAAAAGATACGCCAGATAAAGACTTGAACGATGACGACTTCTTCTGGGTATCTGGGAATTTTGAAGATTACCAAGCCCAGATCCCTGGCCGAAGTATTAACTGGAATAAAGGAATACCCGGTATAACTACTTCGACTTCATTTCATGCTTCTATTTTATTTCAGCTGTCATTCTGAACCGAACTAACAGTTGCTTTCTTTTATGTAGATTCCGCTCATATCCATTCACTATATAGCCACCCCAACCTAGGCGTACTGCGTGCCGCACTACGTTTCCCCGAGAGAAATTGGGCCAAACTTCTAGACTTCGAACCGACATACCGATATAGCGGCCGCCGGAAAGCCAGAGTTACCGATTTTCTTCTAGAAGAAGCCCTAGAACCGGACCCAACCTTGCCAGAAATTAACTTGGTCCCTCTCACAGTCGAACAAGAAATGGCAAAAAGAAACAGAGTGAGGGCTCTTCTGACTGAGACAAACAGGCCCGAAATAACTCCACCAACCCAAACAACAGAAACCGTGGTGGCTCTTCCAACTCAACGGCCTTCAACATCTCGGGCGAATAAACGCGCCCGAACTAGCCAAACCGAGCAGCGCCACGTTGACGAGGATGAGACCATTCTTCCACCCAACCCTCGTCCAAGCCCACAACCAGAGCCTGCTGACCGAGCTAGCTCCTCCACGTGGGCACCAAGGCTAAAGTTTCAAAACCGAGATATTCAAGATACCGACTCTGTGGTTGTTGAGAAGAATCACTTGATGGCATTCAATCTTGCCAAGAGTGTTTGCCTTCCAGCAGACATGGAACACCACCAGCACTTGACCGAGCTAAAGGCCATCCGGTCGGCCATCAAATCTATGATCCTGGTAAGATGCCCCTCTTCTCCAAAATTTCTCCAACTTTCACTTCGGTTTTGCCATTAACTTCTTTCCATTTTTTTCAGTCTCTCCAAAAGAGCCAAATTTCCCACCAAAAGGTGCTGGAGCTCAGGAAGACAGCAAGGCAGGCCATGGTGGAAGCCGAAGCCAAGGCCGCCGAACTAAAAGAGTCTCAAAAAAGACTGCCAAGCTAGAGGCCGAGGTAGTTTGTCTAACTGGACTAGTTACCTCGGTTGAAGGCGACAAATAGAAGGCGTTAGCCGTGATGAAAGACAGGTACCTTCATGAGCTGGTAAAGCTAGAAGGAAAAAAGGACGCTGAGATCGCCGAGCTGGAGAAGAAGGTGGATGGTGCCAATGCTGAAGGATTCAAGGAGGCGGAGACCCTCTACATTCCACAATGTGAGGCCGCCAAGGACTTGTTCTTCAAGTGCGGCCGAGAGGTCGTGGAAGCTTTGCCGGTTGTGGCTCTGACACCGAGGTCTACAACGCTCCACAGTATTTCATTCTGGCTTCACTGGCAGAGTACGCCACCGATCTCCAGAAGCAATTTCTTGAGGCGTCTAATGATGATGAAGAGAATGAGCAAAGTGAGACTCCGGTTGTTAACGAGCGAACAAATGATCAAACAGCTCTGTTGGAGGCAACGATGGAAGACTTAACAATCGAGACCGTGCTTTCATCACAGACCGAGCTTCAAACTGACACTGCTCTTGTCTCAGACACCGATGTTCGTGTTGATGTGGACTTTGAAGATCTTTTGAATTGATTTTGTATTTTTCTTTTTCTTGGACTTGTAACCGGGTTGCGGCCCTTCCTTTGTACTTCCGTTTAGTTTTAATGAAAATTTTTCTTTGAATGATTACTTCCCTTGCTGTATGTTTTATTTTGGTATTTTTAGTTGGTCAATCTAAGCTTATCCAGCCAACCACTCTTTAGCCGATATACCTTACTTCGGCTGAAGAGTACAAGAGTTGGTTTAATCCAGCCAACCACTCTTCAGCCATAAACTTATTTTGGCTGAAGAGTAACAAGAGTTGGTTTAATCCAGCCAACCACTCTTCAGCCATAAACTTACTTCGGTTGAAGAGTACAAAGAGTTGGTTTAATCCAGCCAACCACTCTTCAGCTATAAACTTACTTCGGCTGAAGAGTACAAAGAGTTGGTTTAATCCAGCCAACCACTCTTCAGCCATAAACTTACTTCGGCTGAAGAGTACAAAGAGTTGGTTTAATCCAGCCAACCACTCTTCAGCCATAAACTTACTTCGGCTGAAGAGTAACAAGAGTTGGTTTAATCCAGCCAACCCCTAAGTTGGTTTTTCCAGCCAACTTAGAATATAGTGTTTGGTTTATTCCGACCAAACGTCCTGCAGCCTGGATCCTTATCCTGGGCTTAGGAGGGGTGTTGGTTTAATCCAGTCCAACCTTGAAGTTGGTTTTTCCAGCCAACTTAGAATATAGTGTTTGGTTATTCCGACCAAACATCCTGCAGCCTGGATCCGTATCCTGGGCTTAGGAAGGGTTCATAGTTGGTTTTTCCGGCCAACTATGTTTACAATGCTCCTAACTTACTAAAGTTACTGTCTACTGAAAACAATTATGCGGAAAAAGAATCGACTTGTTTTATTGAGAAAGTAAAAAATTACATATACTGAAAAGAAAAAAAAGCTAGAAATAAAACAACTTGAGATTGGCAGTGTTCCACGGTCTGGGAATTGCTTTGCTGTCTACATCTTCCAAGTGGTATGCCCCTTTGCCTGCTAATCCAACCACCTTGTAAGGTCCTTCCCAATTAGGCCCCAACTTGCCATCTCTTGAAACCAAGGTGTTTCCCATCACTTTGCGCAGTACCCAATCTCCGATCTTGAATTGCCTTGGATGCACTGTTTTGTTATACTTTCTGGACAACTCTTGTTGGTAGGAGGCGATGTGGACCAATGCTCTGTCTCTTCTTTCTTCCGCAAGGTCAAGCTCCAATGCTATGGCTTCACCATTTAAGTTTGGATCAAAATTTTCGCTTCTAATTGTGGGGAGGTGTAGACACCCCATTTTTGACCATCCTCAAGACTTGGACGTCACCGTTTAAATACCCGGTGATTATCCATATTTGTGTTCGTTTGGAGTTCCCGGAGGTCTCGGCTACGCGCCTTGCCTCAGGATTTCCGAACTCGACTGTTTAGTGTCTGGTTTTGCACCAAACACTTGTGTTTTGCCTTGGAGGGGCAGGGAATGCCTTGTGAAGCATCCCCACACATCACTGGCCATGGCTAGAGGCCACCGGCTGGTATTTTGTTGCCATCGGCAATATATATTGCCAGTCGGCATTCTTTGTTGCCGGTTGACAGTCCATTTTGTCAAAATGACAATTTTGAGCAGCCGACTACTGTTCATCTGCTTTTGCAGATATTTTAAAACAGCTGGCTTGCATTTTGTTCCCCTCCATACACGTGTATGGAGGGATAGCCTTCTTGTTAGCTTCCTTGGTAAGCTTTACAAGATTGGCTCCTCTATAAGAGGATCCCTTCTCTCTTGGCCTTAGGGTTAAAGACTTTGGTTAGAAAAGGTTCAGAGAGAGCTTTGGATTAGGGTTAGGGTTTATACATATTTCCTATCTCTATATCTCTCTTGTGTGTTCTAGTGTGTGTTTTAGCCTTAGGATTGCACACAAACACCTACCATCACACTATCCTCTTGGAACTGAGGTTCTTGAGGCCTGTTTTTGAAGCTTTGGAGCTGTTTTGAGCTTAAGGAAGGGGCTGGTCCACCATTGTTGAAGAGGCTCTCCAAGGGTAACAATCTTACCCCTTTTTACCCCTTTCTTGCATTCTATTTTTGCCTATCTTAGAACTGTTTTTGTGCTTAGTGTATAACATAAAAAAGTTCTTTTTTTGGGCCCTCTAAATAGTTTGTTTAGAGTGTTTTGTGGTTTGGAGGTGTTTGATCCCTCTTAAGCCTTGAGGGGCCTCCATTTTGTGCTATTTTGAGTGAGCTTCGGGACTTTGGTGTTTGGGCCTCCTCCTCACTGAAATCTTGAGGGATTTTAGTGGTAAGGATGGTGCCTTGAAGTCCCAAGAAGGAGAGGGCCACCCCCTCTCCTTGTTGTCCTTGAAAAGGACCATTTTTGGCCTCTTGAGGGAGCACCATGTTTGAGGGTTTGTTGATCATGCCTTGGTTGTTTTTCATGCTTATATTGTCATAATATAACATGGTTTTAAGTTGGTTTTGGTACACCATGCATGCTTAGCATACCTACCTTGTAATGCCATGTTTAGGTCTTAACATGCCTTAGGTTGTAAACCATTGCTTTAGTATGTTTTAGGCTTAGCTTTGTGAATCTTTAATGCATGTTTTTGTATGCTTTAGCTCTGTTCTAAGTTGCTTTTGTCGTACTTGCCATGTATCGCATAGCCCCTTTGCATTTTGGCTAGTTGGCCTTAAGTGTGTGAATGTATAGCATGCATTACTTGATTTATTTCAATGGTTTGGCACCATCTATAGCATCATTTTAGTCCCCTTAGCATGCTTTTATGCTTGCCTTAGATGCTTCTTTGATGCCGTATCAGCTTATGTGATATGCTCCTTGAAAGTGCATTTGTGCATGCTTTTGAATTCAAGCCATTTAGAGACCATCTAGGTGGTCTTTTGGGCTTTGTTTTATGTGCCAAAACTCTGTTTTTGGTCATTTAAGTCTTGCCATGTGTGGTTATATCAAGTGTAGTTCAATACTTCATTGGCTTGCTTCGAATTTTGGATCTTCTATGCATGCCTTGCTTATCTTGTTTGCTTGGTTTGGCATCATATTCTTACATGATTTTCAGAGCTTTCTATGCATGCTAGTTGTCCATACTTAGCCTCCTTTAAGTGTGCTTGAAAGTTGCTTGCTTAATGCTTAGGTTTGTGCCTTGACATATGCATGTATGTATGTGTGTTTCGCCTCATTTCCTTTGCATTTTGGCCACTGTTTTGGGCCTACTTAGGGCTGCCCAAGTCATGTTTAAATCCATCCCTTTGCTTAGTTTGCATGCTTGTCTTGTATGTGTGTTTGCTCACTTGCATTCTTACATTGCATTGTACATGCTTGGCCTCTTAAAATGAGTATGATAGAGGTTGGCCCTCTTATGTGATTATGTGGTTTGCATTGCATTTGACATCAAAATGTGCACACTTGGTCTCTTGGGCCATCACGCATTGAAATGCGCGATTGGTGGTCCGAGAATCAAGGAGCATGTCCCCTTGAGTCTCTAACATGATAAGGGACATGGTTGGTGCATACATGGCTTGAATCACATTGCCATGCAAGGCTCTGTCCTCTGCTGCTATCAAACAGGTTCTGCAGGAATTTCTTGCCGACCGACTACACAGAGTGCCGGCTAGCAATCAATTGGTGGTCGATGGATTAATCAACAGCCGATGACCACATTCCACTGCCGATGGAAATTCTACTCAGCCGGTGGTGTCTCCCAAAGTCTAGGGAAGCAATTCAGAGACTTTGGCAGTCTTCAGAGGGGCAGAGCAGGGAAAACAGAGACAGTCTATGCATGGCAGTGCGCTTCCGGGCAGGACCCGAGCATGCATTGCATTGGGCACTCTTCCCGAGGCAGTTTACTGTCTTTCCTAACTTAGTTAGTTTGTTAACTAATTAGGTAATTTGTAATAATTAATTAGCTCATAGTTAGTTAATTTGTATTATTCTTTTGGTCCCTCCGAGCGAGGGCAAATCTGTAATAAGTGTGGGTGCGTGTGTATGTATGTCGTCCAATCCCCACTTCTTTCTTCCCTTTCATTTACCTACTTATGATGGTAGATTAGGGCATATTTAAATTAGCATACCTTATGCAATGCATGCGTGTATCCATACGTTTGTCTTGCATGCACCAGGCTCGGTACATCATGCTAACTGCATTTGTACTTCAATTCTAAATTGAATACGTGCATCAACGCATCGCATTTCACATGTCATGTTTAGGTTAGCCGAGCCTACCCTAATTGCATCCTGTATGTGTTGCATTAGTCAATTTGACATGAACTAGGACCATGCATGTTTACTAACTAGTTTATTGTTTTGGCACGGAGTACGATGTAAGTGTTTTTGTGCTTTAGCATATCGCATGCGTGTAAATGTTATCATGACAGCATGCTTACCATGTGGCTAGATGCTTATGTGATAAACTGTTTGAATGCCTGTGGGTGAAGGTTGGATTGTCTGAATTGAAAAAACTCGTTGAAATCCGTGTTTTAGCCTACTTGTGAGTAGCAAATTCCACAGTGTCTTTCAAAACAAGCAGATATGCAATGCTTATTTCCAAATTAGGCAATCTAGTCTATACTTGTTTGCTGTGCGCATAACATAGTAAATCTAGGCTAATAACCGGAATAAGAATACATAACGTTTTCAAAATCGGATATCACGGTTAGTAGAGGCCGATCTTCGGACCAGGCGAGAGGGGGTGCTCATAGCTGACCTTCCCCAATCGTACCCAAGCTCCCGAGCCGAGGCAACTTTGGTGATGACGGACACGTGGCCTTTGGCACCGAGTCATGGTTTCCTAAATTTTCCCAATAAAAAATATTTAGGTGGCGACTCTGTATCTGGCAAAGCAGTCCATGTTTGGCACTTCTTTTTCAAAAATCTGCTTTCTCAAAACGATTTGCCGGATTTGGACTCTTTGGTTCAGATTTAGAACCGTGACAACAAATCGAGTCCGAACTGTAGTAAGCCCACATATGAACAGAACGGGGGTTCATTCCCCCGGGGCGTTCGGGGACGTCTACAGGAGGCCAACTTCTAATGGGATGACTGCTTCCATGCCATAGGCTAAGGAGAATGGTGTTTCTCCTGTTGATCGTCGAGGCGTGGTGCGGTAAGCCCATAAAACATGAGGTAGCTCTTCTGTCCACTTGCCTTTCGCTCTTTCTAACATTTTCTTCAACCCATCTAAGACTACCTTGTTTGAAGCCTCTGCTTGACCATTTGCTTGGGGATATGTCGGTGTAGAATTGTAGAACTCTATCTTGTATTCTTCACAAAAGCCTCTGAAAATTCTGCCGTCGAACTGAGTGCCGTTGTCTGAGATTAATGCCTTTGGTATGCCAAATCGAGTGATGATATTCTGCCAGACAAACTTTTTCACATCTTTTTCCTTGATTGACGCCAAGGCTTCTGTTTCCACCCACTTTGTGAAGTAGTCGGTTGCGGCAAGAAAGAACTTCCTGTTGCCTGGTGCTGTTAGAAGTGGGCCTACTATGTCCAATCCCCACATTGCGAAAGGCTATGGGCTAGTTAGAGGTAGAAGTTCTCTTGTAGGTTGGTGTATTTGATGTGCGAATTTTTGGCATTTTTCGCACTTTTTGACATATTTCTCAGAATCTACTTGCATGTATGGCCACCAATATCCTTGTGAGATTACTCTGTATGCCAGTGATCTTCCTCCTTGATGGCTGCCGCATACACCCTTATGTATTTCGAACAGGAATGCTTGCACTTTGCTGGAATGAACGCACTTTAAGTAAGGTCCTGAGAACGACTTTTTGTATAATGCCAAGGATGGAGAGAGCCAAAATCGTTGCGACTTTGCTCTTATTCTGTTGGCTTCTTTCTTCTCTTCGGGTAGGGTGCCGTCTTTTAGGAACTGTATGATGGGATCCATCCAAGAAGGGCCTAACTCTGCACAACATACCTCTTCTGCTTCGGGGTCTTCTATGCTTGGTCTAGGTAGGTAGTCAATCAGTAATGGATGAGAGATGGAGGTGTCTGCTATTGAGGCGAAGCCTGCTAGTTCGTCTGCTCTGTTGTTTTCCTCCCTGCCGATTTGTTCTATCCTGACTACATCAAATTTTTTGACCTCTGTTCTGACCAACTCTTGGTACTTGATCATTCTGTCATCCTTTGCTTCGTAGTCGCCAGATATTTGGTTTACCACCAGCTGTGAGTCGCTGTAGACCATTAGCTCGGTGACCTTCATGTGGAATGCTGATTTGAGACCTGTAAGAAGTGCTTCATACTCTGCTTTGTTGTTTGATGCTGGGAAGCCAAGGTTGATCGCCTGTTCCACTACTAGGCCGTTTGGAGAGATGAGCACTATGCCAAGCCCTGCTCCATGTCGATTGGATGCTCCATCCACAAAGAGCTTCCACATCTCTCCCACGAACAACTTCCAGCAAGTAGAGGGATCAGATGATGCCTTGGGATCTTCCTTGTTGTAGGTGTCTTCTTCAAGGTCCACACTACAACAAAAAACACATTTTATAGCATTCAATGAATGCTATCAAAAGTAAGCAATAGCATTCGTTGGAATGCTATGTTTGCCCATGTTATTAAAAGTGCCCCATTTTTAATAACATTTATCGAATGTTATCGTTGAATGCTATCGTAAATATATTATAACAATTTTTGAATGCTATGAAATGGAATAGCAGTTACTAAAAATACCAAAGAATAACATTTTGTTAATGCTATGAAATTGTTTTTATAGCAATCTAGTAATGTTACAATTTACCATATCATAACTAACTAAGAATGTTATAATAAAGCATGATAACATTTTTTAAATGCTACAAACACCTCATTATGATAGCAATTTTAAATGCTATCATATAGTATTTATAAATATAATAAAAATCCATTCCAACACCAATATTGGAAACCTAAATTCTGTAAATGCAACAAACACATTTTCATCCATCACATACAAAAACAATATCATCATTGAAAAATAACTCATCACCACAAATTTCAAAAAATAATAAAATCATCCTAACATTGTCTTAATAAAGTATCAAAACACAATCTCTCACTATGTTCAGAAAAAGAAAAATAAAAATAAAAATAAAAACTAAAACTAAAACTTAAAGTCATAATGTCGGTATGCACAAGACAATAACACATTCAAATTCCTTTTTCTGCACCCACGAACTTCCAAGCTGACTTCTATTGGTTCCATCTTCTTTCCAAACCTAATAACTGTAAAACAATAATCAACACGTCACAATAAGTATAATCAGTTTAACAATATTGTATATCATTAAAAAGGAAAAATAAAAATAAAATTATATCAATAAACAAAGTATTTATACCTAATGCTTATATCTCTACTCTCTTTTCTTTTCAAAAGCATGTAAGGAAATACAAACTGACACAGTAAATGCAAAGGAGAATTGCCATTAAGAATTTTTTTTATTATTTTAAAAATAAATGTTTTTTTTTTTTTTTGATCAGCAAACAAAAGGAGCTTTATAACACAGCAGACCAGTCTAAGCACCAATGCTTCAGCAGCCTAAGAACTACTCCACACCAAAATTAGCCAATAGCATACACCAGCATATAACAGATCAACAACACAGCATACAACAGCAGAAATACACCCAACAGACAAGCATCCACCAATTCAGGAAGTCACCCACCCACCCTCATCCAGAAGTCAACGGCCCACCACAGCCATCTCAGCAACACCAGACCAGAGATCATAACTGGGCAGCCTAAGCATAGCAGCCCAGCAAGCATCCCAGACCAAAGACAGCATTCAACCACAGCTGCATACATGAATCAAAAGATTCAGCAGATTGGAAAGTTCTACTGAATTTGTTTGTTTTTAGTGTAAGTTAGCACATTAGAAAGTTCTATGGAATTTGTTTGTTCTTTTCAGTTTTGATAATTGTTTGTGTTTGTAACGTTCTTTATTGCAGAACCTAGTCTGTGCAAAAAATCTTGTGATCGACATGAGCATTCAAACAGCATATGTTCATGCAATAAGATCACTTGACACTTTATATATATCGAGAATCAATATTTCCTTGGGTCCTCATATGCATGGCCATCTTCCAAAGAAGCAGGTTCAACTAAAGTTCCTTCGTTATAAACACATTGTTGTGTAGCATTAGTGGCCTCCGCATTTGAATCTTCTTTTTATACAAATATAACTAGCTTGATAGCTGCTGAATTAATAGTTTCAACAATAATAGATAGCCTAATCCTATTGGAAATACAGTATTTGTCAGAATCATGTTTCCATTTATAGAGTCCATCTTACATCCGTATTATTTTTTTATAAACACATTTAGGTATGTTTTTAATGTTGTGATTACAAAAACATCCATAAATTCTTTTCAGTTTCTTTTGTTTCTTGTGAAGATAGTTGAAATTCAGTTAATTTTGACTAGGTGCTGATAATCTGATCCCAATGGAGTTGGCACTAAAGATTGTTAGCAAGATAAGAGCAAAAGAGAGGTTTGCAGTTTATATTGTCATTCCAATGTGGCCTGAGGGTGTTCCATCATCTGCCTCTGTACAAGAAATCTTATTTTGGCAAGTAATGTGATTTGCAAAACTATGAAGTATGTTGTAATATCCTATCGCTTAAAAAAGTGTTATTTCTTTCGTAATATCAAGCATTCCTTACTCTTCTCTTTGTATTGTCTTATCTCTTAATAAATTATACTTCTCTTGCATTATAAGGATTTCGGTTTAGATCCGACTTGTCTATTCATAAATTAAAAAAAAACATTTCTACATTCTCTACAAATACATTTCTCCAGGTGGAATAAATAAAAACAAATATAATAAGATTTAAATTGTTCATGAAGAGTAATATTTTTAATCTTTTAAAAAATTACCAACCTGTAGAAGTGATCACTGCCCCATAACAACTTTGTCAGCTGGCCATGCAACTGTAGTACCCACAGCGTCTTCAATGTAAGTCATGTCAGCAGTAGGCCTCCATAAATATGCTCCAGCTTCTCTTGCGAGATCTACCCATACTCTCATGGCATTAGGTCCAATAGGAATGTGATGGACAAGTTGTTTTGGATCACTTGAAGACCAACGCCCTTCAGCAACTACTTCCCCTGACCCCATCCAATCCAGCAACTTGCATTTCTTGTTGGGGGTGTTAGTGTTCTGACATTTCAGTAACAAGGCAATGACAAACAACAGAAACTGTCACTCATATATGGTTGTTAGCTCCCCTCTTTCTCTATATATATACACTATGTTAATATGTAAACCCTCCAATTTGGTGATTACTATTGAAACTTTCTTATATTTTTCCTCTTGAATTCTTCAAATTTTTTTCCTAGCAAATCAATCAGGAAAGCATTGTTGTAGCACATATATTTTACTTAGCTTTGTCTCAAAAGCATCTCTTCTACTTTCAAAGTTTCAATTCATTGTATATGTCATTGCATTTGCGTTTTTCTTTAACTCATTACTATTAGTGTTAGATGGATACTTAAGTGGTATTCTAAAGTTGATCTGTACATATAAATATACTCATAGAATGGAAATGTATGTGTGTGCATGTGCGCACACTACTTTCGTGCAAAATGGAATGTAAATAATATTTTTTACCGAGGGAGAAACTATAGGTCTTGTTGATCCTTCCTCGCTTGCTTGCTTCTGACACCAAAAAATGAAAGACAATAATGTAATTATGTTAAAAAGTTTGAAACCTATATAAGTAAATTTAATAAATGCGTAAAACTACTTGCCTCATTTCTCATTAAATGACTAACCACGCTCTCCAAATGTGCCACTCTTTCTTTCAATTGAGTAGCTTCTTCTTTTTCCTGAGTTTTAAAACTATCCATTTGCGAGAGTACACATAATTTAGTAACAGTAACTCCTTTGCCAAGCCCTCTTATTCGCCCGCGATTCTCACGACCAAGTATTTTTGAAAGAGCATCTTGTTTTACCTTAAGAATAGATGATGATACTGGATCATCAAGTTCAACTTCTTTCAATTTATCCTGAAAACAAAAAAAATACTAATATTATTATTATGTTTGAGTAGATAAGGATGACCAATATGAATATCAAGATATATTATAAAAAAATAAAAAATAAAAATTATTGAATAGAGAAATGTTCTTACAATAGTTTCAGCAACAGTTGTGTTTATGGGTTCACCACTCTTTTTAGTATGTGCCTGAATCCAGACAGGAACTCTAGATAGAGATGAGGAGGTTGCACCTTTGTTTTTCTAAGGGGGGAAAAAAGATTAATACTATAGAAAAAATACAAACAGAACTAAATAAAATTTATAATAAAATTTGATGTTACCATGTCCTCAGTCAACCGTGCATATCCCTTGCGACTGCATGTATGTGGGAGTTGTTTCTTTCTAATTGTTCTGAATTTCTCACTTTTAGCCTAAAGCAATTAATCAAGTTCAGTTTTTTTTTTTTTTTTTTTTTTTTTTTTTTTTGGGGGGGGGGAGGGGGTCAATGAAAGCATTCTATTTTATTGAAATTGATACAACATTATAGTAAAATAGACAATCATGTTTAATGGAATAGCAGCATGCTTCCTAACAAAGATCAATCAACAATGACGATTAGTGATCCCCTTGCAACAAAACAGGACAAAAAGGTGGAGAAACATAGCACCCAAAAGGATGATACGCTGAAATTGAATAACAACTTTAGCCTTGCATATACAAAAACACAATCCTTAGTTACTAGGGTATCCCCAAAATAGGAAGCACCCAAACAATAAAATGAAAAATCAAAACCCATAATGGAATTTTCTAACATCCTGATGCATAATTAGAACAACTATAATATCTGTTTTTCAAATTTTCTCCATTTATCAAAGTGGTACTTTGTTAACTTTTTCATCTATGCAATTGTCTACATTCTGATTATGCACAAGTATAGGAGTTCCATAATAGTATTGATACGAATACAATTTGCCTTTATAAAATAATGTTGATAACAATAGAATTTGTCTTTATCATATGTTGCCTTTATAAAATAGTAATGACAACTTCAGAAGTTTCTTACCTTAAACTCTTCACTTGTCTTTTCCTTCAAGAAATCCTTCTACTCATGAATTGATTTGATGTTATCAGGTCGTAGTTTAAGCCTTTCTTCTTCGTTTGATGCTTTCCTTATTTTGGTAACTAATCTTGATTTGGAGGCCCTCTAAAGATCATCCATTGACATAAATATGTGATCTTTTTGCCACTCTTCATCTACCTTAAATCTTACCTACAAGTCATATTACCATGAATGTTATGATTATTTTATGTTCAAAGCAAAGATATTTAAGTTTGGTATACTATACCTGAATAGATTTCCATAAGACTTCTCTTAGCCCCGAAGGAAGTTTCCTCCAATCAGTAAGTGTTACAGGTACAATTTCTCGAACAAGAGCTCCTAAGAAGGAGGATAATTTGACCGATCCATCACCAATTGGTTGACCCAAGTTATTGTATGCTATTTCAATTCGACTTCCGCCATCCACTGCAATCGTTTTCAATTTGGTTGGGCCCCTTTTTCGTTTAAGACTTTGTAAACCCTCTGTAAGAACTGCAGCTGTTTCTAGGGAATCTTGAGGCAAGAGGTTGGATGGCCCTTCAAGAGTGACTTCACTTGATGTCTGCCTGGGACGTAACCTCCCCTTACAACTAGCAACCATGGTAGCCAACCTATTCAACAAAATAATAACATAGCATCAAATTCCAAACTTAGTTAGAGAAATGAATTGAAATAAAGAAAGTATCTTCAAACAAAATTGAGTTGTATACCTTATAAATACATAAAGGCTACAAAAGTGATAGAAATGATCAAGCAAAAAAAACCTGTACATACCATCATTTTCGAAAAAACTTTAAATAAAAACTTGTAAAGTGTAATATTATACATTCATTATAAGTTAAAACTCTTTTATCTTGTTTCAAACCACCATAAATAATTCTGAAACAAATTTAGAATGTAAACTAGTGCTTCAAAAAGAAATTTCAAAATAACATTATGAACTCAAAAAGACTTGAGATAAAAACTACAATCTTTTCAAGAGTAGCACACAAATCACACCAATATGCCCTCACAATCTTCTCTCACAAAACTGCCTTCGTCATTATCATCATCAATGTTCAAATCAAGTGATGAAATGTGTCGTGGCCTGGAAGACATATCCTCATTCTCATCATACATTTCCAACTCATAAGAACCTCTTGGTGGTGCCTTTAGTAAAACATACCAATTAGATGAATCAGTTTCCCTCGAATAAAACACTTGTTTTGCTTGTGAGGCCAATATAAAAGGCTCCCTCTCATATTGGTTCTCACCTTCGGGTAGATTAACAAGTGTAAAACCATCTTCAAATCTAACACCATGTCCAATGTTTGCCCAATCACACTTGAATATTGGAAGTTGAAATGTATGGTAATCTAATAAAATTATATCTCTGATCACACCATAATATGCAATGACATCAATAACTTGTGAAGTGTCCTTTGCACTTGCTCTGCACATGGTGCTAGCTTCAATAGAAACACCACTATTTTGAGTTGACTTCTCTGCTTCCTTTGTGTGGAATCGCTGCCCATTAATTATATATCCATTATAGGACATTGCATGCTTTCTAGGACCATATGCAAGCCATTTTAGTTTGTCCACCTCATTATTGTCCAACTCATTAGTTGATGGGGTATGAAACTGAATCTGTTAAAAAATAAGGGAATAAATTCATATGTTATGTTATCATATTCTTCTAAACAAACTAATTTGAAATAACATGTAACCTTTTCCTTTAACCATGCGGCGAAATTGTCAGCATGTCTCTTCAAAAGTAAGCTTTTATTTTTTTGAAGACCAAGGCTCCTGTTTGATTGCTTTAAGTCCTCTAAATGCAACCTAATTGAAGCCAAAATATGTAAGTGGTTTATAAGTGATATCAGGTACCTAGTAAATTATGCATTGGAAATTTTATCATACTTACTCCAAATAGGGTTCCACTATGGCTGTATTGAACAACACGGCACGATGTGCAGTTTCCAACAATTCATCACTCAATGTGATTGATGTTCCACCTGAAATTGGACGACCTTCAAGAATCACATCATTATCAAAATCTTGATTGCGGCCTACTTGATAATCTACATCAATAGTTGTCTTCATATTTTTATTGCAAAATAACATGCACTCATTTGCAAGATAGCATTCGATCTGACCTTGTGTCGTCTTGAGATTCCTAACATATCCTTTGAGTATCTTCATATATCTTAAGAAAAATGAACATCACATTAAAATGATACTTCTTAACACAGTCAGATTTAATAATCATGAAATAGGTGTTCACCTTTCAAAGGGATACATCCAATGGTATTGGACTGGTCCACATAATCGTGCTTCTCGTCCTATGTGAATTGTTAAATGAATCATGATGTCAAAGAATGAAGGTGGAAAGAACCTTTCAAACATGCATAAGGTTTCAATGACTTCTTCTTCGAGGGCCGCTATTTGTTCTCTATCAAGGACTCGTTGACATATTCTGTTGAAGAATGAACACAACCGAAGTATGGCATTTCTTGGTCCTTTCGGCATTAATCCTTTCAAAGCTACAGGCAACAATTGTTGCATCAGAACATGACAATCGTGGGATTTGAGGCCTATAATCTTGCATTCCTCCATCGATATACAATTTCCAATATTTGAGCTATACCCATCAGGTAACTTTAGGTCAAATAACCTCTTGCAAAATATTTTCTTTTCAGTCCTTGATAATGTATGTGCAGCTGCAGGGAGGTATGTTCTAGTCCCATGGTCTTCTGGATGCAAGTCATGTCGTATTCCCATTTCTTGTAAATCCTTACGAGCATTGAGACCATCCTTCGATTTTCCATTGATATCCAACAAGGTGCCAATGATGCTTTCACAAACATTTTTCTCTATATGCATTACATATAAGTTATGACATAATGTAAGTTCCTGAGAAATCATTATTAAAACACTTATAAAATTGCTACTATCAAAAACTCAAATAAATAAATAAATAAATAAATATGATATATCAAAATAGTCAATAACAATTACCTTCCAATAAGGTAATTCAAAAAAAATTGACCTCTTTTTCCACGTTTGAATAGGTTCATTATCTCGCTTTCGCTTCTTCTTTCCACTTTTTCCATAATCATTCTTTATGTCTTTAATAGAAACCCAAATGTTGTTGCCAGTCATGATTTTTGGATTTCTTCTCTTTTCTTCCTTACCATCAAACCAAGTTTTTTTCTTTCGAAAAGGGTGAGATGGTGGAAGGAAGCACCTGTGGCCCATGTATGCAAACTTCCTACTAAATGTTAGCCACTGTGAATATGTATTGTTGCCACATATAGGACATGCTATTCTACCCTTCGTAGTACACCCAGAGAGATTTCCATATGCTGGAAAGTCATTTATTGTCCATAATAAAATTGCCCTCAAATTGAAAACAGTTTTTGTGAAAGCATCATAAATATTCACCCCATTATTCCACAACTCTTGCAGGTCTTCTATAAGCGGTTGTAAATATACATCAATGTCATTACCTGGTTGCTTTTTTCCTGGAATCAATAATGTCAACATAACATTTTCTCTTTTCATACATAACCATAGTGGGAAGTTATATGCAACTAGCATCACGGGCCAACAAGCTGCGTAGAACTCAAATTACGAAATGGATTGAAACCATCACCGCTAGACCTAGTGCGAGATTGCTAGGATCGATGAAAAGAGTGGCCACTTATTATTAATCAAGTCCCATGAGCAAGAATCAGCGGGTGTCGCTCTTGCTATCTTCACTTTTATGAGCGAATGCCACCTTAAATCTTGACCATTTGTGATGACCTAAACATCCTCCTAAACCTTGGGATTATAGGAAAATATCTTAGCACTTTAGCGGGAACACCTTTTTAATTTTATTGGTGCGTTGATCGACCTTCCATCGTGAAAAATCACATTTTGGACAACTCTCCATTTGACATTCTCTTTTCTAAACAAGCGATCATTCACACAAGCATGAATCTTCTCATACCCTAAATCAAATGCTTTGACAAATTTTTTCCAGAGTATCTGAGACTTGAATGACATTTCCCATTGGTAACATATCATGTAATAACTCCGAAGTTTATTGAAGCATTATCGAGACCATTCATTCTGACTTTAAGCTTGTAAGAGCAACAATTCTTGACAACTTTGTGTATTTTTCACAACCTAAATATAATGGAGTTTCTGCATCTTCGATAATTTGAAAAAATCCTTATCCCCACTTTCGTCATGATTTTTCATAATTGTCATCTCGCGCACATGACTTTAAATAAATTGTATGAGCCTAACATTTCCATATCAGGTTTATCACTAACATTTGGTTGTTCTCCATGATGAAACCAATTTGTATAAGTTTCATCCATTCCCTTTATGACCAAATGCTCATACACAACCTCAATACAATGGTGACTTAAGTTTCGACAATCTTTGCAAGGACATATAATCTTCTCTGGATACCCTGCATTCCTTTTAGCCATGTCCACAAAATTCCATGCTGCTTTCATGTATTCATCTGTAGTTCTATTTTACCATTCAAAGTCCAAATTTATCAAAACATTTGAGAATGAATATTTTAAGCACAACAGGTTCCAAATATAATTTTCATTACCTATTAAGATGTACCCAATCTTTCTCCATCATTAATCGCAAAGTAACTGTTTTCCTAATATGGCCAAGTAATACATATAATTGCTTAGATCAGAAAGGTGGAGAAATTTCACACAAATAGAAGTGCATAGAAATTTCACACAAATAGAAGTGCATCTAGATAGTGAAAATAGGGATTTCTTAATAAACTATGATACATAAATATACAGGTCTTCGAACATGACCTTTATGAATTTTAGTCGTAGGCAATGCTACACCAAGGCTATATTAAGGTTTAAGACATTTTGTGATAACTGTAATGAATATTTTGAAAGTGTCTTACAGGCATCAATTCCATTGTCTTAACTTTCATAAGAAGGCAAAAATATAAAATTGCCTATAAATGGTCATGTATAATGAGAAGATCATATGAGTAGAGTAAAAAAAACAAGAATGCAATAAAGAAAGAGAATCATAATATACATGAATTTTCATAAAACAAATATAGTTCTAATAAACAGCAAAGCAATATCCAAATCAAATAAAAATACATATAATAAATAAATAACTACATTTGTATATCTTTCAAATGATGAATTAGGCTCATTAGCACTGTATCTAACTACATTTGTATATGCATTTCATATAAACACTGGCTTAGAATGGAGATTTTTTTTTGAATGATTAGTGATTTGGCATTAGCATCATGTACGACTAATATTTTTTGAGTTTTTATTTTATTTTATTTTTATTTTTATTTTTATCTGTGGCATGCTTCTTTTTCAATTGCTAGTTTCCACTAATGAATTCAAAGCTGCATAAATATAAATGCAGTCTTCAATTTGTATTTTCTTTATCTTAGCTAAGTCTATAGACAATCTGAAAATAGTATTCTTGCTTCCTTCTTGGAGACTACATAAGGCAAATTATTTCAAATACATCCTTGTGACATTGAACCTGACAGTTTTCCCTTGCTTTAGATTTTATTTTATTTTTCTAAAATTGTAAAAGCTATACTGGGCTAGAAAATTACGTGACGGAAGGTTTTTATAAGGTTTTTAAGTTTCGGTCATCATGTCATCTGTACAATGTCTGACTAAAGACTATCGATCCAATATTTGTAATTTTAGGTCCAAATTGAGCATTCAGTGACCTAGTTTCAGCATCTGGTATCACAGACGCAATGCTAGATAGTTTGATTGCTCTGAAGGATCTGGATGGTGTTCAAGGATTGCCTCCACTAAAAGAAATAGAAGACATGCGTTATCTGAAAAATACACGAAAATCTACAAGAGCTGAAATAGAGTGCGAAGCGGAAGAAGTTGCCAATGCGGGTGAGACAAGTAGATGAAAAGGAAGGGCTTATGGAATTGGAAGAAGGAAATGCGTGTGGCCGTGTTTGGATCCAACCGGTGATGGTAAATTTGTAGTTAATGACAAAGAGTTTGATGTCTATTTCCCAATGCTTGATCATCGTCTTTGCTCTTCTTGGCCTTTTTCTGAGACGAAGACTTTGGGTATTTGGGACATCAGTTGTACTGTGAAAGGAGGTGGTGTTACAGGAACGCTTTACTCTTTTTTACTAACATATGTTATGATCGATTAACATCATTATTTGGAACAAAATTCTGCTGGAGACAATGAATACATTTTCTCTTTATTGCATTTTGTCAAAAGGATCACACAGCATGTTGCTTTTTTCCTCCTTTCCTTTATGGTACACTTGCTCTATATGTGGAAGAAGAATTGCATTTTTGCCTCTTTCTAGTATTCTATTTTCTCTGTGTAGTTCATATCACCACCAGCAAGTACATCAATAATGTTAATATGCTACCCCTGTGTTCCCAAATTTGACCTCTTTTGACGTTGATTGTTAGCTAGAGTTTAAAGGTTCCCCTCCCCCTAATGATTAAATGTTTCTGGCCAGATCTGCCATGGTTTGAGCTGGTTCAACTTCTGTCTCAACAAATTTGGGGTAAATCCCTCGGCTTGGTTATTTCCAGATTGGTTTTTAATTGCACAGTTTACCAATTATGGATGACCAGAAATAACAGATTTTTTAATGGAGAGTTCCTCCCCGAGGAGGTGGTTATTAAGCAAATAATTGATATGGTTCGATTTTGGATGGTTTTACATTACTAACGAATAGTAATCAAAGTGACGAGTTGTTTACGGAGACATGGAGGCTGCCAGATTCAATTTTGAAGAATAGAGTTACCTCTCTGGATCCGATTAGAAGAGTTTTGAGGGATGTTAGATCACTTCAAGTGGGTTGAGTGAATGGGAGCATAAATAGAGTGTTATCTAATTGTTTGGTTAATGTACAGGTTGAAAGGTGCTGTTCTGGGAGCTAGACCATATCATAGAGGGTTGAGTGTGGGGAGGACATTAAATCACATATCTTTCACTGCCCATATTGAGAGAGTTTTGTTGCTAACTTGTTTACACGTTTATGAATTGTTGTTCTATCTTGCAAGTTGCTTGCTGTCAACATTTCTAGAGTGTAGTGAGGTCTCATATTGTGGGTTGAGTGATGTGAGTTCATATAATGTGGGCTGTTTGTGGTTCGTATGTAAAGCTTTTTCTTGCCGATGGCATAGAGCATTGGTTCTTAGCTATGATAGGAATTCATGTATCAGGTTGAGTGTTTGTTTCAAGTCTGTTGCTGGAAAGAAGGGTTACATAAAATGTCTACTGGATGTCTTCTACCGCTGGGAACACTTGCGGGCAGTTTGTCCTCTGGAATTAGGAATCTGGCAGCAAGGGATGATGGCTGCTCTAAGCGCCTCAAGTGTGAAGAAATCCTTTAATTTTGATTGTAAAAGTCGTTCTTATTTAGTCTATACTAGTATTGATGTTCAGGTGAATATTTTGTGGCCTACCCTTGCGGGCTGTGCAAGGGAAAATACTAAATATCTTTGTCATGACATTGATTTAACTTTTGGGATTATGGGGTGAGTTCATGGTCCACATACAGCTGGTATGGGGACCCTGAACACATTAAAAGGATCCAAAAAAAGGGTTCATGTATAGTTGTAGGTTGATCTGCCCTCTTTGTTATGGTCTCATTTTCTCCATATCCAGGGTATTGAAGTCTCATTGGCTAGCTATGTGCTTTTTTGAGGTGTATCCAGGTTGGTTCTAGGTTGAGGCCTGCATCGAAAAGTTGGCTGATATCCTACTTTTCTCTACTCTACAGCCTATGGCAGATTGCAGATGCAGGTCTTTACAGATCTTCTACCCTCCTAGTCCAACTTTCTTCTCTGTAACTACAGCTGTTCTTTCTATAATAAAACAGCAGCAACAGCAGTACAAAACAACAGCTAGCAGTTAACCTCCCCTGTGTGACACCTCTGTACACACAGCAGTAGGCAACTATACAGGAGTAACAACTTTCTCAGGAGCTCTCCAACCAAACCCAATACTGCTGCTGCTGCTCACCAGGGCCAGAACCAAGGCAATAACGAGGATTAATGACACAAAGCAGCAGCTGCTCACCCAGAAAGCTAGAACAGAACAGAATAAGAATCAGACCATCCCAATAGATTTATGTACTAGACCACTGAAGCTGCTGCTGTAAGCCTACTAATCCAGGCATCTTCTAACCTGATGCAGGTTATCTAACCAGATCATTGACAGAAACTTGATTGATTTTAGTCTGGAAATATCTAACTCTAACAAATACCTAATATCTAACAGACAAATACAGGAACAGAAGCTGAGCTAGATCTGAAGTTGTAGCTGTGAGATGGGCATGAGTGCTGCTGATATAGTGGTGGCACTAATGTCTTAGACTGTTGCAACATAAGCTGTGACTTCAACTGCTGCTGTATTCAGATTCTTCTTTGTCTTGCTCTTTATCACAATGAAAAAAAGATGAACTCCTCAATTCTTTATTCAATACTTGTATTGTAGCTACATTATTGTTTATATAGACATTTGTATAATGACTGTCTAACTATCTAACAACTTGTCTAACAAACTTCTAACCAATCTTCTAACTAATATCTAACTGTAACAAATATCTAATATCTCTAACAGACATATATAGGAACAGAAGCTGACACAACTAATTAAAAGCAGAAAAATGACCCAAGTTGGGGGCATGTATATGTTGACACAACTGATTAACAGTAAAGGAGGTGTTAGGTCTGGTGATAGTTAAGTACTGCAAAGCCCCAACTATATTGCGATAAAGAGAAGGATTGTCAAATAATTCAGTGAAAGAACTAGTGAGACTAGGCTTGACAGACATAGGTGAAGAACAGGGCTTGCATTCAGCTAATCCAGCTCGCACAAGTATGTCATGAGCATACTTTTGTTAACAAAGTGTATAACCAGTAGCAATAGCTTGAACTGAAATGCCCAAGAAATAGGACACAGGACCCAATTCTTTCATAGAAAAAACCTCATGCATATGAGCAATAAGAGAGGTAATATGAGCATCATTATTTCCTGTGAGTAATATGTCATCAACATAGATTAAAAGCACAGTAATTGTGCTATCAGACTTCTAAATGAATACAGATGAATCACATTTACTATTCTAAAACCCCTGAGATAGAAGAAATGCAGAGAAGGTGGAGTACCAGGCTCTAGGTGCTTGTTTGAGCCCATATAAGGCCTTGTGAAGTTTGCAGACATGAGTGGATTGAGTAGGATGAACAAAGCCAAGAGGCTGCAACATATGCACCTCTTCTTCAAGAACTCCATGAAGGAAAGCATTAGATATGTCAAACTACTTGATCGACCAATTGTGATGAAGAGCAAGACATAGAAGAATCCGATCCGTGTTCCTATTGTTCCTACTATTCGGTTCCTTATCAGTTTGCAGTATATATATATACTAGTTCCTACTGTTCGGTTCCTAATTTACTCTAAAACTTGATCAATCTGATCCGTGTACAATCCTAATTTTTACATATTTTTGTAATATATGTTATGTATTTTTATAATAAATATTAAGTAGTTGTGTATCATATATAACTTTTTTTACTTATTTTTTTAGGCAAATATTACATTTTTTTCTTGCATCATTTGTGACGAATATTACGGATTGTTTTTTGATACATAATTTGTACTTCATAAATAAAATTACATATTTTCTAATAATGTTAAAATTTTTAAAAATGTGTAACTAACAGTGTATATGATACATATCTTCCATAGCATTAAAACACTAATACAATATTAATAAATTTTACCTCCATCTCAATTTCAATCACTCCTCTATCTCTTAAAACAAATGGTAATAATAATTAACATCTCGTTGCCGTACTTATAAAAGATAGTAGGTGGCTCACGTGATGCGTGTGCAAGTTCAATAAATAAAATATTTAACATATATTAGTTGTAATCTCAAGTGTTAAGATTATTCCTTGTCAAATTTGTGCTCTTAACTTCAAGTCTTGGCCTATTCTTTTCTCTAGCAAATTTTTTTTTTGTTGGGTTTTTGATAGATCACTAGACACTTGGTATGAAGAGAGACAAAGCTTAAAAGACACCAATTTAGGTTCTCACATATATAATACTATAGATAAAAACAAATAAAATATTTAAAATATATTAGTTGTAATCTCAAGTGATAAGATTCTTCCTTATTAAATTTGTGATCTTCAGTCCTAAGCGTTGGCCCATTCTCTTCTCTAGTAATTTTTTTTTTTTTTTTTTTTTTTTTTGATTTTTGATAGATCACTGGACACCTGGCATGGAGAGAGATAAAACTTCAAGACACCAATTTAGGTGCTGACATATATAATAGTATAGATGGTATACAATTTTCGTATATGTGTATATTTGTTTTGGTGTGGGGTAGTGGCATAATAAGTGGTATTGTGAACTTTTTGGCTCAAGTGTTCAACGATACTCATGGTGGGAAGCTAACGGTTATATGGTTGGAGTACTTAATCACTAAACAGTTTAAAAAGAAAAAATCGTACCAAGAAAAATTCAAAACATTCTACTTGGTTTAAGTGCACGTTTTTGAACCCTGGTTCTTTCAACTTTTGGACCCCAAAAAAAAAAAGGGTATTTACACAGTGATCCCTTAAACTATTGTCAAGTATCCTTTTGACCTTCTATATTAAGAAACCATACAAACTGACTTTCTAAATTATGGATATTGTAAGAGGGAGAGGTCAGTTTGCAGTTCTATTTTCTCATTTCTTGGTTGAGCTTGTATATAAGAGTTGGCTGCTAGTTCTCAATTCTAAAGTTTATGGCAGTTTGCAGCAGCAGATTCGGTGTAGATGTGTCCATCCGAGTGCTTGTTGCTGCTGTTAACTAATAACTAATAAAAGGTCCATAATTGCTCAAGTATAATCAGTTTAACTCTTACAAAGAGATTTTTGAATATTAATTAAGTTCCCATAACTTGAGATCAATTTAAATCTATAAATTTTAATTTCATTTACAAATCCAAATTTACATATCCAAATAGAGTTTAATTGGAGTTAAATCACATACCTTCTTTTTTTTTTTTTTTTGGGTTCAATCGGTCATAGATTAATTTCAAATAATGATTCAAAATCCAACAATATCTTTAAAGTCAACAATTTCCAAACTCAATAACAATCACATGAAGAACTACATATAACCCGATCAAACTATACTCCATAAAAGTTAAACAACAACCTTAAACTACACAGTATTGCTATATCAATAGGCCAAAAATCCTTACTCACCTACCCATTTTCTTTTACCCATCGTGTTTTTAATGATGGCATGGATAGAAGAAAAACTCACACATAACTTTCACAAATGGTTGGAAATGTTGACATAAAATACAATGCACTGATATAATATCTACTTTTAGCCAATGTTATTGCCATTTTACCATATACCATAATTTTTTTTCTTTGAAAACAGAAGAAAAATAAAAATCCAGAATCCTTTTTTTTTTTTTTTTGGATGGCTTCTATATATAACATTTTTGTTTCACCAAACTTTTCATCTCCTTCCTTGGTGAGTTCTCATATACAATAACATGATAAATTTCAAATATAGTGCTTATCTTTATGTGTACATATATATAAATATAGATATAGATATAGATACTAATACAGATATTAAAAAAACTCATAAGAAAACAGTATACAAGTTCAGCCACTCTTAGTGGCATTTTATCAAGCACCTAAGAGGCATAATAATATATACTAGTGCAATATATCAGAGAAACTATGACCCTATATAACTTTACCACCTATGTAGACAATTTCAACAACCCAAACAATACACTACTATTCAAAAACATTGTACAATACAAAACCAGAATGAAAATTGAAGAAAATCCTTCAAGAAGATGAAAAACTCATTTCAACTTCATACTAAAATCACAGAAATGGTTAATGTACTTCTTACTAAATTAAAACCAAATCATCCAAAATAACAGAGCAGTGAGTATTTATTCTTATTCTTATTCTTCTTTTTTTGGTTCAATTTTTCGAAAAAAAAAAAAGACCCAAACAGAAAGAAGTATATAAAACATCAATTTACCTATGAAACTTCAACGATGAATAACAGAGCTTCAACTCCTTACAGCTCTGATCCAGTAAATCGGCCAACTCGTCCAATCGGAGACACAAACTCGTCCAATCGACCAACTCCTTCTAGGGTTTTTTTGTATGCTCGATTTGCGATTATATGTGGAAGAAATACAACGCAAGAGAGGGATCGTGCAAGAGATGGAAACTGAATGGAAAAATCGCGACAAATTTAGAGCGCCTTTTTTCTTTCAGGTTTCAATAGCATTCTTTCTTTGCTATATCCTGTAGAACAAAGTTCCGTATTTAGACAGCTTTAATATTGGTTTTCAATTGCCATTAAAATATAAAAAATTACTATAAAAAATTAAATGTTATTATTCAAAAATATTTTACAGCATTTTATTAAAAAATGTTATGTATACCTTTTATTTTATAACATTCATAAAAAAATGCTATAAACAAATGTTATTAATTATACTTTTTGTTGTAGTGCCATGCTTGCTGTTTGCTCCTTGCCATCTGGTTGTGCCAAGTCTTGTTTTGTTGGTGAGTCTTGACTTGGTGCAGCATGGTTTATTTTTTCCTTCCTTTCTTTATTCTGGTCTGCCTTGGGGCCTGACTAAGTAACCAGTACTAGGGGTTGCGTTATTCCGACATCAACTTCCATCCCTAGTTCGGTTGTTTCAGTTAGGTCGACTGGACAGATGTGATGACTCCCTAGTGTGAATTCTGCAACAAAATCTGCCAATGCTTGGGCTTTTACCGCGGTTCTGGGTTGGAACTTGATGTCAAATTGACCCAACTCTACTGCCCATGTCACGACCCAAACCCGGCCCTATGGGTTTAGCATCAGAATCGCCAAGAATCCGAGATTACCAAGGCTCTTTGAAACGATGTCTGATTAAACAGAGTTGAGGGCCTGACGGAAGCCAATACAGTAAATAACTAGTGTCCATAGAGCTGTGAAAATCTGAATGTCAAAAACATTTTTATGCATTCACACAGTTCAAAACAGTACAATCCATGAACAGTCTATACAATCATTCACAATCGATGAAATGCGAGGATCAAGTCCCTGAACAACGATAGTATAACGAAGAGATCTATACAATGTACAAAAGCGGTGAGACCGACGGGGACACAAAAACACCCCAAGCCATAGCATGGCAACTCGGAACCTCGCAATGAGGCACTTAGGTGGCTTGACAAAAGCGGGGATCAAACCCACGCTCCTAGCTCGATGCAGTTCTTTGAGAACCTACATATATATATAAGCAGTGAGCTAAAGCCCGATGAATAACATAACGTGTAAAGAGGTTATGAATGAATGTCCTTACGGTAATGAAATCAATTCATTATCAAAGATTTCAATCTTCGATATTTGATCAATCGATATTTCAATCAATCGGTCATATGTGGTACATCCATTAGCCTATAAGCGATGAGTCCAAAAGGACCGGCCTTATGAACCCAACAATAATGATGGCCATCAAGCGGTATGGTTCCACAAGGAAACCCACAGAGCTCTGTAACGATCAATAACGGTGGTGCTAAGGATGCCTGTCTGATTCGAAATCAGGGACATACATTCATTCAATAAACAATATCAGTTCAATAAGCAGTTCGATTCAAGATTCAAAATGTAACCATTTGAACATATCTTTACAACTGTTACTCACGAGATTGGGCTAATAGCGACTAAATGGCGTCCCCGAGAGCCAACCCTAAACAGTCAACAAATAGAACACACACTAAGTTCACAGTCGAAAGGATGCTAATTAAATCCTTAAACTTCCTCGGTGTGGTTCTACGTCTAAATCCTCATTAAGATGTCTTAAACTAGGCCTAAGAATGCCTAGGATGCGATGAGGATGCAAAAATGTGCACAGAAATCAGTTTTCGAATTTTCAGAAAACAGGGCCTCCGCTCGAGCGCATGTTTCCCCGCTCGAGCGGACAAGCTAATAAAGGTCCCCGCTCGAGCGTCAACTTCCCCGCTCGAGCGTGACACACAAACCTCCGCTCGAGCGGACTGATGAACAGTGCAAGATGCTGGATGCACGATTTCTCCGCTCGAGCGCGAAACTCTCCGCTCGAGCGGAATGTAAAACAAGTCGAAGAAATGCTGGGAGCATGAATTCCGCTCGGCGTACTTCCGCTTCGGCGGACCTCAATCTGAAAACCAGGCGTGTTACGAGTTGAAACTTAAGTTTGGGATACCAAAATCGATCCTCTTGGGCCCATTTTCTGGAAAACTCTTTTAAACACATAGGATAACAAGTTTTAAAGCTCAATTTAAGAAATCAAGGCCCAAGGATGTTCAATTAAACCCAATTTTGAACTAGTTTTCAAAAACAACATGCAAACATGACATGCATGAGTTTTAGACCAAAATCAACTTCAAATCTTGCTCTAATGAGCTCAATAGTTTGGAAAACAAAATGGAAACATGGACTTTAGCTCAAACATGAACATGCATGTATAATTCTCCAAGAATTCAACTTCAAAATATGCCAAATGACCATGCATGCAACATTCAAGCTTCAATTCACTATTTATGAGCAAATTCATGACTTACTTCCCTATAATCATGATGTATGCAAGATGGAACTTAAAACATAACAAGAAGATGGTAATTTTCTTACCTAAGTCTTCAATTTCTTGACTAGAAGTTCAATTTATGCAACTACACTTCAATGTACTTCAAGTCTCCAAGCAATCTCAACAAATGAGCTTAATGAACTCACACATTCCTCTCACTCTCTCTTCTAGTCGGCAAGAACAACCAAATGTGCTGAGGAAATGTTGCTAAGTGTATAATACAAGGCTTCAATATGTCTAGGATAGTGGCCACTAAGGGTGGCAAAAGTGTAATTAACTCAAAGTTTGTACTAAAACCATTTTTAATCTAATTTAATCATTCCTAATCAATTTTCGGATACATATACCATAAAATCAGAAATATTCTACTGAGTCTAAAACATCAAACGGTTCCTAATTCGGCCGCCGATAAGGCCTTCAATTAACAGTTTAAACACATAAACTTAAATAGATAATCATTCAAGCAAACAGATACAATATGCAATTCAATAGATTACTCATTCAATTTCAGTTTCAGTTCCATTCAGTCTGTTCAGTAGTTCATCCAGTTCACTTATCAGTCATTATCGGTTCGGTTTAGCGATGTCGGTAGATAATTCGGTGGTTAATCGAAATCGATCACGAGGGTTATTCTGATCTCCTCCTTATAAGGAGTTTAGTCCTCTAAACTCAAGTTACCTTCGATCTGGAAAAAGCAGGTTCGTGAGGAACAAATCGAGGATATCGCCTAGCCATGTCATCTTCCCTTTCCCAAGTGGCATACACACCACCATGATTCTGCCAATCAACTTTCACTAGCGGGATCTCTTTGTTTCTCAGTTTCTTGATCCGTTGGTTCACAATCTGTATAGGCCGTTCCTCGTAAGTGTAGTCATCACTAAGCACTATCAAGTAGGCTCAATCACATAAACGGATCCGGAGGTAGTCTCTTAACATCGAAATGTGGAAGGCGTTATGCATATGCTCCATTTCGGAGGAAGTGCAACTTGATCATGCCGGATTGATTTTCTCAATAATCTGGTACGGTCCGACATACCGTGGCGCTAACTTGCCGTTGACTCCAAAGCGAGTCTGGCCTTTCATTGGTGTCACTTTCACAAACACGTGATCACCCACTTCATACTCCTATCCGTCTTCGACATCTGCATAACTTTTACGTCTACTCTGCATGCGGTTTTATTTCATTGTATCGATTTTACCTTTTGATTTGTTTCATACACAATTTGGGCCCAAGCAAAGGCCCATCCCCAACTTCGCCCGTGATTGGAGATCTACACTTTACGCCATACAATGCCTCGAAGGCGCCATCTGGATACTCGAATGGTAGATTTGTTGTTGTGGCGAATTAATGATAAATGACCCTCCCAATTTCCTGAAAGTCCGGACACACATTCTCGATGGGTCCTCTAGAGTCTGGATGGTCCTTCGACCGCCATCTGTCTGCGAGGATGATAGGCACTACTCGACCTCAATTCGATTAATGCAATCACGATCTGTAGGCTCTGCGGGCTCTCGATGTAAACTTCGAATCCCTGTCAGAAACAATAGATACAGGCACTCCATGCAATCTAACAATTTCATCAATATAGATAACAGCCAATTTATCTGCATTATAAATCGTCTTGACAGGTAGGAAGTGTGCGGATTTAGTCAATCTATCAACAATAACCCAAATAGAGTCCATACCTTTCCTGGAGCGAGGTAATCCAACGATAAAATCCATCGTGATATGCTCCCATTTCCACTCTGGTATGGGTAAGGGTTGCAATAATCCTGCAGGTCGCTGATGTTCCGCTTTAACTTGCTGGTAATGGAGACACTTAGATACAAAATCAGCGATCTCCTTCTTCATTCCTGGCCACCAGAAATTTTGTTTCAGATCTTGGTACATTTTCGTATTCCCTGGGTGAATAGAAAACTTCGAACTGTGGCCTTCTTGCAGAACTCTTCTTTTCAATTCAGTGTCATTTGGTACACACAGTCTTTCTTGAAATTTCAGAACATTGTTCTCAAATTTGAACCCCGGTCTCGGTTTCGAATCTCTTTCTTCAATAACCTTTTTCAAGAAATCATCCAGTTGTTGTTTCTCCTTAATCTCTTCAATCAATCTTTGGTTGGCGAAATAGCGACTAAGGTTCCACCTTGTTCCTTCAAAACAATCTCAATTTCGGACTTTTCGGATCAAGAAGCAACTCTTTACATCGGTCGACCAAAGCAGGCTAAGTTGGCAATCGATTTTCGGCTCAAGCATCGGCAGCGGTGTTGGCTTTTCGGATGGTACAAAATCAGAGGTCATAATCTTTTATCGGTTCAAGCCATCTCCATTTGTCTCATATTGAGTTCTTCGAGTGAAAAAGTACTTGAGCTCTTGTGGTCGATACACTTCACAGGTTGCTCCATACAAATAGTGGCGCCAAATTTTGATTGCAAACACTCTGCGGCAAGTTCTAGGTCATGGGTGGGTAGTTCTTTTCATGTGGTCTCAAGCGTAGGAAGCATAAGCAATAACTCTCCCATTCGCATTAAAACACATCCCAAACCCTTATGAGAAGCATCACTAAAAAGCAGTATAACCATCCGTTACGAAGGTAGAGTCAAAATCGGTGCGATCCAAGTCGGGTTTTCGGTTCTGAAATGCTAATTCCCTTTGATCCGATCAAAGCGATATCCCTTTACGTGTCAAGTGAGTCGATGGTAAGGCAATCTTAGAAGTCTTTGACAAATCTCTGTAATATCGGCAAATCCCAAAAAGGTTGGACTTGATTACATTCGTCGGTCTAGGCGATTCACTCTGACTTCAATTTTCTGCGGATCATGAAATTCCATCTTTGCTAACAACATGCCCAAAAACATCACATGATCAAGCCAAAATTCACATTTAGACAGTTTAGCATACAGTTTACATTCTCTTAAGGTTTGAGGCAAGTCTCGAGATGGTGTTCGTGTTCTTCTCTGATCTTAGAATAGATCAATATGTCATCAATGAATACCACAATAAAATCATCAAGGTATGGTTTAAAATTACATTCATGAGGTCCATAAATGCGGCGAGGGCATTACGTAACTCGAGCGGCATAACTAAAAATTCAAAGTGGCCATACCTCGTTCTAAGCGGTCTTATCAATGTCTTCGGTTTGACTTTCAATTGGTGATACCCGATCTAAGATCAATCTTGGAAAACACTTGTGCACCTATGCGGTCAAATAAATCATCAATACGCGGTAATGGATATTTATTCTTCTGATTACCTTGTTCAATTCACGGTAATCAATGCAGTCTCGATGAACCATCTTTCTTCTTTACAAACAAAAGCAGGTGCACCCACGGTGACGTCTTGGAGTCGATAAACTTCTTGTCTAACAGTTCTGCAATTGTACCTTCAATTCTTTGATTCGATTGGAGCCATTACAGAAGGAGCTTTAGATATCGGTGCACGGAACCACATCCACAATAAATTCAATTTCCTGTCAATCAAATCCTCGGCAAATCATCGGAAATACATGCGGGAATTCTCGACTATAGGAATACAATTCACATCGGTTTTAACATTATCATTAGCGAATCTGATCAATCTGAACACACATATCCTTTACACCCCTTTCTAATCAATTTGGCGGCCTTCTGAAGAAATCGAGATATGGAGGAGGTACTACTCCTCCCATTAAACACAAATTGAGCAAACCGGTGGGCGGAAAACTACTTGTTTTGTTACACGGTCTATAGTGGCATGGTATTTTTGTAGCCAATCCATCCCAATATTACATCAAAGTGGTCTATGTTCAATGGTAGTAAATCAATAAGCAGATGCATATCCCCAACAATAATCTCCTGGCAGGATACATATATGCACATGTCATGGATCCCCAGCAGTGATAATCTGACTAGCAAATAGTTCATGGGTTCTAAGGGTCTATTCAATTTCTGGCGAAAAAGCATGCGACACATAAGAATGTGTAGACCGAATCAATCAATACATATGCATTTTGAGCCTGAGATAGAGGATACGACAAGCGGTCTCGATATTTTGAGCGTCTCCGGTACTAGGGCAAACACTACTGCCTCATAGACTCTTTCGGTTGCTTTGGGGTTCGGTTTGGTGCTACATTTGATCTTTCTTGCTTCGGTGCGACTTTACTACTACTGGTGGAAGCGGAAGGCGATCTTTGATTACATGGCCCACCTTGCCACACACAAACAGGCTCCGAAATCGTAGCAAACCCTTTGTGCTTGTTGCCACATATGGAGCAGGTGGAGTAAACCCACTCCCTTGGTGGGGCTAGTAGTCGACCGTATTACATTTCTTGTTTCTTTGGGTTATGCTTGCCTTCCTTAAATTTAAAACCTGTCTTTTTCCTTGCCACTCGGTTGTTGGTGTTTGATTGTTTCACATTTGCAATGTTTGTCTCGGCCATCAATGCTCGATCGAGAACACCCACAAAAGTTGGCATTTTCAAAACATTATTCGGTCTGTATCGACACTAACTAAGGCCTCCTTCAAATCTTGGCCTTCTTATATTGGTATCCACCATATGAGGTGCATACCTAGCAAATTCGGTGAATTTCTTCTCATATTAAACTTGAGACATATTGCCTGTCTCGATTGTTCAAACTCGGTCACTTTTCTATCTCGATGCCTTTGGGGAAAATACTTTTCAAGAAGGACTCCTTGAGCGAGTCCAAGTCACAATAGTATTAGCCTCACGGGTCAACATCCACCACCTTCTTGCTTCTTCTGAAGGGTGAAGGTTGCTACTTGATACTTTGTTGGCTTGAACACGGAAACATCTCAAACAACTTTTAGTCTCAAGAACCCAAGCTTGACCTTTAGCGGTTCTAAGCCTCCACTGAAAGGGCGGTTTCATCTTCTTGAACTTATGGGTCGGTGCAATAATGTCCACCTCATTAGCATTCACATTACGTACATTACATTAGGTTGTATGGAGGAGGAGGAAGGTGAAATGTTGGTTCGGTTGTTGTTCTAGTCTTTCCATTATCGGTCCCATCATTTGTTCAAGTCGGCCATTAAGCCTCGAGGATGATGCTTGATTTCATTTGCATTATCCATTTCACTATAGCGATTATCTGATTATCATTATAGTTGTACAATTAAGCAGTTTAACATTTTAACACATAATCGATGGAGTCATAAGCACACACTTTTCAAATTCATGAGATGCCTAATTACTTTTCTAGGACACCCTATAGCTCATTTGGACACGTGTATGCGGTATAACTAAATGGTTAAGTATCGCTCGATACCACTCTGTCACGACCCAAACCGGCCCTATGGGTTTAGCATAAATGTGGCGATGTCAAGAGATTACGAAGGCTTTCTGAAACGATATCTGATTAAGCGAGTTGAGGGCTGGCGGAAATATCTGATAAATAACTAGTGTCCATAGACATGTGAAAATCTGAATGTCAAAAACATTTTATGCATTCACAGTTCAAGCAGTACAATCCATGAGCAGTCTATACAATCATTCACGATCGATGTACGAGGATCAAGTCCCTGAACAACGATCTGATATAACGATGAGCGGTCTATACAATGTACAAAAGCGGTGAGGAGGCAAGCGGGGACACAAAAACACCCCAAGCCATAGCATGGCAACTCGGAACCTCGCAATGAGGCACTTAGGTGGCTTGACAAGCGGAGATCAAACCCACGCTCCTAGCTCGATGCAGTTGTTGAGAACCTACATATATATATAAGCGGTGAGCTAAAGCCCGGTGAATAACATAGCGTGTAAAGAGGTTATGAATGAATGTCCCTTCTGTAATGAAATCAATTCATTATCTGATATTTCAATCTTCGATATTCGATCAATCGATATTTCAATCAATCGGTCATATGTGGTACATCCATTAGCCTATAAGCAGTAGGTCCAAAAGAATGCCATATGAACCCAACAATAATGATGGCCATCAAGCGGTATGGCTCCACAAGGAAACCGACGAGCTCTGAATACCAATAACGGTGGTGCTAAGGATGCCTGTCTGATTCGAAATCAGGACATACATTCATTCAATAAACAATATCAGTTCAATAAGCTCGATTCATTATTCAAAATGTAACCATTTGAACATATCTTTACACAACTGTTACTCACAGAGATTGGGCTAATAGCGACTAAGCGCGTCCCGAGAGCCAACCCTAAGCAGTCAACAAATAGAACACACACTAAGTTCAAATGAAAGGATGCTAATTAAATCCTAAACTTCCTCGGTGTGGTTCTCGTCTAAGTCCTCATTAAGATGTCTTAAACTAGGCCTAAGAATGCCTAGGATGCGATGAGGATGCAAAAATGTGCCTGTAAATCGGTTTGAATTTTGAGCAGGGCCTCGCTTCGGCGCATGTTTCCGCTTCGGCGGACAAGCTAATAAAGGTCCCTTTCGGCGTCAACTTCCCTTCGGCGTGACACTAAAACCTCCGCTTTCGCGCACTTTCGCCGCTCGGCGGTGATGAACAGTGCAAGATGTTGGATGCACGATTTCTCCGCTCGAGCGCGAAACTCTCCGCTCGAGCGGAATGTAAAACAAGTCGAAGAAATGCTGGGAGCATGAATTCCTTTCGGCGAGTACTTCCGCTTCGGCGGACCTCAATCTGAAAACCAGGCGTGTTACGAGTTGAAACTTAAGTTTGGGATACCAAAATCGATCCTCTTGGGCCCATTTTCTGGAAAACTCTTTTAAACACATAGGATAACAAGTTTTAAAGCTCAATTTAAGAAATCAAGGCCCAAGGATGTTCCAATTAAACCCAATTTTGAACTAGTTTTCAAAAACAACATGCAAACATGACATGCATGAGTTTTAGACCAAAATCAACTTCAAATCTTGCTCTAATGAGCTCAATAGTTTGGAAAACAAAATGGAAACATGGACTTTAGCTCAAACATGAACATGCATGTATAATTCTCCAAGAATTCAACTTCAAAATATGCCAAATGACCATGCATGCAACATTCAAGCTTCAATTCACTATTTATGAGCAAATTCATGACTTACTTCCCTATAATCATGATGTATGCAAGATGGAACTTAAAACATAACAAGAAGATGGTAATTTTCTTACCTAAGTCTTCAATTTCTTGACTAGAAGTTCAATTTATGCAACTACACTTCAATGTACTTCAAGTCTCCAAGCAATCTCAACAAATGTGCTTAATGAACTCACAAATTCCTCTCACATTCTCTACTAGTCGGCAAGAACAACCAAATGTGCTGAGGAAATGTTGCTAAGTGTATAATACAAGGCTTCAATATGTCTAGGATAGTGGCCACTAAGGGTGGCAAAAGTGTAATTAACTCAAAGTTTGTACTAAAACCATTTTTAATCTAATTTAATCATTCCTAATCAATTTTGGGATACATATACCATAAAATCGAAATATTCTCTCGAGTCTAAAACATCAAACGGTTTCTAATTAGGCCGATAAGGCCTTCAATTAACAGTTTAAACACATAAACTTAAATAGATAATCATTCAAGCAGCAGATACAATATGCAATTCAATAGATTACTCATTCAATTTGAGTGATTCCATTCGATGCATTCAAGAGTTCATCAGTTCACTTATCGGTCATTATCGGTTCGGTTTAGCGATGTCGAGAGATAATTCGGTGGTTAATCGAAAATCAAGACGAGGGTTGTTATCTCCTCCTTATAAGGAGTTTAGTCCTCTAAACTCAAGTTACCTTCACCGAAGAAAAGCAGGTTCACGGAACAAATCAGGATATCGCCTAGCCATGTCATCTTCCTTTCCCAAGTGGCATACACACCACCATGATTACGCCAATCAACTTTCACTAGCGGATCTCTTTGTTTCTCGGTTTCTTGATCCGTCGGTTCACAATCTGTATAGGCCGCTCGTAAGTGTAGTCATCACTAAGCACTATCCGAGTAGGCTCAATCACATAAACGGATCCGGAGGTAGTCTCTTAACATCGAAATGTGGAAGGCGTTATGCATATGCTCCATTTCGAGGAAGTGCAACTTGATACGCCACCGATTGATTTTCTCAATAATGCACGGTCCGACATACCGGCGCTAACTTGCCCTTGACTCCAAAACGAGTCTGGACTTTCATTGGTGTCACTTTCACAAAAACGTGATCACCACTTCGTACTCCCTATCCCGTCTTCTGACATCCGTATAACTTTTCTGTCGGCTCTGTGCAGTTTTCAGTCTCTGTTGTATTAATTTCACTTTTTCAATTCAGTCGTTTCATATACAATCTCGGGCCCAAGCAAAGGCCCATCCCCAACTTCGCCAGATTGAGATCTACACTTTCGCCATACAATGCCTCGAAGGCGCCATACCGATACTCGAATGGTAGGCTGTTGTTGTAGGCGAATTAAATTAACGGTAAATGACCAATTTCCCACTTCGAAAGTCCAAGACACACATTCTCGATGGGTCCTCTAGAGTCTGGATGGTCCTTTCGATGGCCATCTGTCACGAGGATGATAGGCACTACTCGGCCTCAATTCAAGACTAATGCATCTGAGGCTCGCGAAACCTCGATGTAAACTTGAATCCTGTCGAAACAATAGATACAGCACTCCATGCAATCTAACAATTTCATCAATATAGATATGACCAATTTATCGCATTATAAATCGTCTTGACAGGTAGGAAGTGTGCGGATTTAGTCAATCTATCAACAATAACCCAAATAGAGTCCATACCTTTCCTGGAGCGAGGTAATCCAACGATAAAATCCATCGTGATATGCTCCCATTTCCACTCTGGTATGGGTAAGGGTTGCAATAATCCTGCAGGTCGCTGATGTTCCGCTTTAACTTGCTGGTAATGGAGACACTTAGATACAAAATCAGCGATCTCCTTCTTCATTCCTGGCCACCAGAAATTTTGTTTCAGATCTTGGTACATTTTCGTATTCCCTGGGTGAATAGAAAACTTCGAACTGTGGCCTTCTTGCGTAACTCTTCTTTTCAATTCGGTCATTTGGTACACAGTCTTTCTTGAAATTTCAGAACATTGTTCTCAAATTTGAACCCCGGTCTCGGTTTCGAATCTCTTTCTTCAATAACCTTTTTCAAGAAATCATCCAGTTGTTGTTTCTCCTTAATCTCTTCAATCAATCTTTGGTTGGCGAAATAGCGACTAAGGTTCCACCTTGTTCCTTCAAAACAATCTCAATTTCAGACTTTTCCAGATCAAGAAGCAACTCTTTACGTCGTCCAAAGCAAGCTAAGTTGGCAATCGATTTGCTCAAAGCATCAAGCGGTGTTGGCTTTTCCGGATGGTACAAAATCAGAGGTCATAATCTTTTATCGATTCAAGCCATCTCCGCTGTCTCATATTCAGTTCTTTCTGAGTGAAAAAGTACTTCAGGCTCTTGTGGTCAGTATACACTTCACAGGTTGCTCCATACAAATAGTGACGCCAAATTTTCAGTGCAAACACTACTGCAGCAAGTTCTAGGTCATGGGTCGGGTAGTTCTTTTCATGTGGTCTCAACTGTCGGGAAGCATAAGCAATAACTCTCCCATTCTGCATTAAAACACATCCCAAACCCTTATGAGAAGCATCACTAAAAACAGTATAACCATCCGTACCTGAAGGTAGAGTCAAAATCGGTGCAGTCACAAGTCGGGTTTTCAGTTCCTGAAATGCTAATTCCCTTTGGTCAGTCCAGTCAAACGATATCCCTTTCTGTGTCAACTGAGTCAGTGGTAAGGCAATCTTAGAGAAGTCTTTGACAAATCTCCTGTAATATCGGCAAGGTCCCAAAAGCTTGGACTTGTTTACATTAAATCGGTCTAGGCGATTCACTCTGACTTCAATTTTCTGGATCAGCAGAATTCCATCTTTGCTAACAACATGCCCCAAAAACATCACATGATCAAGCCAAAATTCACATTTAGACAGTTTAGCATACGGTTACGTTCTCTTAAGGTTCGCAGGCAAGTCTCGAGATGGTGTTCGTGTTCTTCTACAGTCTTACAATAGTTCAACATGTCATCAATGAATACCACAATAAAATCATCAAGTTATGGTCTAAAAATTCTGTTCATGGGGTCCATAAATGTAGCTCGGGCATTCGTAACTCCGAACGGCTTAACTAAAAATTCAAAGTGGCCATACCTCGTTCTAAAAGCAGTTTTATCAATGTCTTCCGGTTTGACTTTCAATTGGTGATACCCGATCTAAGATCAATCTTGGAAAACACTTGTGCACCACAGAATCGGTCAAATAAATCATCAATACGCGTAATGGATATTTATTCTTCTGATTACCTTGTTCAATTCACGGTAATCAATGCACGATCTCGATGAACCATCTTTCTTCTTTACAAACAAAAGCAGGTGCCCCACGGTGACGTACTGGGTCTGATAAACTTCTTGTCTAACAGTTCCTGCAATTGTACCTTCAATTCTTTCAGTTCAGTTGGAGCCATTCTGTAAGGAGCTTTAGATATCGGCTGTGCACCCGGAACCACATCCACAATAAATTCAATTTCCCTGTCAATCAAATCCCCTGGCAAATCATCTGGAAATACATCTGGGAATTCTCTGACTATAGGAATACAATTCACATCAGTTTTAACATTATCATTAGCAGATACAGTCAATACGGAACACACATATCCTTTACACCCCTTTCTAATCAATTTGGCGGCCTTCTGAAGAAATCAGATATGGAGGAGGTCCTCCTCCACTCCCATTAAACACAAATTCAGGCAAACCCGGTGGGCGGAAAACTACTTGTTTTGTTACACAGTCTATAGTGGCATGGTATTTTTGTAGCCAATCCATCCCCAATATTACATCAAAGTGGTCTATGTTCAATGGTAGGAAATCAATAGACAGATGCATATCCCCAACAATAAGCTCACAAGCAGGATATATTTATGCACATGGCATGGATCCACCAACAGGTGATGATATAGCTAGCAAATAGTTCATGGCTTCTAAGGGTCTATACAATTTACGCGAAAAACCATGCGACACATAAGAATGTGTAGACCGAATCAATCAATACATATGCATTTTGAGCACAGATAGAGAGGATACGACACAACGGTCTCGATTTTTGAGCGTCTCCGGATTAGGGCAAACACTGCCCTGCCTCATAGGCTCTTTTACGGTAGCTTTGGGGTGCGGTTTTGGTGCTACATTTGATCTTTGCTTCGGTGCGGCTTTTTACTACTAACCGGTGGAGCGAATGGCGTCTTTGATTCTGTGGCCCACCTTGCCACACAAACTTGAGCTCAAACTGGTAGCAAACCCCTTTGTGCTTGTTGCCACATATGGAGCAGGTGGAGTAAACCCACTCCCTTGGGGGCTAGTAGTCGACCGTATTACGCTTTCTTGTTTCTTTGGGTTATGCTTGCCTTCCTTAAATTTAAAACCTGTCTTTTTTCCTTGCCACTCGGTTGTTGGTGTTTGATTGTTTCACAGCTGCAATGTTTGTCTCGGCCATCAATGCTCGTCGAGAACACCCACAAAGTTGGCATTTTCAAAACGATTATTCGGTCCTCAGATCGCAAAGACTAAGGCCTCCTTCAAATCTTGGCCTTCTTATATTCGGTATCCACCATATGAGGTGCATACCTAGCAAATTCGGTGAATTTCTTCTCATATTGAATGCATAGACATATTGCCTGTCTCGATTGTTCAAACTCACCACTTTTCTATCTACGATGCCTTTGGGGAAAATACTTTTCAAAGAAGGACTCCTTGAGGCGAGTCCAAGTCACAATAGTATTCGCCACGGGTCAACATCCACCACCTTCTTGCTTCTTCTGAAGGGTGAAGGTTGCTATGATACTTTGTTGGCTTGAGCAGGAAACATCTCAAACAACTTTTCGCCTCAAGAACCCAAGCTTGACCTTTTAACGGTTCTAAGCCTCCTGAAAGGGCGGCGTTTCATCTTCTTGAACTTATGGGTCGAGGCAATAATGTCCACCTCATTAGCATTCACATTACAGACATTCTGCTAGGTTGTACCGGAGGAGGAAGAGGTAGGGGCTGTTGGTTCGGTTGTTGTTCTAGTCTTTCCATTATCAGTCCCATCATTTGTTCAAGTCTGGCCATTCTGGCCTCAGAGGATGATGCTTCAGTTTCATTTGCATTATCCATTTCACTATAAGCGATTATCTGATTATCATTATAAGCAGTTGTACAATTAAACAGTTTAACATTTTAACACATAATCAGTCAGTCATAAGCACACACTTTTCAAATTCATGAGATGCCCTAATTACTTTTCTAGGACACCCTATAGCTCATTTGGACACGTGTGTGCGGTATAACTCGTGGTTAAGTATCGCTCTGATACCACTCACGACCCAAACCCGCCCTATGGGTTTAGCATCAGAATCGCCAAGAATCCGAGATTATCAAGGCCCAACAACAAGAATACGCTTAAACAGAGTTGAGGGCCTGACGGAAGCCAATACAGTAAATAACTAGTGTCCATAGAGTCAGGAAAATCAATGTCAAAAACATTTTATGCATTCACACAGTTCAAAACAGTACAATCCATGAACAGTCTATACAATCATTCACAACAAGAAGACAGGGGATCAAGTCCCTAGACAACAAGACAAGATAACAAAGAGATGCCTATACAATGTACAAAAGCAGTGAGGAGACCGACGGGGACACAAAAACACCCCAAGCCATAGCATGGCAACTCGAACCTCGCAATGAGGCACTTAGGCCGGCTTGACAAAATCGGAGATCAAACCCACGCTCTAGCTCGATGCGGTTGTTGAGAACCTACATATATATATAAAACAGTGAGCTAAAGCCCGGTGAATAACATAACGTAAAGAGGTTATGAATGAATGTCCTTACGGTAATGAAATCAATTCATTATACAAGATTTCAATCTTCAAGATTTGACCAATCAAGATTTCAATCAATCACCATATGTGGTACATCCATTAGCCTATAAACAAGAGGGTCCAAAAGGACCGCCTTAACAGAACCTAACAATAATGATGGCCATCAAACAAGATGGCTCCACAAGGAAACCGACAGAGCTCAGAATACCAATAACGGTGGTGCTAAGGATGCCACAATACACCAAATGCAGACATACATTCATTCAATAAACAATATCAGTTCAATAAATTCGATTCAAGATTCAAAATGTAACCATTTGAACATATCTTTACACAACTGTTACTCACAGAGATTGGGCTAATAGCCTAGAGCGTCCCCCGAGAGCCAACCCTAAGCATCAACAAATAGAACACACACTAAGTTCACAAATGAAAGGATGCTAATTAAATCCCTAAACTTCCTCGGTGTGGTTCTACGCCTAAGTCCTCATTAAGATGTCTTAAACTAGGCCTAAGAATGCCTAGGATGCGATGAGGATGCAAAATGTGCACGTAAATCGGCCAATTTTGAAAACAGGCCTCCGCCGAGCGCATGTTTCCCTTCGGCCGACAAGCTAATAAAGGTCCCCGCCGGCGTCAACTTCCCGCCGGCGTGACACACAACCTCCGCCGCGACTTTCCTTCGCCGATGACGGTGATGAACAGATGCAAGATCTTTGGATGCACGATTTCTCCGCCGAAGGCGAAACTCTCCGCCGGCGGAATGTAAACAAGTCGAAGAAATCTTTGGGAGCATGAATTTCGCCGAAGCGGTACTTCCGCCGAGCGGACCTCAAAATTGAAAACCCAGAATGTGTTCGAAGTTCAAACTTAAGTTTGGGATACCAAAATCGATCCTCTTGGGCCCATTTTCGAAAACTCTTTTAAACACATAGGATAACAAGTTTTAAAGCTCAATTTAAGAAATCAAGGCCCAAGGATGTTCCAATTAAACCCAATTTTGAACTAGTTTTCAAAAACAACATGCAAACATGACATGCATGAGTTTTAGACCAAAATCAACTTCAAATCTTGCTCTAATGAGCTCAATAGTTTGGAAAACAAAATGGAAACATGGACTTTAGCTCAAACATGAACATGCATGTATAATTCTCCAAGAATTCAACTTCAAAATATGCCAAATGACCATGCATGCAACATTCAAGCTTCAATTCACTATTTATGAGCAAATTCATGACTTACTTCCCTATAATCATGATGTATGCAAGATGGAACTTAAAACATAACAAGAAGATGGTAATTTTCTTACCTAAGTCTTCAATTTCTTGACTAGAAGTTCAATTTATGCAACTACACTTCAATGTACTTCAAGTCTCCAAGCAATCTCAACAAATGAGCTTAATGAACTCACACATTCCTCTCACTCTCTCTTCTAGTCGGCAAGAACAACCAAATGTGCTGAGGAAATGTTGCTAAGTGTATAATACAAGGCTTCAATATGTCTAGGATAGTGGCCACTAAGGGTGGCAAAAGTGTAATTAACTCAAAGTTTGTACTAAAACCATTTTTAATCTAATTTAATCATTCCTAATCAATTTTCGGATACATATACCATAAAATCAGAAATATTCTACTGAGTCTAAAACATCAAACGGTTTCTAATTCGGTCGCCGATAAGGCCTTCAATTAACAGTTTAAACACATAAACTTAAATAGATAATCATTCAAGCAAACAGATACAATATGCAATTCAATAGATTACTCATTCAATTTCAGTTTCAGTTCCATTCAGTCTGTTCAGTAGTTCATCCAGTTCACTTATCAGTCATTATCGGTTCAGTTTAGCAGTAATCAGTAGATAATTCGGTGGTTAATCAGAAATCAGTACGAGGGTTGTTACAGTCTCCCCTCCTTATAAGGAGTTTAGTCCTCTAAACTCAAGTTACCTTCAGTCTGGAAGAAAACAGGGTTCAGCGGGAACAAATCAGGATATCGCCTAGCCATGTCATCTTCCCTTTCCCAAGTGGCATACACACCACCATGATTCTGCCAATCAACTTTCACTAGCAGGATCTCTTTGTTTCTCAGTTTCTTGATCCGTCGGTTCACAATCTGTATAGGCCGTTCCTCGTAAGTGTAGTCATCACTAAGCACTATCCGAGTAGGCTCAATCACATGAAACGGATCCCGGAGGTAGTCTCTTAACATCGAAATGTGGAAGACGTTATGCATATGCTCCATTTCAGGAGGAAGTGCAACTTGATACGCCACCGGATTGATTTTCTCAATAATCTGGTACGGTCCGACATACCGTGGCGCTAACTTGCCCTTGACTCCAAAGCGAGTCTGGCCTTTCATTGGTGTCACTTTCACAAACACGTGATCACCCACTTCATACTCCCTATCCCGTCTTCTGACATCTGCATAACTTTTCTGTCTACTCTGTGCAGTTTTCAGTTTCTGTTGTATCAGTTTTACCTTTTCAGTTGTTTCATACACAATTTCGGGCCCAAGCAAAGGCCCATCCCCAACTTCTGCCCAGCAGATTGGAGATCTACACTTTCTGCCATACAATGCCTCGAAAGGCGCCATACCGATACTCGAATGGTAGCTGTTGTTGTAGGCGAATTCAGCCAACGGTAAATGACCCTCCCAATTTCCCTGAAAGTCCAAGACACACATTCTCGAGGTCCTCTAGAGTCTGGATGGTCCTTCGACCGCCATCCGTCTCGAGGATGATAGGCACTACTCAAATTTCAATTCAAGACTAATGCATCAGAGTAGGCTCGCGAACCTCGATGTAAACTTGAATCCTGCCGAAACAATAGATACAGCACTCCATGCAATCTAACAATTTCATCAATATAGATATGACCAATTTATACGCATTATAAATCGTCCTTGACAGTAGGAAGTGTGCGGATTTAGTCAATCTATCAACAATAACCCAAATAGAGTCCATACCTTTCCTGGAGCGAGGTAATCCAACGATAAAATCCATCGTGATATGCTCCCATTTCCACTCTGGTATGGGTAAGGGTTGCAGTAATCCTGCAGGTCGCTGATGTTCCGCTTTAACTTGCTGGCAATGGAGACACTTAGATACAAAATCAGCGATCTCCTTCTTCATTCCTGGCCACCAGAAATTTTGTTTCAGATCTTGGTACATTTTCGTATTCCCTGGGTGAATAGAAAACTTCGAACTGTGGCCTTCTTGCAGAACTCTTCTTTTCAATTCAGTGTCATTTGGTACACACAGTCTTTCTTGAAATTTCAGAACATTGTTCTCAAATTTGAACCCCGGTCTCGGTTTCGAATCTCTTTCTTCAATAACCTTTTTCAAGAAATCATCCAGTTGTTGTTTCTCCTTAATCTCTTCAATCAATGCTGGTTGAGCAGAAATAGCAGCTAAGGTTCCACCTTGTTCCTTCAAAACAATCTCAATTTCAGACTTTTCCAGATCAAGAAGCAACTCTTTCTGTCCAGTCAGCAAACAGGCTAAGTTGGCAATCGATTTTCGGCTCAAAGCATCGGCAACGGTGTTGGCTTTTCCCGGATGGTACAAAATCTGTAGGTCATAATCTTTTATCAGTTCAAGCCATCTCCGCTGTCTCATATTCAGTTCTTTCTGAGTGAAAAAGTACTTCAGGCTCTTGTGGTCAGTATACACTTCACAGGTTGCTCCATACAAATAGTGACGCCAAATTTTCAAAGGCAAACACTCTGCGGCAAGTTCTAGGTCATGGGTCGGTAGTTCTTTTCATGTGGTCTCAACTCGGAAGCATAAGCAATAACTCTCCCATTCTCGCATTAAAACACATCCCAAACCCTTATGAGAAGCATCACTAAAAACAAGATAACCATCCGTACTCAAGGTAGAGTCAAAATCGGTGCGACACAAGTCGGGTTTTCGCCTCGAAATGCTAATTCCCTTTGGTCGATCCACCAAACGATATCCCTTCTCGTGTCAATCGAGTCGATGGTAAGGCAATCTTAGAGAAGTCTTTGACAAATCTCTGTAATATCCAAATCCCCAAAAAGCTTCGGACTTCAGTTACATTCGTCGGTCTAGGCCAGTTCACTACGGCTTCAATTTTCTGTGGATCAACAGAAATTCCATCTTTGCTAACAACATGCCCCAAAAACATCACATGATCAAGCCAAAACTCACACTTAGACAGCTTTAGCATACGGTTTACGTTCACTTAAGGATCGCTGGGGTAGCCTCAGATGGTGTTCGTGTTCTTCTACAGTCTTAGAATAGATCAATATGTCATCAATGAATACCACAATAAAATCATCAAGGTATGGTTTAAAAATTCTGTTCATGAGGTCCATAAATGCAGCAGGGGCATTCGTAACTCCGAACGGCATAACTAAAAATTCAAAGTGGCCATACCTCGTTCTAAAAGCAGTTTTATCAATGTCTTCCGGTTTGACTTTCAATTGGTGATACCCCGATCTAAGATCAATCTTGGAAAACACTTGTGCACCTCAGAATCGGTCAAATAAATCATCAATACGCGGTAATGGATATTTATTCTTTACAGTTACCTTGTTCAATTCACGGTAATCAATGCACAGTCTCAGTGAACCATCTTTCTTCTTTACAAACAAAACAGGTGCACCCCACGGTGACGTACTGGGTCTGATAAACTTCTTGTCTAACAGTTCCTGCAATTGTACCTTCAATTCTTTCAGTTCAGTTGGAGCCATTCTGTAAGGAGCTTTAGATATCGGCTGTGCACCCGGAACCACATCCACAATAAATTCAATTTCCCTGTCAATCAAATCCCCTGGCAAATCATCTGGAAATACATCTGGGAATTCTCTGACTATAGGAATACAATTCACATCAGTTTTAACATTATCATTAGCAGATACAGTCAATACGGAACACAGATATCCTTTACACCCCTTTCTAATCAATTTGACAGCCTTTACAGAAGAAATCAGATATGGAGGAGGTACTACTCCACTCCCATTAAACACAAATTCAGGCAAACCCGGTGGACGGAAAACTACTTGTTTTGTTACACAGTCTATAGTGGCATGGTATTTTTGTAGCCAATCCATCCCCAATATTACATCAAAGTGGTCTATGTTCAATGGTAGTAAATCAATAAACAGATGCATATCCCCAACAATAATCTCACAAGCAGGATACATATATGCACATGTCATGGATCCCCCAACAGGTGATGATACAGCTAGCAAATAGTTCATGGGTTCTAAGGGTCTATTCAATTTACGCGAAAAAGCATGCGACACATAAGAATGTGTAGACCCCGAATCAATCAATACATATGCATTTTGAGCACAGATAGAGAGGATACCTGACACAACGGTCTCAGTATTTTGAACGTCTCCCGGTACTAGGGCAAACACTCGGCCCTGCCTCATAGGCTCTTTCCCGGTAGCTTTGGGGTTCGGTTTTGGTGCTACATTTGATGTCTTTGCGCTCAGTGCCTTTTACTACTAACCGGTGGAAGCAGAAGGCGGTCTTTGATTCATGGCCCACCTTGCCACACACAAACAGGCTCAAATCGGTAGCAAACCCTTTGTGCTTGTTGCCACATATGGAGCAGGTGGAGTAAACCCACTCCCTTGGTGGGGCTAGTAGTCGACCGTGATTCTCGCTTTCTTGTTCTTTGGGTTATGCTTGCCTTCCTTAAATTTAAAACCCTGTCTTTTTCCTTGCCACTCAGTTGTTGGTGTTTCAGATTGTTTCACCGCTGCAATGTTTGTCTCGGCCATCAATGCTCGGTCGAGAACACCCACAAAAGTTGGCATTTTCAAAACAGTTATTCGGTCCTGTATCGCAGCACTAAGGCCTCCTTCAAATCTTCTGGCCTTCTTATATTCGGTATCCACCATATGAGGTGCATACCTAGCAAATTCAGTGAATTTCTTCTCATATTCGGCAATAGACATATTGCCCTGTCTCAGTTGTTCAAACTCAGTCACTTTTCTATCTCTGATGCACTGGGGAAAATACTTTTCAAAGAAGGACTCCTTGAACTGAGTCCAAGTCACAATAGTATTCGCCTCACGGGTCAACATCCACCACCTTCTTGCTTCTTCCTGAAGGGTGAAGGTTGCTAACAGTACTTTGTTGGCTTCGGAGCACGGAAACATCTCAAACAACTTTTCAGTCTCAAGAACCCAAGCTTCAGCCTTTAACGGTTCTAAGCCTCCCTGAAAGGACGGCGGTTTCATCTTGCTGAACTTATGGGTCAGTGCAATAATGTCCACCTCATTAGCATTCACATTCTGTACATTCTGTTCCGGTTGTACCGGAGGAGGAAGAGGTAGGGGCTGTTGGTTCGGTTGTTGTTCTAGTCTTTCCATTATCAGTCCCATCATTTGTTCAAGTCTGGCCATTCTGGCCTCAGAGGATGATGCTTCAGTTTCATTTGCATTATCCATTTCACTATAAGCAGTTATACGATTATCATTATAGCGATTGTACAATTAAACAGCTTTAACATTTTAACACATAATCGATACCATAAGCACACACTTTTCAAATTCATGAGATGCCCTAATTACTTTTCTAGGACACCCTATAGCTCATTTGGACACGTGTATGCGGTATAACTCGTGGTTAAGTATCGCTCGATACCACTCATCACGACCCAAACCCGGCCCTATGGGTTTAGCATCAGAATCGCCAAGAATCCGAGATTATCAAGGCTCTTGAAACGAATCTGATTAAACAGAGTTGAGGGCCTGACGGAAGCCAATACAGTAAATAACTAGTGTCCATAGAGCTGTGAAAATCTGAATGTCAAAAACATTTTTATGCATTCACACAGTTCAAAACAGTACAATCCATGAACAGTCTATACAATCATTCACAGTCAGTAAGTACAGGGATCAAGTCCCTAGACAACAGTACAGTATAACAGTAGACAGTCTATACAATGTACAAAACAGTGAGGAGACCGACGGGGACACAAAAACACCCCAAGCCATAGCATGGCAACTCGGAACCTCGCAATGAGGCACTTAGGCTGGCTTGACAAAACTGGGGATCAAACCCACGCTCCTAGCTCCGGTGCAGTTCCGAGAACCTACATATATATATAAACAAAGGAGCTAAAGCCCGTGAATAACATAACGTAAAGAGGTTATGAATGAATGTCCTTACGGTAATGAAATCAATTCATTATACAAGATTTCAATCTTTCAAGATTTCACCAATCAAGATTTCAATCAATCACCATATGTGGTACATCCATTAGCCTATAAACAAGAGGTCCAAAAGGACCGCCTTAATGAACCCAACAATAATGATGGCCATCAAACAAGATGGCTCCACAAGGAAACCGACAGAGCTCAGAATACCAATAACGGTGGTGCTAAGGATGCCTGTCTGATACGAAATGCAGGACATACATTCATTCAATAAACAATATCAGTTCAATAAGCAGTTCAGTATTCAAAATGTAACCATTTGAACATATCTTTACACAATCTGTTACTCACAGAGATTGGGCTAATAGCAGCTAGAGCGCGTCCCCGAGAGCCAACCCTAAACAGTCAACAAATAGAACACACACTAAGTTCACAGTCGAAAGGATGCTAATTAAATCCCTAAACTTCCTCGGTGTGGTTCTACGTCTAAGTCCTCATTAAGATGTCTTAAACTAGGCCTAAGAATGCCTAGGATGCGATGAGGATGCAAAAATGTGCACAGAAATCAGTTTTCGAATTTTCAGAAAACAGGGCCTCCGCTCGAGCGCATGTTTCCCCGCTCGAGCGGACAAGCTAATAAAGGTCCCCGCTCGAGCGTCAACTTCCCCCCCCCGGCGTGACATTACAAACCTCGCCGGCGATCGATGAAACGATGCAAGATCTTTGGATGCACGATTCCTCCGCTCGAGCGCGAACCCCTCCCCTCGAGCGGAATGTAAAACAAGTCGAAGAAATGCTGGGAGCATGAATCCCCCGCTCGAGCGGTCCTTCCCCCGCTCGAGCGGACCTCAAAATTGAAAACCGTAACGTGTTACGAGTTGAAACTTAAGTTTGGGATACCAAAATCGATCCTCTTGGGCCCATTTTACGAAAACTCTTTTAAACACATAGGATAACAAGTTTTAAAGCTCAATTTAAGAAATCAAGGCCCAAGGATGTTCCAATTAAACCCAATTTTGAACTAGTTTTCAAAAACAACATGCAAACATGACAAGCATGAGTTTTAGACCAAAATCAACTTCAAATCTTGCTCTAATGAGCTCAATAGTTTGGAAAACAAAATGGAAACATGGACTTTAGCTCAAACATGAACATGCATGTATAATTCTCCAAGAATTCAACTTCAAAATATGCCAAATGACCGTGCATGCAACATTCAAGCTTCAATTCACTATTTATGAGCAAATTCATGACTTACTTCCCTATAATCATGATGTATGCAAGATGGAACTTAAAACATAACAAGAAGATGGTAATTTTCTTACCTAAGTCTTCAATTTCTTGACTAGAAGTTCAATTTATGCAACTACACTTCAATGTACTTCAAGTCTCCAAGCAATCTCAACAAATGAGCTTAATGAACTCACACATTCCTCTCACTCTCTTCTAGTCGGCAAGAACAACCAAATGTGCTGAGGAAATGTTGCTAAGTGTATAATACAAGGCTTCAATATGTCTAGGATAGTGGCCACTAAGGGTGGCAAAAGTGTAATTAACTCAAAGTTTGTACTAAAACCATTTTTAATCTAATTTAATCATTCCTAATCAATTTTCGGATACATATACCATAAAATCAGAAATATTCTACTGAGTCTAAAACATCAAACGGTTCCTAATTCGGCCGCCGATAAGGCCTTCAATTAACAGTTTAAACACATAAACTTAAATAGATAATCATTCAAGCAAACAGATACAATATGCAATTCAATAGATTACTCATTCAATTTCAGTTTCAGTTCCATTCAGTCTGTTCAGTAGTTCATCCAGTTCACTTATCAGTCATTATCGGTTCAGTTTAGCGATGTCGAGAGATAATTCGGTGGTTAATCGAATCGAGACGAGGGTTGTTCTGACCCACTTGAGATTCGCCGAAAAGTTCGCCCTCTCAAACAAAGCTTTTAATGGGAAGGCCGTGAGGACAACTATAGTGTGGGCGTGAAAGTAGTGCAACAACTTCCTTGAGGCCATCATCAGGGCCAATGCTAGTTTCTCCAGTGGTAAGTACCTTGTTTCAGCGCCCAGTAATGTCTTGCTGACATAGTAGATGGGAAGATGTTGGATTCCTTCTACGCGGACTAATACTGCGCTAATTGCATGCTGCGAGACTGCTAGATATAAGAAGAGTTCTTCTCCAGGGATTAGAGTTACGAGTAATGGTGGAGAAGACATGTATTCCTTCAAGCTTTCCAGAGCTTGGTCGCATTCGTCGTCTCATTCAAACTTGGCTTTCAGAGCATGAAAGAATGGTCGTAGCCTGTCTGACGACCGGCTTATGAACCGGTTGAGCGCAGCGGCCATGCCGGTGAGATGCTGCACTTCTTTTACTGAATTCAGTCTCTCCAACTCCTGAATAGCCTTGATCTGAGAAGGGTCTGCTTCTATACCTCGGTTGGTCCCCAAGAAGCCTAGGAATTTGCCAGATCCTATTCCGAACGCACACTTCGACGCGTTGAGGCGCAACTTATGCTTCTTCAGGATCTCGAACATCTCTCCTAGGTCCTTGAGGTGGTCATTCTCATCTTTGCTTTTGACCACCATATCGTCGATGTAAGCCTCCATTGTCTTGCCTAACAATGGTTTAAACATCTTGGTGACCATTCTTTGAAACGTCGCCCCTGCGTTCTTTAGGCCAAAGGGCATGATCTTGTAGCAGTATAGTCCTCTTGGCGTGGTGAAGGATGTGACCTCCTGGTCTGGTTCGTGCATGGCAATTTGGTGGTAGCCTCTGTATGCGTCGCCCAGAAGGTTAAGTGCCGCCGTTAAGTCTACCAATTAATCTATTCTTGGTAGAGGAAAGTTGTCTTTTGGGTACGCCTTGTTGACTGTCTTGTAGTCGACGCAGACGCGCCACTTGCCATTCTTCTTTGGCACTACGACTGTGTTGGAGATCCATCTGGGGTAGTGCACCTCTCTGATTGCCCCAGCCTCCAACAAGTTTCCTATTTCTTCCGCCACTATCTCGGCATGGTAGAGTGCCGATCTGCGGGTGCATTGGATGATTGGTCTGGCGGATGGGTGGACGTTGAGTTGGTGGCAGATGAAGTTGGGGTCAATGCCTGGCATGTCGTATGGTGTCTAGGCGAACACTTCGATGTTGGAGGTCAAAAATTCCAAGACCTCCAGTCTCTTGGTGTTGGACAACGACGAACCGAGCAAAAAGAACTTATCCGGGTTCTTTTCATCTATTCTTACATCCACCAAGTTTTCCACCGCTTTCTGGCTATCCGCTTTGCCAACATCTGCGAATAGTTCATTACTCTCTGGTTCCTCCACCGAATGAACGTATCATTTGGCAGCGCGGTTGCCATTCACATCGTAAAGCAATCGCCGACATGATCTGGTCTCCATAGACTTCTTCTATTACTCCGGTGTCGTTGGGGAACCGCATCACTTGGTGGTAGGAGGACGCCACCGAGCGCATGGCATGCAGCCATGTTCTGCCCAGGATGATATTGTAAGTGGAGGGGACCTTCAACACCCAGAACTCCACTTGTTTTGTCACACTTCCTGCTCTGACTGGGAGGATTATTTTGCCGACGGGCCATTCTGGCATGGAGTTGAATCCGATTAGGGGAGATACGGCGGGTGCCAAGTCTTTATCTTGTAACTTTAATTGTTTAAAGGTTTCGTAGTACATGATTTCACATAAACTACCCTGGTCAATCAGAATCCGCTTGACGTCAAAATCCTTGACTCGGAGAGTGACGACCAGGACGTCATTGTGAGGGCAATATATCCTTGCCAAGTCTTTATCCGAAAAAGACATGACATTCATGGCCTCTGTCTTCCCCTTCTTGATGGTGGGTTGGGCACTTAGCACTTTTCTCAAGTGCTCAGCCTTTTTGGTTGATCTTCTGAGCTCGCATACACACTCAGGTTCAAAGACTCCATGTATTACGTTGATTACGCCTTGAAGTGGGGCGTCAATTGGCAGACCATTGGGGTTATTATGATCCTGGGGGGCTGGTTGCGCCCCTCCTTCAATGTATTTATCTAGGTGGCCTACTGCCACCAACTCCTCCAGGTGCTGTCTTAATGGCGTGCAATTTTTAGTGCGGTGCCCCTTTTCTTTATGGAATGTGCACCGTGACCTGTCATCGTAATCCTTCTGAGCCTCGCCTAGCTTGGCTGGCCAGTTGACGAAAGGCTCGTCTCGAATCTCGCTAAGTATTCGGTAGATCGATTTCTTGAAAACCGTGGTTATGGTAGTGCGGACTCTCAACCATCTTTTGTCCTGGTCTTCTTCGTTGTTTCTTCTGCCATGTCCGTTTTTGTTCAGACGGTCTACCGTGTTGACCTTTGCTGAGGTCTTCTTTTCTGGTGCTGTGGTTGCGCCAAATTTTGCTTTGGCACGTGCACCATCCTCTTCCACCCTGATGTGCTGATGCACTCTTTCCATCAGGGCTTCCATGGTGAGGGGCGGTGTCATGGTAATTGAGTCCCTTAGTCTGCATTGGAATCGAAGGCCTTTTATCTTGTGCAATGGCGAGATTAATTGTGGGCGATCCCCAATCTGGTTGAAGGTCTCCCAATAGCGACTGTTGTATGATCTTAGGGTCTCATTGTCGTCCATGTCGATAGAGAGTAGCTGGTCGATCTCCACTGGAGTTTTAGTGTTTGTTCGGAACCTTGTCACGAACGCCTCCGCCAATTGCGCCCAGGAGGCTATGCTGGCCTCAGGAAGTTTCTCAAACCAAGTCAGGCCTAGGTCGCCAAGGCTCGAGGGGAATAGGATGCACATAAGGGCCTCGTTCCGTCGGTATACAGCCATGACCTGGCGAAAGTGGCTCAGGTGTGAGTAGGGGTCCGTCTTCCCTTCGTATGTGGTAAATTTGGGCTATAGGAAGCCTAACGACAGGGGTGCATTCTCTATTGCCGGAACGAATGGTGAGGTTTGCAGCCTCGCCAATGCCTTATCTGTTGGTTCGTAGGCAGGGCACGATATTGGCATTCCAACCTCGACGCTTCCGTGCGTTCGAGGAGCCAACCGCTGCAAGGCAAAAATTCTATGTGGATCACGTGCCCTGGCGTCCTCCCTCCATCGTGTCTTCTCTTCTAGAACGGATCGTAGGTCGGACGATCTGGGCAACTCCGTCTGTCTAGACCTTGTTTGGTGCGTATGCGAGGGCCAATATGTGCTTCCCTCGGTGTAGGACCTCTCAGATCTCGTCCTCTCAGACCTGGAGTGACGAGTTCTGGAAGATCTGGATTGCGTATCGCCTGTCTTGAGGCTCTTGTTCTCTGCTTGAGAGGGTGTAGTATTCCTACTACGACCTTCCAAGTGGCGAGGGGGCGTCTTGTTTGTGCGCCCCTCTCCTGTCGCCACTTCTTTTCCTTTTACCTGGAGCTTCAGAGATTCCATGTCCGCCGCCATCCGACGAATCAATTCGTCTTGTTCCCTGACGCGATCCTCCAAAGTTTGAGGATCAATCCATTGCCGTTGTCTTTCTGGGCTTTGCGAACGAGAGTGGTGGGGGCTGTTAGCCCGCCTTCTACCCCTCGCATCCCTCCTGGAATTTTGTCTTTGTGGTTCCAGGCTTGCCATAGGAGTGACCAAGGGTAGACCTTCGCGCCTCGCACCCCCTTCTAGAGTTAGTCCGTCAAGGGCGGACTGTGGTAACTCTTCGTTGTTCGCCATCGATTTTTGAGAGAAAAAGCTTGATCAAGAGGTTATGTTCTTGTTTGTATTCTCACAGACGGCGCCAATTGTACAGGAAAAAAATACACATTCTTGTATAATCCTGTTGATCAAGTCTGCACTCCTCCGTACGACGTCGCTTTATCACCTGAAAATACAAACGTGAGCTAGCCAGCGGGTGTGTGCCGGAAACCTCTCCGATGCCTAAGTCAGTAAGCTTGACAAATAGACAAAAGCTCTATGTGTTCAGAAAACAAAGTTGTGTTACCTCTCTGTAGGTGATGTTTGTGAACTTTTATAAGTTTCGAGTGGCACAATCCAAGTAGGACTCTTACTCCTCCATGTAGAGTCCTCCTAGGATTCATATACCTGAAGGATAATGCTTATCCTCCAACACCCCCCTCACTGCTTAAACCAAGTGAGATGGCTTTACCATAGCCGGACTCCAATATGACTGAAGTAAATATGGCCATGCCGAGCCACAGAGTAGACCGAACTATCTCTATTTCGGTTCTTCCTTCAACGGACTTGCCTAAGCTTCTTTTCAACAAAAACTGTGATAGGCTTAGACCGAAATAACTTCTAACAAGGTTTTCCAGACCGAACTACCATACATCGCCGAAACCAGTAACTGCAAAGCGTCCCCCGACCGGACTATCATTATGCGTCACCTGGACCAAACTAACCTCTGGGCTTAAAACCGGACTATCTTTTAAGCCTTTCCAAGACCGGAGTAACTTCATGGCCTTTTTACTCAGCCCTTTGTACTGAGGCCCATAACGACTCAGCTCGACCCAATTTGCACATAAATTACCCTCTCACCATATAATAAGTCTAAGTTATTTATCATGTTTCACTTAGAAATATCGCCAACTTAGTTCAACTTTATTATATGCAAGTATAATTCAACTCTGTCATCTAATAAGTCTAAGTTACTCATCAAGTTTCACTTAGAAACATCGCCAAGTGACTGCCCTGGTCGATTAAAATGCGCTTTACCTGGCACTCTCCAATCTGGAGAGATATTATCAAAGCATCGTTGTGTGGATGCTACACCATCTCTAGGTCTTCTTCAGTAAAGAACACCATTGGTCCCTGGCACTCGTCTGCCTTAGGTCTCTTCTGCCGAACCTGATACACATGCTGTAAGTGTTTTACCTTCTGAGTTTCCCCACGTATCTCGTTCGCATTGACCTTCGAGTGAATCACATTGATCACTCGAGGTCCGCCTGCTTGTGATTGTGGTGCTAGAGAAAGTGGTGCTACTGGTGCCTGAAGTAGTCTCACTTGCTCTTCCCTTGTCTTGGCCTCATCTACCAGGTCCCTTAAATGACCTTGTCTTACCAGGTCTTCCAGATGTGCCTTTAGGGCTCTGCACCCTTGAGTCAGATGCCCATCCTCATTGTGGTAGGCACAGTGCTTATCCAGACTTCTTCCCATAAATTCACCAGGAATCTTCTTTGGTGCTCTATAACAGGGTTGATTCTGGATTCTTTCCAAGACTTTGTAAACTGGGATTCAAAATACAGTAGTGACTGCCTGTGCAGCCCTCAGTCCTGTCTCTTACTTGTTGTATCCAGTATTACCTCGGCCTCGCTTCGGCGAGCCGTTTCTCTTCTCTTGTTTCGACGCCTTTGTCCCTAGCGTGTCTTCCTCTGCTCTTACATACTTCTCGATCCTAGCCATTAGTTCCTTCATACTTTTTGGCAGTGATTTTCGAAGCAGACAATCATCATTCAGGCCGTTCTTAAAAGACACGACCGCCACTTTTTGGTTGCATCCTGGTATTCGATTGAACACCTCATAATACCTTTTGGCATAGGCCTTAAGGCTTTCATCCTCGCCAATTCTCAGAGCCATCAGGGAGTCCACTCTCAACGGTTGTAGTCTGTTTGTCACAAACCTGGCCACAAACATCTTAGCCAAGCCTTCTCAACTCTTCACAGTTCTTTTCGGCAACTTGTGAAACCAGTCTGATGCGATTTTTCCAAAGGATGAGGGAAACACCTTGCAGAACAACGACTCATTCTCGGTGTATAGTGCCATTGAGTTCAGGTACAAGCCGATGTAAAAGTTAGGGTCAAACTTTCCGTCGTATATTTGAAATCTCGGCATGTGGAACCTTTTTGGGGCTTCAAATTTGTCCAATTCTATCGAAAACAGTGTTCTCGGCTTGACCGGGGAGGTTACCTCGGCGTCTTGCCGCTTCCTCTGGAGGTAATCTCTTAAATCCTCCTTGGTTCGTCCAAGAGCTCGGCTGTCAACGGATTTTAGCTTTTTTGGTGCGCTACTCTCGGTATCGTTAGGAGTCTTCTTGGACCTCCCTCCATTAGTCGTGTCGAAACAGAGCTCCTTCTCTTGAACATACCGATGTTCTTTGGTGTTAGCTTCTTTGGTACAATGTGTCTTCCAAGACTCTCCCTTCATTGACTCTCTTCGCCCGACCTCCCGTGAAGGCCGGTGAGACTGTTCCTTGGTCCTGGTGTGCTGGGGGACTGCAGAAACTGTTTTCTGCCCTCCTTTCTAGGCATCGTTCTTGGCCGCTGGAATCGACGTGTCCTGTAACAAAAATGGTGGCTGCATGACGTTGTTCTGCATCATGAAATTGACGACCAATTGTAGGTCCACCAATTTGTTCGCCATTCTCTTCATCTCTCCATCCCTCCGTAGGCATCTATCTTTCCACACCTAGAGGTCGTTTTCATTATAATACTCGCCTCGGTCTGCCTTCTTTGGTATGTCTCCCTCCTGGCCGACGTCTTCCTCTCCGGGATTCTTATTCCGAGGTTCTTCGTTAAAGTTATCCGCCTCTACGTTAGGATCAATGTGTTTACCACTCCTAGTAGGGATGTCGTCCCCAATCTTTTCTTTTTGTCCGTCGTTGGCCATCTATCCTCATTTCTTTCCCACAAACGGCGCCAAATTGTGTGTACTGTTTTTTGACCACATTGCCAAACAGGTACTTAGCTGGAGAACATTGGCAAAATAGATTGCGCCCGAACGACCTGTCACAGAAAGATGAGACTCCGATGTTGGTTCTTCCACCCGGGGGTACTCCGACGATCAAATTAATATTCAATTATCTCTCAAAGATAGCAAATAGTGTTTAACTCACTTAGTCAGAATACAAAAAACGTACCTTAGACCCATGAGGGTGCCTTACTTTTATAGTCAGCACTAACCTGATCCCTGTAGAAGCCTAGCTTCTCTTGGACTCTGACCCAATGCTCATCTTGGACTCTCCAATAGATAAAGATAAATTCCCTAAGAGGTTTATCCTTATCCAGGCTGAGGTTCTCCCCTATTCTAGGACTCTTATAGCTTATCCATTCATCTCGGATCCCGATATCTTTGCAGGTAACCTTGGCTTAGCCGAGATCACCTCGGCGCCAAGACCAGGACACGTGGCACCTCGGCTGATTCTTCGGTGCTACCTTAGCCACGTGTTGTTATTCACAAAAATATGACCCCACAATTGTTTTTTTTTTTTTGGGGGGCGAGGATTTATAAGTTTTGAGATTTTGAAATTTATAGTTTTGTGATGTTCCTTTGTGTTGTGAAAAATGCATTTTACACTATTTTAAATTGACATTATTTTGAATTATTTTTGTTAATGTAATTGAGAATATATGAAATTTACAAAGTTCATATGATTGCTAATGTTGTTTGGTTGTGTGAAATTAAAAATATGATATAATGACATTGATGATACTTTGTTAAATAAATAGGATTCCTGACTATGTCACTGTTCACCGCATAATATAATGAGAATTTTAGCCTACGTTTGGTTGTGTTTTGTAAATGTGATTTAAGAGTATGAGTTGTATTTTGAGTTTATGAGTTGTAAAATTATGATTTGAGTGTAGAAAATTTGTTTGGTTATGATTTTTAAATAGAGTGTTGAATTGTGTTTTGAAGATGTATTTTGAATTAAGTTTTGAAAGTTTGATGTGATATGTAAAAGGTGAAAATTTGTTTGGTGATGTGTTTTGAAAATAATTTTCAAAACTTAATTCAATCAATAATTTATCATCAAACACACAACTCATATATCGATATCCATATTTTTTATCAACAATAATAACCAAACTATTTTTAAAATACTGAAATCAAAAATTGATTTTTTTTTTGTCAATTATTTTTTTTTAGTAATTTTTTTGAATAATTGTTGTTTCGAAATAATTTTTTCATTTTAAAATAAACCGATGTCAATTTTTTTCTGCCAATTAATTTTTCTATCGATATCCATATTTTTTATCAACAATAATAACCAAACTATTTTTAAAATACTGAAATTAAAAATACCATTTTTTTTCTATTAATTTTTTTTTAAATCATTTTTTTGAATAATTTTTTTTTCAAATAATTTTGTCATTTTAAAATAAACCTATGTCAATTATTTTGTGTCAATTAATTTTTCTATCAATTTATTTTTTACGCCTATGTAAACATCTTGAAAAATACGTTTTTAATTTTTTTCTAAAATAATTGATAGAAAATCTGAATAAAATCTTACATTTCTGAATCTTTTGAACCTCACCATTCTATAAAATAATTGATGCCAGTTCAGAGGAGGACAACCGGCCGGTCATCCCCAAGGTCTACCGCCTGGTCATCTCCAAGGTTTGATACATAGATGAGGTTCACGTGAAACAGAGACGATGGAGGAGAAGGACATGGAAGCTTTTCAGAAACGTTGAAAGTGGAGATATAAGCTGCCAAACGGATTTTCAAAATGTAATTTGAATTAACACGCGGAATCAATTTTCGAACATCCTATCCAAACGTGAAGCGGGAGTTCACGTGTAGAATCACGTTTTGAATTCACAACCAAACACAACCTTAAAATTACATTTATTCTTATTATATTAAAGGAAGGTTTGACTTGGTGCGAATTGTCACGGTTTTTTTCTATTTTCAAATTACCACTTATAATTATCTTCTTCTTTTTTTTTTTTTTTTTTTTTTTTTTTTTTTACAGGAAAATCCTTCCACTTTCCCGCAGGTCCAAGGCAGCGCCCCTTGAGGAGATCACCAGTAAGTCAGGACTCGCGCAGCGGGGATCACTAGACAACTTGAGGTCCAACCTCCTAACCAACAATGCTTTCGCCCAGGAGTTTGGCCCAAGGGGGAGGGGAATTGAACTTGTAACCTTGGGGCTTAAACCCCAAGACTTTACCACAATACCACAATCCCTTGGGTTACTTATAATTATCTTTATATACTAATAAAAGCAGTTATGATCAAACTAATACAGAGAGATTAAAGTACTGCTTCATAATGCACACTTTTTAATTACACGTAATGTACTGAACTTACTTTCTAATATATATGGATAATGTTAGGGATATAAAAAATTTTATCAAATAAATTATTAAATGTCTCGTATGAGTGTTGGGTCTGCAATTTTATAAACCCCACACCCATATGTGATATTTAATCATTTATTTGATAAAAAATTTAAGAACTATAACATTTTCCAATATATATACATGTTGACACCACTATTGATCTGTAGCATTTTTTTAGGAAATTTATTAAAAGTTTTTTTTTTTTTTTTAAATATAAAAAAATAGAGAGATAATGTAATTAAAAAAAATTAAAAAGTCAAAAAATTAGCTTGTAAGCAGGTTGTCAAAATAAGAACAGCTCCATCTCAATTTGGTATACCATTGGATTGTCAAAAAAATGGAACTGGGGTTACTGCTGTGCCTTTGGCACAGCAGTTACTGTTGTGTCCCATTTTGTGTTACATTATGGATTTATTTTTATAATCTGAACCGTTCATATTGTAGGGTTTGTTGAGTACTACATGCCTACCAAAAATCATATTAATCGGATATCAATAACTATATGATCGAATTGCATATTTTTATACTATTTTTTAAAAGAAAAACTTCTTGTTTATTTTTTTGGCTATCAATCATATAGTTATTGATATCCGATTAATATGATTTTTGGTAGGCATGTAGTACTCAACAAACCCTATAATATGAACGGTTCAGATTATAAAAATAAATCCATAATGTAACACAAAATGGGGCACAACAGTAACTGCTGTGCCAAAGGCACAGCAGTAACCCCAATTCCCAAAAAAATATACAGAAATAACTAGGAAGACAATTCAAAGTAGAATTGCACAAATTACCTAAATTTTCAAAATTATAGATCATAGTTCATAAGAAGAAATTAGACCATCTTCTATCACACTCTATAACAGTGTGTTTGGTTTGAATTTTCTGGATTAAATTTTTTAAAAATTGAGTTTTTTGGTTTTCGTATTCTTTTGTTTTTAATGAATATTTTTTAAATTTTAAATATTTTTTTTTACTTTTTTAGATGCACCTTAATTAGATGTATCTAAAAAGTAAAAAATTTGTGAAAAAATATTTTAAAAAATTAATAAATACATAAAAATATTAAAAAAATGTACTGAATTCTTGTATTTTTGGTATTTAGTGAATTTTTAAAAGATTTTTTTTTATAATTTTTTTACTTTTTAGACACTAAAAAGTAAAAAAATTGCTTAAAATATTAAAAAAGTTCAGTAAAAACAAAAAAATACGGAAAATAAGAAACTAGAATTTTCTGAGAAGTGTTCTCTAAAAATGAAAACAAGCAAGATATTATTTTTTTTCAAGTTTTTTCTCTACTATAAGATCAAAACTGTAATAATAGAAAGAGAGCTTGAGACAGAAGAATACAAAGATAGTAAATAAAAAATAAAAAGTGAGACCGAAGATTTTTGAACCTTAGTATTGGTATTTCCTACATCAAAGAGAATAGAGGAGTAGTAATCAATTTTTCTTCTTCTTCTTCCTTTTTTTTTTTTTTTTTTTTTTTTTTGGTGATGAAAATTAAAAGAAGTGGTTCAGCAGTAATAGACCCATGTCCCCTACCATGCAGGTGGTGCACATGGAATTTAATTTGAACCGGCCAATTGATGCACCACTATAGACCAAAGTCACAATATACATGAATAAAACAATAATAATTCTATACCCCTAAATCCACTTTGACGCGTAAGTTTGGATTAGAGCTAATCTCATTAACTTGCACCACATAGATAGAGAGAAAAAGGCCAGTCTTGCAATGGTTTGGGCTACTACTATACGAACATTGAGACCAAGCATGTGTTCACCATGTGCAAAGTGGAACCATGGGGCTATCACCCATCAACATCATTCTTATATATATATATATGTAACTTACTATACACGTTATACTAAAAGTCGTAATATACATAATACGTGTACATAACGTATCAGATTAAGTAACAGAATCAATTACATAAATTGAAAAAGTTGAGTTTGACAATTACGTAATAAGTTTTTTTAATTTTATATGATGTACTTTTATCATTGGAAGGGAAATAAGAAAAAAAAAAATGTTGCATCACACAAATAAGACCTATTACTAGCAATTTGGAATTTATGTTTTATTAACACAAAATTTATGTTTTATTGCTTAAACGAATAACTAGCAATTTGGAACTCAATCTCAACTTGTTTAAGAAATACTGAATAATGTGTGCACGTACATGTAGTGCCACTATTTATTTATTTATTTATTTATTTAAATTATGCATTCAATACATAAAGCCTAAAGGTGCAGCTCCCTCTCTCTCTCTCTCTCTCGGGTACAAAAGGTGTGTATGCAGGTTATTTTGTATCATTGTTTATTTGGTTTTTTATTTAGGCTCTGATTCATTTAAACATTTGACACTATCAGGTTCCTAAATTCGGTCAAGCATCTTATTTTCTTGGTTATTGTAATTTATTCCCAATCATAATATGTAAAAATTTTAAAATATGAAAATTTTAGAACATGAGCTATAATTAATAATGAATTAGAATAGAACGACATAAACATTTACACTAAACTTGTTTTGGAGGAAAATATTTTTCATCTTTTTGCTACCACCACCACCAACTCCTCTACCATGCTTCAACCATCACTAAACACCTTTTTTTTTTTTTTTTTTTTAATCAAAACAAACGAAACATTAAAAATAAAAGATTCCAGTCTTCGCCATCTTTTTTTTTGATCGGCAAAAGAAAAGACTTTATTGATGAAAAGCACATACAGCGTATGAAAAATTACATCAATAAAAGAGGAGATTTGAGCTAAAAAACCTCAACCTCCAAGTTGGTGAGAGACCAACGAAGAAAAAGAGTGAAAATCAAAAGAGATTAGAGCATGAAAACAAAGTGTGCTGCAGGCCTCCAGACAATAAGGACAACAAAGTGTGCTGCAGGCCTCCAGTCTTCGCCATCTTAATTGGCATGGTGGGGAGTAAAATAAAAAATTTTAACCAAAAAAAGGAAGATAACAACTAGGATAATCTACACGAAAATAGAAAACAATCTCGGATAAAACATAGGACTTTCTCATAAACATATTAACTAGTATTGAATAATATAGTTATTAGTTATACACGTGTGCGTTCTTTGAAAAATTATTAATTGTTATATATAATCAAGTTATTTAAAGGATCAACGGTCTAATTAACATGAACCCCTAGTCACAAGGCTTAAAAGCTTAAGATGCATAATATTAGACGAAAATTTTTATTGGGCAAATTACAATTAATTTTGGATTTTAAACTGTATTTTAATATGATCCTTCTATCACTCTTTATTGAAATATAAGCATGTTTTAAGAATATTAAAGCAAAACTATTATTGGGCAAATCACAACTTTCACCCGCTAAATTTCACTCAAATTCTATTTTTATTTCTTATATTTCAAATGCGTAAAATTTTAAACGATGTAGTGCTATTAGAAGGATAAATTTAAACGTGAATTGAAACATGAATATTTAATCATTGTAATTAGAAAATGATGTAGTAAAGTAAAATTTAAGTGAAAACTATATGGTGAAAATTATATTATCAAAAAAATTTACATATGGAAAAAAAGAGGTAAAGAGACATAAATCACAAATATATATACAAAGACATATGGTATGGATTACCAATGGATATATGTACTGTATAACGGGTCTAGAAGTGGTCCAAATCCGACCAGCTTTACCCAAGTGGTCCGACCCAAAAATTTAGGGTCAAGTAGCAATCCTGTGAGGTAGGACCCACTATACAGCATGCACCAATCACGGCCAACACATGAATGAATATTTCACATGGCCAATCACCGCTCATCAAGGAGAGGAACCTTCTTTTGGTTGGCTGACCTTTTTCTCCATTTTTATTTCACATACAATTATTTATTCATTTTTTATTATTATTGGTGTGACTGTATAACCACCTTCTGTATTTTCTTTATTTTTTTTTTGAGTAATGTTGTATAAATATATACAAATTTTATAATTTTACTCACAAGTATAAAAGGAAGTTGCTTTTATCATGATATTAATTATTAGTGCATAATTAAAAAATAATTATTGTAGATAGCCGTTGGGATTATATACCGGACGACCGGCCGATTGTCCTTCCAGACAACCTTTTCCTTGCTTTAGACTTTCAGTAAATTTATATTAACTGGTCAATCGGCCGGATATCCTCTCGGTTGTCCTCCCGGTCGACCAATGATTTCATGAAAAATGATAATGTTTCATTGAAACGCTTGATGTGAGATGAAATTTTTACTCAAATTTAATTAAAAAAACAAAGTAAACATTGGAGATGCTTTAAGATACTCATCAACAAATTTTATGTATAAAATACAAATCGAGGAATACAATTTATATTTTTTATTTTTGGATATATACAAAAAGAATATATATATTTAGCAGCTGCATGTGATTGTACGACCAGGTCAATCCTAACGGAAGAATCTCTGGAACAGGGAGCTCCTTTCTCTTTATCCACAATATATATATATATATATATAGAGAGAGAGAGAGAGAGAGAGAAAGATGGGTCATGCATGTGTATATATATATGTGTAGAGAGAGAAGGAGAAAGGGAGAGAGGGGGCCATGCCATGTGTATGCCCTTCCACAACAAATTTTTCTGTTAAATGGGTATCAAAGAATGAGAAAGGGAATTTAATAACTAGAGAAGGCAAAAATGGTCCAATTTTGTGTGATTCACAAGCAAGGTTCCACACATTTAAATTAAAAAAAAAACCCCACTTATTAATCTATTTGGAAGAAGGTATACAGTTAGAGGTTGTGAAGGCATGTTAAACCTTACTCGTCTCTAATTATGACCCAATTTAGCAGTTAGGTTGTTTGTGTCTTCACATATACTCCAAATTTATAAACTTAATTGCAACTTTATGTTATTTTGTTCATACAAAAATGGCAATTCAAACATTTAGGTGTGATTAGGTGCGAATGCGTGTGTTATATTTTTCAATTCAAGGGTTGGGAATTTTTTTATTTTAAAATTTTTTTTTGTTATTATGTCTCAATATATTCTCAATCATAAAATCATATAAGAATCACAAAACATTGAAATAATGAAATATAATTGTATAACTGAAAGTGCATTATAAGGGGATTTAAAGGTTAGAAACTCATATTCTATACAAATATTTTTTGAAGTATAGGGGCTGCTTAATCGGCTTGATTAAATCAACTTATAGGGGCTGCTTATGATTTTTCTTTTATTTTGAGAATCTATAAATATCATAGTGTTGGGTACATCTCATTATATAGCAAAAATAATTTAATTGAGGTGACAAAAAATTAATTATTATTAAAAAGTTAAGGAATTAATGCTTTTAATTTATATTTTTTATTATCAATTTTCAATTTAAAGAAAAAAATTATAGCAAACGATCCTAAAATTTTGCTTAGTAAATTTATGGGCGAATTACACTACAAGTCTTTATAGTTTGGAACTTGTGTCATTTTGATCCCTATCTTTTCAATTTTGACACGTTTGATCTTGAATTTTAAATCATATTTTCAATAAGGATAATTGAATATATCATTGCTTAATTTCAAGGGCAAAGTCGTCAATTTGACAAAATTTAAACTAATTTGACAAAAACAAATGTCAAAAAAATATTTTAAAATTTTTAAAAATTATTTGTATCCACCAAAGATAAAATTATGTAAAATTGACAAATCTTTTACACATTTATTTATTTATTTTATCAAATTAATTTTTATTATATGTTTGGATGATGATTATGTATTGGGTGATTGTTTTTATTTTCATTAAATTAATTCCTATTTTTTCAAAAGTCAAATATAGTAATAACTTTGATATCATGATTAAACCAATCCATTAAATCTAAAAATCCAAAACTAAAAACATTTCATATATTAAATATATTGATTACACATTAAAAGTTTAACAACCACCCATTACATGATCATCATCCAAACAAACAATAAAAATTAATATAGTAAAACAAATAAATAAATGTGTAAAAAATTTATCAATTTTACATAATTTTATTTTTTGGTGGGTAGAAATAATTTTTAAAATTTAAAAATATTTTTTTGACATTTATTTTTATCAAATTAGTTTACATTTTATTAAATTGACGACTTGGCCCTTGAAATTGAGCAATAGTATCTTCAATTGTTCTTATTTGAAAGAACATTCAAAATTCATGGTGAAATGTGTCACAATTGAAAAATTAAAGATTAAAATAACACGAGTTTCAAATTATAGAGACTGTTAATATAATTCACTTTAAATTTAATCATACATTTGTTAATGTACGTAATCTTAGTATTCTTTTTTACGTCAAAGTGTAATAAATTTTGATAACATTAATAAAGCATGTGTTTTAAGGCTATTTAAGAAGACAAAGTTTGATTTTAAGACATTTTAAGAACTAACTTGACTACATAACTCGCAAACATTAAGGCCTAATTTGGGAATACACTATTTTAATAATTTTTTGACTTTTTACAAAAAGATGTAAAGAAAAATAAAGAGAAGTAACGTGACAACTTATAATAACTTTTTTATTTTTTGAGTAAAATTGAAAGTTACCAAATGAGACTTAATTATCATTATATATATCACCCATTGTTTTCATGACAATGAATTAACCCAACAACTGCTCTATAACAACCCATTTTTAACATCTCTGATTTTATTACACATGCATTGTTACCTCCAAAAAAGGGGGGGGGGGGGGGGGAGAGAGAGATTTGCAATGTTTTGTTTTATTTTGGATATAATTCAAATAGTTAATGCATTATTATGTGTTGCATACAAAGTTACGCTCAAGAAATAGACAATATAACGTAATTAATGAAAAAAGGAGAGTGCAATGGTCATCCTAAAGTCATTTTCCTATTATATCCAAATCAGGGAAAGGAACTTCTGAATGACTTCTAGCAAAAACAATCAAAAAATTCAAGTAAAACAAAATGTAATTTGAATACAAACAAAATTTATTATTACAAGTTGATTGTAGTAGTATTGTTGCATGTTGGCCTAAGGCTAAATTTTAATAGCAACTCTTTTTTATATTTAAATATTTATTATATAATATAATTTTTTAAGCAAAATATTGTTTTTGTCTTCAACAAAATTATGATTCTGATTTCTAACTGCTAGCCTAAATAAAACTTAGCAAATCAACAAAGGAACAATTAAATATAATTCAACACAATTAAAAATATGGTCCACAAATTGATTAAAAAAATGAATAGATAGGGATGAGATGGGCTTTTTTGGTGTAAATTTGTTGTAACTTGACCTTTTTCTAACTTTTTCTTTTGGGTGATATTGTGACGACATTTGTGTATTATCTGATGTGATAGCTTATATGATACTAATTACATTATCGGATGAGTGAAATTTATAAAATGATATAATTAGTTAATGTCGTATAAACATCACACTAAACGACAAATATGAAACGCAAATATCATCGTCACAGTTTCTTATTTTTTGAGCCTCGAGAAAATGAAAAACAAAAATCAAAAAATAAAAATCAAACACACATCCACCGAGTGAGATAATTATATATATAATATAGCATTAATCTTAACTTGATCTTAATAAATCAATTTGCCAAACTCTCTTCATTCTATTCTATTCTATCTACATCCAACCAAACACAAAAAAATCCTACGAAATTGGTGAGAAAACCAAGCCGTGAAATCCGACACAAATTGTATGATTGCAACAACGCGTTCTTGAATATATATGAATCCTCTTCATCTTCTTCACTTTGCAGCTGTAACTCCAATCCAATGTTAAAATCAACTTTTTGATTGGACTTTTTGCGAACATTACAACTTTAACGAGTTTTTGTCAAAAAAACCATTGTAAAGCTACCACCAAGAAATGTTCTTCTGTCAACCATCATTATTTGCCTATGCTTTATTAATCATTTGCTTAATTAATTCCTTCACCTTTTCATGTTCTTAACTTTTCTGCCAGCTGCCTCTATAATATATCAGCAATGTTAGGGATCATGAAAAATCTTTCATGAAAATAATCATAAAAGTTTTGTAACCCTTGGATTACACTTAGAATAAAGCACTACACACTAATCAAGGTAATCCAAGAATCATAAATCTTTCATAATCATTTTCATGAAAAAATTTTTATGATCTCTAACTTTTCTCATAGTATATATATATATTTGAAAAAATCTATTATTTACGTTATTTTGTGATAAAAATTATCAATTTATAAAATAAACCAGTAAAGTGAAATTTGCTAATCATTATAGTTAAATTATATATAAATGATGTAGTGTAAATGTTACTAACCATTTTTTTGTGACAAATATTATGACACGGTATGAAATATTATAATTTTTTTATCTATGTATTTATAATTATACATTAAAATTTTTTAATGATTTTTTAATTGAAAATAGTGTAACAATTTTGGATAATTTCATAAACAATAATTATTGAATAAGATAGTTATTCTTAAAAAATAAAAATAATGGCGACCACATAAAATAAAATGTAAACTTTACAAATTTTAATAAATGTATTGTCAATGTTTTCTTTCAAAAGTGGGAATTAGGGGCCATAGGGGTCTACAACACTACCACGTGACCGCATGTGCACTATAATAATCTAAAGGAAGAATAAAATCATATACGCTATAGGTGCCTTTGATTGTTTTATGCTAAAATGCGCGCTTGATTCCTGCTTTTAGACTTCGACCATTCTCATTCACTAACTTGCTTCCACGTGGTCCAATCCATCTAATGAGTTCTAGATGTTGATATCGTAAACACTGGATCCCACTGCAATCAAAATGCGTTTGCTTCCATATTAGTTTTTCAGCATAATAAAACATCCTTTTTAGTATATTTAAAATAAATTATCACACACTAATCAAGATAATTTAAAGATTATAAATTTTTTATGATCATTTTCATAAAAAAAAATTTCATATTCCCTAACATTTCTCTCTTTATTTTATGCATTTTTAATTATGTTATTTTCGTTTTTAGTTATAAGATTATTTTGAGTTCTATAATTATATCTTACTTGTATTTGGTTAGGATTTTTTTTATATTTTAAATTATAACTTAAAAAATATAAAATTATGTTATTTTCTTTTATAATTATAGAGAAATTACAAAAAAAAAAAATTAGGATTTTGCGTATTTTTCAAATTAAACTCCATAATTTAAATTTTGACAAATTAAACCTTTTCTTCCGTCTTTTAATGTGAACCCTCCGTCTATATCCGTTTGATTGAATCAACGGAATCGGGACAAAATTATCAGATTCAAGCACACATATTCAAACATTTGTATCTCCCTTGTCGTAATTCCATTTCGCCTCATTCTTGCATCGTTGGATTCACCTCATTGCCTAGTTTTCATTCCATCCCTCATACGCCTTGTTTCACCTCTTTTTGTGTGCCGTTGGAACTCCGAAAGTTGGAAAAAAAAAATGATTTTTCTCTCTTAAGAAAATTTTCAAATTTAAACACACATATTTAAGCATTGGTATCTCTTTCATCGTAGCTCCGTTTTGCCTCGTTTTTGTGTCTTTAGATTCACCTCATGCCCTAGTTTCGTTCCACCCCTCATAAGCCTCGTTCCACCCCTTATAAGCTTTATTCCACCTCTTTTTGCATACTGTTGGAGCTCTAAAAGTTTGCCAAAAATAAGATTTTTCTTTCTTTGGGCAAAATTTTTATATTCAAACCCACATATTAAAACACTTGTATCTCCTTCATCGTAATTCTGTTTTGCCTCATTTTTGCTTTGTTGGATTCACCTCATGGCTTAATTTTCATTTCACCCCTCATGCGCCTTATTCCACCTCATTTTGTATGTCGTCAAAGATCCAAAATTTGGCAAAATATATATATTTTTTTCTTCTTCTATTTTCTATCTCCGTGCTTCTTCCTTCCTACTTTGTTTCCACAATTATTCTCTTTTTTCCTTTTCCTTCATGGCCCTTCCACCAAGCTCGTGGGAGCCATTGAACCTCCGACAGTTGCGGTTTCGTCGAGTATGAATGTATACGACTTACAAGAACGAAAAGACACATAAGAGTAGGGGAAGAGCCATGAAGGAAGAGGAAAAGAGAGAATAATTTTGGAAAGGAAGGAGAAATGAAGAAGTATGGAGATATAAGATGAACGAAGAAAGAAAGGAAAAAAAAAAAATCTTATTTTTGACCAATTTCCGGAGCTCCGACAATATGCAAAAAAAGGTGGAATAAGGCTTATGAGAGGTGGACTGAAAACTAGGCCATGAGGTGAATCCAAAGACGCAAAAATGAGGCAAAGCGGAGTTCTAATAAATGAGATATAAGTGCTTGAACATGTGTGTTTAAATCTGAAAATTTTTCTAAAAGAGAAAAATCTTTTTTTTTTCCAACTTTCGGAGTTCTAACGGCACACAAAAAAATGTGGAACAAGGCGTATGAGGGATGGAATGAAAACTAAGCAATGACGTGAATCCAATGATGCAAAAATGAGGCGAAATGGAATTATGACGAGGGAGATACAAGTGTTTAAACATGTATACTTGAATTTGAGAATTTCGCTCAGATTCCGTTAGTTCAATCAAACGGATATAGACGGAGGGTTCACAGTGAAACATGAAAGAAACTCCAGCGTTTAATTTGAAAAACACGCGAAACCCTGAGATTTTTTATTGTAATTTCCCCTATAATCATAAAGTACATGTGATACACACTTTTTAAAATGGGATATACCATAATCTTTCTCCAATCTTATATATAAAAATTATATTCACCTCACTGAAATTTGTAAACTTCATTATTTTGCATTAGTTGAAATTAAAAGTGAACTAATTTAAAAACTAAAATGAACTGCACTCAAAACAAATAATAAAAAATAGTTCGGTTCTGATTTAATGCTATGTTATATATAAATTATCTAGTTCAACAAACATTAATTTTACACATACAAGCATTTCAAAAAAATTGTCATCATACTTTAAAATTTTAGAATATTATTCAAATTAATTTTTATAAAATGTGTAAAGACAAAATAAAATTTTCATAAGGGGGTGAAGACGAGCAAACCTAATTCGATATGGTTTGAGCTTTTCTTGCGTTGGGATCTCAACATAAGAGAAGTTAAAGGATTTGTGCAGCTTACCATAGGTTATGTTTCGATAATCCGATCCATTCACTTTTAAAAACTCATTGAGTAGAATATTCATATAAAAAATTAAGATGATTGAATATCAGTAATTATATGTTTGAATTAAGTTTATATTACAATTATCGTCTATTTTTTTAAAACAAATATGATTTAAATATATAACTACTGATATCCAATTATCTTTTTTTTTTTCATGAACATTCTATTCAACGAGTCAAAAAAAGTGAACGGCTCAAATTATTGGAATCGATTCCAAAATAGGTCTACCAAGTTCAAATGCTTTCTCAAGTTAAGATGACAACTTGAATAAAGCCAAACCCATTCGATATTGGGCCTATATCTCAAACTTACTCACTTAACTTGATACGTATAAACTATTAAATTTTTAGCACCACTTCACAGTATAAGATTTAGGATTCAACTCCTATCCAAAGGAGTTTGATACCCATTTGTAATTCTTTCCCATTATGTGGATTGCATGTAGTTATTACCGATTGTTAGGCTTGTGTTTGGTAATTGTTAACTTTCTAATTATTAGTAGTCTATTTAGTATATTTTCATATTTATAATTATTTTCTTATCAATTAAAACAAATTATAATATCCACGTAGCATTGCTGTGAAAACAGCCTCTAAGCGGCATTTTTTTATTGATTTTTTTTTTTAAATTCAAAAATTCATGATTTTCAATCTTATTTTGTCCCATAAAATAATTAAATGAAAATTATATATATAAAAAAATCATTAAGGCTTCGTTTGATTAGAAAAGTAAAAATGATAGAGAGAAGTAAAAGAGAAGAAAAAGAAAATGAAATATATTTTCTTGTATGAATTTGATTAGGATGAGAATTTGGCAAGAAAATAGTAATTTTAATTATAACTAACTATTTTTATAATATATTTTAATTTTTTTTTATATTTTCCTGTGTTTTTTTGCAAGAAACTATAAACTTAGTTACTATGTTATTATGAGTTGTATAAGAAAATTAACTTTTCAACCAATTTATGCTAAACAAACTCAAAAAATATATATATATTTTTTTATTTCTTTCACTTTTTACTATTTTCATCGTAATCAAACTGAACCTAAAGATGAAAGAAGCCGCTTATTTCTTGATACCGGCTACAAAATTTTCCTTTGAGTTGTTTTTCTAAAAAAATAAGAAAAATTTAATTTTCTCTGGGCTGGGCTGGGCTGGGCTGTGCAAGGATGTAGGCCTTTGCAATGGCCGCACACTGTGGATCTAGTGACCACAAATCCTGTTGGGCTCGACCAACAAAATTTTCTGGACCCTTTATCCTCTGTCCATCCGTTTCTATGCAAGTCATTTTAAATAGAGTAGAACTATAAAACCTTGCAAGTTGCAAGCACTACTCCTCTCACAAAATTTGAGGGTCTTGTAGCTTTTTTTGGTAGATGATCTTTGTTTGCTTGTTTTTTTTTTTCCCCCAAGCTTAGTCATGATGAAATGAAATTTCATTTTGTGATATTAAAAAAATGCATTAAGTGATAATTTCATTCTAAACTAATATGTAACCTGAAAATTAAAAACGTAGTGTTATTCTAATCCAAAAGTTATACTCACTTTTCAAATCTAGTTGCGACAATCTATCATAATATTTAAGACAATTCTCTCATTAATTATTAGTCAATCATTTCTTTTATATATTACTAAGTTATAAAATTTAATGTAGAAAATTAATTTTAAGAAAATGATGTACAAATTCATATTTTAGACTTGTTTATAATTAGTTGATAATTAAAAAATAACATATGAAAGTGATCGATTGATTGATTATTAGATATGAAAATTTAATTTAGTTTTTAAGTTAAAATAATATTATTCAATAACTTTTTATATCATTTTCCAAACTGAAAAAGATATTCGAGATATTGTATAGTGGAGAATATGGACAGGGTGGAAAGCATAGTAAAAGGAGGGTAGTGGATTTTGACGAGTCATTTCTTGGACTCAAAAGTCACTAAAATTAGACCACAACTCAATCTATGGACTCTGACGTTCTAAGGATGATCCACTGTCCGAAGAAAAAGGTGGCCAATCCTTTTTCAAGATTTTTGGGTGCCCATGCCACCCATAGGAACAAAAGAAGAGCTTTGAAACATAAGTCCTGTTTGGTAGAACTGTGAAAAAGTGCTTATAGCTTATGCCTAAACAGTTTATAGTTTATAACTCTCAACTTAAGCTGATTTCTAGCTTATTCTTAAAGCATCTCCTGCCCCACTCAAAGAATAAGCTAATTTCTGACTTTCAAAAAGCTATAAGCTATAAGCTATAAGCTAAACCAAACACATTAAAATAACTTAAATTAAGCTGAAAGTTGAAATAAGCTGTAATTAAGTTCTGCCAAACAGGCACATAATGGGTATGGGTGTGTGATCATCGCTTAGAAATCTTAAAAATTTTATTAAACGTCTTATATAGATATAGATATTTATATTATGTAGATTTTATATTTATATGAGATATTTAATAAAAATTTTAGTAAAATTTTTGAGGTCTCTAATATATTAAACTTATGAGTAAATTATCAATAGGTCTTAATAGTTATATTTAATTCCCATCAAATCTTATTGAAAATAAGTCTTGATAAAATTGTCACTAAAAATAATTTTTTTATGACAATTTTTTATATGTATTGCTAAAAATTGACAATTAATGACTTTTTTTGTCATGATTTTTTATAAATTATCGCTAAAAGTTACAATTAGTGACTTTTTTTATGATAAATTTTTTTCCTAAGACCTATTAGACAATATGTTCACTTATTAGGATCTACACGTAAGTATCCCAATATTATTCATAAGACCACATTACATAATTTCCATGTCACCATCTATTTTAAGTCTTTTTCTTACATTACCTAACATAAACAAAAAAATTATACAAAGAAGTATATAAAATTTGAACCTAAGACTTTAAATTTCATTAAAAAGATTTTTATCACTTAAGTAGTACATATATTATAATGTAAATTTTTTATTATTATTTTTATTTTTACTTATTTAAATTATTCATATATTACGTGTACCACCTACAAATCTCTATAAAATGGGGATGGAAATAGATATGCATACACCCATTTGTACTTCTAAACACACTACACATTCTCTATAAAATGTATTTAGAAATGCAAACCAGAGTGACTGTAGCAAAGTGGATTTGGGATTCAAGTATCAATCTTGTAAAATAAAATGTGGACCAATTAGATGTGAGAAATATATTGAGAAGAGAAAAAATAGATACACACTCACTTATAATATTTTTAAAATTTTAAAAGTGTAAATGGATGTGTACTGAGCAAAGTTACCATACGCCTAAAGTTAGTTTGTCCTAGTCGTAAATGGACCTAATTTGGAAAATACTTACATAGGTAAGGAAATTTCCCAACTTAGTTATTAGGGGTGGACATAGGATTAATCGATCTATACAAATCGTCCGATCCTATTCTACCCATACGTTTTTGGGCAATTTCGAGGCCTGCTAGGGTCAATTGCAGGTCTAAGTTTGGCATGATTTGATGAAAAGATCACATTACCATTTTCCTATTCACGTGAGTACCTAATATTTGATGAAAAGAAAGCAAAACTGTATTAAATTAAAACCTTCATAAAGGTTTGTAATTATGTTACATTTGTAGAATTCAACATATATTTTTAAAATTTTAAAGGAAGCAAGTGTAATTTATTATATAAAAATCATAACCAAAAGTTATATTTGCTATTAAAAAAATTTCTAGCAAAGTGAAAAATAAATAAATAAATATATGTGGAAATTCTATTTCCACACACCTAATTAATTTAGGTCATGTTTGATTCAAAAGATTAATAGTGAAGTATTAATAATTCTATTAAATTAGTGTGGTATTCACTATCCAATTGGATTAATATCCATTGGATTAAGTATCCCACCCCTACCCTATTATTAATAATCCTACAAATTTGTTGGATTAATTATCCGTTGGATTAATAATCCTAAACCAAAATGTTAAAACAAATATAGGATAATTGGACCCACGGATTAATAATCTCAATCCCATGCTCTAATCCACCCAATCAAACATACCCTTAGAGTACACACTAAATAAAATATTGATTTAATGATAATTATATCTTAAATAAAAATGACCATAATAGACATCTAGCAACCTTCATAATATTATATGAAAAAATTTTCTGTACACATCTTTTAAGAACAAAAAAATCTTAATATACACCTTTTTGAGTTAAAAATAAATAAATTCTAATTTTTCTGTTATTGTTACATTATTTGTTACATACTTCATACTCCTCTATTGCTTGTAAAACATTAATTTAACTTTTCATTTTAAGGTTGAACAACGAGTAAATGGAGTTTTTCTCAATTTCTTTGGCTTTAAGGGACTGTTGGTGTGTAGAGAATAAAGGCTTTGGCAGATTTAGGTGGATGATTAGAAAGAACCAGTTGAGAGGCTCATTTCCATGAATAGAAATTCATCTTCCTCAATTGGAAGAAAGCAAAAGTAGATAAAAATTCATCTTCCTTAATTGAATTCGGGTGATGGTTTTTTTATTTTTTTTTATTTTTTTTTTGAGTGTTTCTGTTCTTACTTTTGTAGATCAGTAATTCGAAGAAAGTAAAAGTGTGTGAAAAGGAGGATAAAGTGGTGTGTGTATAATGGTTATAAGTGAATGATATAATTGTAACTTTAAGTGTGTAAATTAAGGAAATTAATTAATAATCAAATTGATATAATTTTTTTGGCTGTTTCTGTTCTTACTCGTGTAGATCAGTAATTCGAAGAAAGCAAAAGTGTGTGGAAAGGAGGGTAAAGTGGTGTGTGTACAATGATTATAAGTGAATGATATAATTGTAACTTTAAGAGTGTAGATTGCAAAAATTAATTAATAATCAAATTAATAAGGATGTATATTGAGAAAAGATGTGCACTGAGCTAATTATGTGTGTGAAAATATAATTTCTCAAATATATGGGCTTTTTCTTAGATAAACTATCAATAGGTACTAATAGTTTGATTTAATTTTTATCCAGTTCTATTGAAAATAAGTTGTACTAAAATTATCGCTAAAAATAATTTTTTGTATATATGTTAAAAATTGACAATTAGTAACTTTTTTTTATCATGATTTTTATAAATTGTCGCTAAAACTCACAATTAGTGACTTTTTTTGTGATGAATTTTTCAAACTATCACTGAAAGTTAAAAATTATTGAAAATTTTTTGTGAAGATTTTTTTAAAACTGTTATTAAAACTTATAATTAGTGATATTTTTTGTGACAATTTTTAAACTATCGCTGAAAATTAATATTTAATATTTGTTAATAACATTTGATGAAAACGCTTTTAATTATTATATGACCTATTGAACAATAAGTCTATCAATTAGGATTTACACGTAATTTTTTTCTTATTTTTTATTTTTGTAGATAATAATAAATATGTGGGCTTGGTTTAGCATTCAACTAATAAATCCGACATTTCCCAGTTTGTGCTGACCAAAGATAGAGCATATTCTAGAATCTTAAATTGTCAATTAGCTCAACTCAACCTCAATGTAACTGAAACGCCACTCTCCCAGTACCTACCATTAGGTCCCTCCCCATTTTTTTTAAAACTACAAACAAACACCTCCCCATAAATCTGAATATGAAGAAGAACTAGTCACATATCTACCAACACTGATCAAGTCATGTTTCATCAAAACCATTTTCATCCAGAACAAGAACAAACATAGATTCCATGGAGTTCTGCAAAATGGGTATAGCTTCAATTGTTTTCTTCATCTTCTTAGACATGGTTGTCATTGCACAAACCATACCCACCACTTTACAAGGCCCATTTACGCCTGTGACTCACAGCTTGGATCCATCATTGCGTCTCGGCAGTGATGACTTGCCTATGGATAATCCTAGGCTGAAGAGGAATGTGACTGCAATGTTTCCAGAGCAGATTGCTCTTGCTTTATCTTCGTCGTCTTCAATGTGGGTTTCTTGGGTTACTGGTACTGGTCTTAACTGTGGGTTTTTTTTTTGTTCAATTGACTGAATGGTGTGTTTGTTGAATTGGTTTTGTTTCGATTGGTATGGTTTTCAGGGGATTCTCAGATCGGTCTTAATGTGACTGCCCTTGATCCATCAACTGTTGCGAGTGAGGTGTGGTATGGGAAAGAAAGTGGGGATTATTCGATGAAGATGACGGGGGTTTCTACGGTTTACAGTCAATTGTATCCATATGAGGGTCTTTGGAATTACACCTCTGGCATCATTCATCATGTGAAAATTGATGGTAAAGTAACACACAACTCTTTTAATTGTTGGCATTTTGATGCTTAACGTACTCAATTCAAACATAGCAATTAAGAAAAGATATAAAGATAAATACATTAAACAAAAAATTATCCCTTTACTTGATCCGATATAAAGGCACAGTGATAGGAAGTATTAGGACTGGTGATTTAGGCAACAATCATTTGATTAATCATGGTAGTCCTTCAGTATGAACCTGCTCTGGCAATGCCCCAAATCTGCCATATGGCTATTCAATATGAATTTTGCTGTTAATGAACACTGCATACTCCATACAGGAGTTAAAACAAATGGCCCTTACATGGAAATAAGGATTGGTGTTGTTGATTAGAAAACTTAAGCTTCTGTACAACTAATTTCCAAAATAATCCATGTTTTTCAACAAGAAAATGGAGTGTGGATGTGAGTTATATAATAGTTCCTTCCCATTCTTAGCACTGAATTTCAGAATTGGATCAATTGTTGTGTATTCTTCACCTATTTATGCTAATCTGGTTAGGTCTTCCAATGTTTGAATGTATTCATATATTTATGCTCAAGATAAATGTTTGAAACTAGTTCAAACCACTATACAATTTGCGAGATGGTATCATGCTGCAACTGTAATTGATGGAGAGTCCTCCGAGTGGTTTATAAGATTTTTATTTTTATTTTTTTATTTTCTTTTTTCTGATTTTGAGTACTTTGGGCTGATTCTTCCAAACTAACATTGAGGAGCTCTGGGTTTTATTGTAGGTCTTGAACCTGGAACAAAGTATTATTACAAGTGTGGTGATAGTTCTCTTCCAGCTATGAGTGATGAGCAAGTCTTTGAAACCTTACCATCGCCTGGGCCCAATAGCTATCCTCGTCGAATTGCAGTTATTGGAGATTTGGGTCTCACAAGCAATTCAACAACCACCATTGATCATCTCATAGAAAATGATCCTTCAATAGTTTTAATGGTTGGAGACTTAACTTATGCAAACCAATACCAGACAACTGGTGGTAAAGGAGCTTCGTGCTTTTCATGTGCATTCCCAAATGCGCCCATTAGAGAGACATATCAACCCCGTTGGGATGCGTGGGGAAGGTATCAAACTCTTTTGCTATAGTTACAGTCATATATGCCGCTTCTCTTTTTTTTTTTTTTTTTTCGTTGTGGTGAACTCTAATAAAAGATGTATAGTATTAGTCATATTCCTAGTTCCAGTAAGTTTTTGTTCCTTGGCAATTTAATTTTCAGAAATATCAAATTTAGGTTTGCAATGCAGTAGTGTTGATGAGGTCTCTTCATGATTTTGTCAATTTGTCTTTGTTCCTGAGTGGATTGTTTATAGCCTAAACTTATCAAATTTGAATCTGAAACACTCCATTAAGCCTCTCAACAAATTGCATCCCAAATTTTGATATATTCTTCCTGCTATTCAGAGGGAAAAAGTAACCAGATAATTATTTATCAAAAAAGAAAAAAAGAAAAAGTAACCAGATAATCATTTAACTTTTTTGGTGATAACATAGTTAGCAGTGATGAAAGTAGAATGTGTCCTCAACAAAGATTTTGTTTATGCCCTTTAATTATCTTATTATATAGCCCTTGCAAGGTATTTAGGCCCCGTTTGATTCCGGAATAACAACATATGATTAGACTGTTAATCCTATCAAGTTCATATTTCTGCGTTTGGATCACACAAATGGCATTTGGCTTATTAATACGTAGGACTCTTAATCCTACAAAATTGCAGTATATTGAATACCAAAGGAGGGTAGGTATTACCAATCCTACACATAATTATCTCATGAGATTATTAATCCCGTGAGATTGTTAATCACATCACTAATACTCCAACTAATCAAACAGGGCCTTAAGTCTCTAAAAGTCTTAATTGGTCACCAGTGAAAGAAGCTTAAATTAATTTTTGATGGGGTTAGCCAACTATATTTGGTAATGCAAACAATAAAGCAGGGAGTATGTTGAAAATGGAAGCTATCCTATGTGGATATGTACTTAGCCATCTATTACTTGATTTATGCATAAAAATGAAGCTGTTTCTGGTTAGTTAAAATTGAGACTGTTGTTTGGAATGATCTAAATAAGTGCATTTTTTGACTTTTTATGAAATATGGGTTAGGTATAGGTTGGGTTTGAAGTGACGTGATAGAGAGGTGATGTGATTTAAATAAGTTGATGTGACTAAAATAGGATAGTAACTTTTTGGCTTTTTTAGATTATGACAAACAAGGCCTTAAAGTCATGGATGCATGATCTGCACAAAATATTAGAAGTTAGAACTTTGGATCCAAATATACATTAAATTGGTTGAATCCACTCTAGTTCTTTTACTGACATAATTGAATTGCAAGTATAGGTTCATGGAACCCCTCACCTCAAGAGTTCCTATGATGGTTATAGAAGGCAACCACGAGATTGAGCCTCAAGCTGCTGGAATTTCTTTCCAATCATATCTGACAAGATTTGCTGTTCCTTCAAATGAGTCTGGCTCTAACAGTAATTTCTACTACTCTTTTGATGCTGGAGGAGCACATTTCATCATGTTGGGAGCATATGTGGACTATAACAGTACTGGTGAAATATATTATCCTTTTGACTCATATATCAACGTGCATTTAAATTCATTTCTCTCTTTTATTCTTTTTGCAATACCTTAATGCATATTTTATCTGATAGTACAAGTATTTTTGCAAATTGAACTTTGATTAGTCTTAGTGCTCATCAAGTTCTTTTTACAGGCGCTCAGTATGCTTGGCTAAAGGAAGACCTAAGCAAAATTGACCGCAGTGTAACCCCTTGGCTGGTTGCTGCATGGCATTCTCCTTGGTATAACAGCTATTCATCACACTATCAGGAATTTGAATGCATGAGGCAGCAAATGGAAGCACTTCTGTATCAATATCGGGTTGATATTGTCCTCTCCGGTCATGTAAGTTGGAACATATTTAGTACACAACAGTTTTTCATGCAGATAACAGAATGTTTTATTTTGTGTCATTTACTAAAATCAAGTTTTTGTTTATCTGGGATTATTGGGCATAACAATCGACTAACTCATGTCTATCAAATGTTTTCCAGTTTTTTGGGTTTTCCCTTGTGTTTCTTAATGCAGAAACTCCTATTACACTTCTTTCTATACAAATTTATGTCACAAAGTAACATTACAATGACACGGGTCTATATGAGCTTTTTGACAAAAGTAGCAGTAATGGAAATAAACATTACACAAATGCATATGCTCCTGTGTATTGACAGACAGATGACACATGCAAATTATTTACCTGTGACATGGTGATGAATTGCCATGTATCTATTGTTGGATAGCTTGATATACATTGTTAGGCCTATTCCCTAAGAGCTTAAGATTTTGGTAAAACTGGTGACTTAACATGGTATTAGAGTGGACAAGTACATGAAAGTCTCACCTGAGAAGCAGTTTGTCGACAATTTATTTTTTGTTTCAGAACACAAATAACTGTGTGAGTGTACACATATACATAATAAACATGAGGATCTTGACTGGATGCTGATCGTAGAATTCCTGCTTTTTAATATTTCACCGAAGTGTTTCAAGATGTATACACTCACATCCAAAATGCCATAAAGCAGATGGAGATTGAACATGGAATAACCCTTCATGATCTTGTGAAAACAATATTCACATAATATATACTATACTAATATTATTCTTATTCTCACAGATCCATTTCCCAAGCTCTTTTCTTTCTTTATTAAACAAAGTGACATATTATCTTCATTCCAGGTGCATGCTTATGAGCGGATGAATAGAGTATACAATTATATGCTTGATCCATGCGGTCCTGTTTACATAACAGTTGGTGATGGTGGAAACATAGAGAAAGTTGATGTTGATCATGCAGATGATCCTGGGAAATGTCCTTCAGCTGGAGATAACATGCCAGAATTTGGAGGGGTATGCCATTTGAATTTCTCGTCTGGCCCTGCAAAAGGGAACTTTTGCTGGGACAAACAACCTGAGTGGAGCGCATATAGGGAGAGCAGTTTTGGACATGGAATACTTGAGGTAAGATAGCTATTAACACCATTTACTTAATTATTGGGCATTGTGATAAGCATTCAAGCATTGCGAAAAATACTTGAAAATGAGTTTATTTGTTTGTCTTTGCATTATCAACAAATCTTCTTCACCTCATAACAGTATCATTTCCTCCAACTAGTTTCTGCTGGCCTTTTATTGTTTTGGATAGAGAAATGGAAACGGTTCTTACTTGTACCATACACATTTAATAAACATAATGGAAACAACAAAAAGAATTTGGAAATGCATAAAAATGGTGGGAAATGTAAACCTACGTTACACGGACTCGTCAGTTTTGGCGAAGTACCCGTGTCGATACGACACGACACGACACGGGTACGGGTACGGGATACGGACGGGATACGGCATGGAAGAAGTGGATACGGCATGGAAGAGAAGACGAAGAGTAAAGGAGAAGAGAAAGAAACCTGGTCGGCGAGAGGATCCTGATCGGCGACTTCGAACCAGTCGACTTCGATGACCTTTGAACCAGTCGCAGCAGTCGACTTCGATGACCTTCGAACCAGTCGCGTCTCTCACTCGATCGCCTCTTCGACCAGATCGCGTCTCTCGCCTTTGCTCTCTCTCTCTCTCTCTCTCGCCTTTTCGCCTCTGTCCTTTTCGCCTCTGTCTTATCTTATACATATGTATAGAATAGAAGATATAAGATATAATACTTATAATATATAATATATAATACTTACTTATATTATATATAATATATAATATATAATACTTATATTATAACACAATACTTATATTATAACACATATTTTATATTTTATATTTTATATATTTATAATAGTTAATAAAAAAATACATATATAATATAAAATAAAAAAAATTAATAAAAACACATTATTTAAAAAATAAATTAAATAATTAATATGTATTAAAATAAAAATATTTATTCCTTATTTATTATATTTTTGTTATTTATAATATATATGTCAATTAAAAGTAAAAAAAAATTATATAGATAAATCAAAAAAATTATCAATAAAAGTAATACATAAGAAAAAAATAATAAATATATTTAGAAAATAACTATTTAACTTATCTTTATATAATAAATATATTTTAAAAATTAAATATTTAACGTATCCTCATACCCGTATCCTCGTTTGGATCCATATCCACGTATCCTTAATTTTTAATTTTGAAGTACCCGACCCCTAGATACGTACCCGCACCCGGGTCCGTGTAACATGTGTAAACTGGAACCTATAGATATGTATAAAGGCCCAGTAACTGACTAATTGAATGTCTTTGAGGTTTATATATCACACAAAGGAATAAGTATAGAATCCAAAATTTAGTATCATTGTGAACCAGAAGTCATTTATTAATCTCAGGTGAAACAATGCTAAGTTTATGCGATTTTAAAGATAATATCCCATCAAATTAAGTCTAAAAATTTACCAAAATAATGGTAACCACAGTAATGGACTGTGAAATAAGGACCTTTTCTTGACTACTATGAAGAAAAAAATAATTGATCAAACTTATACAAAGGCTTGAGCTGTTTGTACATCACATATACTTGATATTTTGAGCTGCAGAAAGGATATGTCTCAGGATAATAAGCTTTAGAGCATAGGCTCACTCCAATATTGCCTCCATTGTAGGCTTGAAGCAGCAGTACAAGCATGTACAGGAATTGGTATATATATTTTCTTGTATTTGCATTTGTCCTGGCACTAGAATGTGATTTGTTCATGGGTGAATCTTGGCACCAAGGTGCACATCACATTTATGGATATTGAAATCCAAATGGTTACTCAAAATATTATTATATCTTCTTATTAGTGATTTGTGGCATGCTTTTTGTCTAATTTTAGTACTGAATTCCAGATAACACAAGCTCTCATAGCAACGTTTCTATTATGGCCTTTTCATGAGTTTTATCCCTATGACTTCATTTTCATTGGATGGACTCATTTATTATTTCATTTTCAAATGCAGGTTGTGAACTCTACATATGCATTATGGACTTGGCACAGGAATCAAGATATCTATAAAGAAAACAGTAGCGGGGATCAAATATACATTGTGCGGCAGCCTCAATCGTGCTCTGTACCCTCAAAGGTAATTTCCAGTTGCATATTTCACCACAAAATGCTCAAATTTCTTCTGTTTCAATATTTTCTTCACAAAACTAATGATGCCATCACCATAGGAATTTTTATTGATTATATTCTAATGGTAAATCATGCATGCATAGTTGAAGCTTCTCTGACTATCTTTGCGTGTTTTTCATTTATTCTCAATGTCACAATCATTAGTGTCTCCATCTCCACAGGACTAAATGATAAGCTGGTCTAATCATTGTTGTTATAAAGTGATTATGTGATCATTGGGATCCATTGTAGCACTGCTGTATGATGAACTTCATTTGCTTAGATTAAATGAAGCATTTAATTAATATTAGTTCAATGATTTTGTATGTCCAAATATTTACTTGCCAAAAATGAAAAACAGTTCACCAGTATTTATGTTTTGTGTGTAGTGTTGGGAAGGTCTATGTTTTTCATAGTTATTGTTTCTGGCTCATAATTTGGATATGCTTAAAACAACAACATGCACAGCAAGAAAACTGGAGCAGCCCATTTGTTGGTTATGTGTTGAGAAGGCGTCCATCCCCATAGGTTGATGAATGATATATTTGGATATTATCTATCTATCTATACTATTATATAGGGAAGGCTTGAGATGGTGTTGATGCCCTTCTAGCCTATTTAAAATACAAAATTATATAGAGAGGAGGTTGGGACTTGAAACCAAGACCTTAGGTGTGGTAGACAAGACCCTTACCACTAGAGCAACCACACAAGTATGCTTTCAAACCAAAATAAAAAAACAACACATCCATTAGGTGGGCAGACACCACTAGTCTATACTATATATTAAGCAAAATGAGGTTTTTAACCCCCAAGCCTTGTGGAAGTTCTAATCTCCCAATCTAAATTTCTTGATTTTTTGATTTAAAAAAAAAAATCGTAGCATTTATTAACTTCTCTCAACTCCCAAGTCTTACCCTCATAATAACACTTTAATGCATTAAGAACAAGCATAAAAAAAATTCTTTGAAATCCAACACATATGAATTTCTTGAAAAGTCTCAACACATATAATTATTATCCCTCATAATAACACTTTAATGCATTAAGAACAAGCATAAAAAAATTTTATTGAAAAGTCTAACACATATGATTATTATCAAACTATTAAATTTTAATATAATATAATATAAAAAAAGATATTTAATTCCTTGAAAAGTCCAACACATATGATTATTATTAAAATATTAAACTTTAATATAATATAAAAAAGGGAAAAAAAAAGACATTTAAAAAAAATATTTAAAAATCACAATTCACATATATAGATAATTGTAAACACAATCCGTGCATAGCACGGGTGATATGCTAGTTATTTATTATGTATTTTATATGCTTACATTCCTTTTGAAACTTTTTTTTATTTTTTTATTTTTTATTTTTGGTTTTTCATAAACATGAAATCATTTCCTTGATGCTTTTTTATGACAAACACAAGATTTTTATTTTTATTTTGGGTGTGTGCCCGTCTTGCGAGGGTGTTCTTTCAATATTTGCAGTAACAAAATTTCAGATTGTGGGATTTATAGTTGTGTTACCGTTGTGGTGCAGAATAGTGAGATCACTTCATCACCACCAATGGATTCTGCTGCTGCATCACCACCAGCAATGGATGCTGTTGCTGGATTCAGAGTTCATCTTTTTGGTGCCTTCATCACCTATTTCTTGTTCCTCATCTTTATGCCGCTTCATTGGCTGTGATTCTTGTGAATAGAGATATTGCTCTGATTTTCTTTTTTTATCTGCAATGGTCATATTGTGGTGTGGTGTGAATGTGAATGTTATGTACATTAATGACTCAAGTTGATTTTTTAATAGTATACAAACCATTGCGGCATGATTAGAGTTGTTCCTTACTGTGGGGCTCCATTGACCCAAGTTAATTTGTTCATATGTCTAGTGATATTTAGTAATGTTTAATGAAATTGATTTTTTTTTGTATAGTTCATCTTTACTGCTGGGTTTACAAAATGAACAGTTCGGATTATTATTCCACAGCTTACATTACATTTGAATCACATCTAATCCGATCTTGACACGCTTGTAATTACACTCAACCATTTATTATTTGTTCTCTCCGTATTTATGACACAACAAACTTTTCACCAAATTTTTCTAAAATTATTTTAAAATCTTGTTTCTCAAACAAAATTTAAAGGCTAAAAGTGACCGGCTTACTCGCCAATACTCAGAGAGGGCCGGGCTGGCCGTGTGGTTTATGTAAGGTCAAAATGCTTTTGTTCTTTTATGACTTTCTCTAATTGTTTGTTTGATAGTCTATGTTTGGGAACCAATGAACCTTTTCTTCTCCGAAGCATTGTGCGAAGGCGACAACGTTGTAAGACTGCTAAATATGATATGATAATGACTTGCTTCCCTAGTTTTTGTCTCTTTTAAGATCCAACTGGATCCTTCCAACAAAGCGATGTACAAATAGAAATGTTATTTTATTATTGTATTTATTTTATTTTTTATCTGTATTTATAAAATATCACAATAAAAAAAAACTACATAAGAAGTGAAAAGTTTAGTGAAATAATTTAGTGATATATATTAACTCTCTTGTAATAAATACTTGATAATCATAAAATACAAATATAAATGCATCCATTTCATAGTTTTTGGATAATTAATTTTTCAAAACTTATTTAAGTTATTTATATCTCATAACTATAAGCAAACATTATATGGAACATTCTAACACATATCTCAAAATAAATCAAAAAAAGAATTATTATTTTCAGATAAATATTATGAAAAAATTATTAATCCCACTTACATATAATGTTATGAAATGAAGTCATATTTTCAAATTTTAACATTTTTAATAGTTGTTTTACCCATGATTGAAAATAACATATGTATATATTATTACATTTGTTGTAGATTTAACCTTTTCTCTTTATTTTTTTTCTTCTTTTAATTATTATTTATTCTTGTAGAGATTTACGTAACAATTCTTTGGTTTTTTGGTTTATATGTTCTTGGATATGTTTCTATAACCCCGTTTGGTAGAGCTGTGAGAAAGTGATTATAACTTATAAATTTAACAAATTATAAATTATAAATGAATATAAATATGATTTTTTACTTATAAATTAAGCTTATCCTCCCGTACTCAAAGAATAAGTTGATTTTTGACTTTTAAAAAGTTATAAACTGTATTGTTAAGCTGAACCAAACACATCAAAATAGCTTAAATTAAGCTAAAAGCTGAAATAAGTTGGAAACAAACCCTACCAAACAGGGCCTATGTGGTGGTTGTTTTATCATTTTCTTGATGAAGAAAGTTTGGCACATCATGGTGCTTTCCGAAGATAGCAACCGCATGAAAAAGATTCTAGGTGTATAGAAGGTACCAAATATATAATGTGAGTGTTTGGAAAGTTATTATTTTAGTAGGTTATTTTAGTTTTTGGCTATTTTAGGAGATTAAATTTTTTATATTTGAAAAGATAGTTAGATTTTTTTGTAGTTGGATGTGATGTGTTGTGAGAGAAAAAGTGAAATGATTATAGATTTAATATGACATTTTGTTTTATTAACTCTTTTAGTCTATTTTATCTTTTAGTACTATTTTAATCAAAAAAAACTAAAAAGACTTCTTCCCAAACACCCCTATATTAAACTGACACATATTTGCATTTGTAGATGCAAATATTTTTTGTATCATATTTGTGCATTCAGTGTTTGTAATATTTTGTGTAAGTAGCACAGCTGCAACCGCATGTGTTTATCATTTTTCATGTTCCGTGTTGTACATATTTGGTTGTTTGTAATGATTCTGTAGGGATTGTTTGGTACAACTAATTGTAAGGTAAAAATTAATAATTAGAAGGTAAAAATTAAAAGTATCTATTTTCTAGCTTTCAAATAATAAACTTTTTTTAACTTATTAAATTATATGTTTTTTACTAATTATAAGCAAAAATTATATCAAACTCTTAAAATAAACAAAAAAATATAAATAACCCATATAAGCCACACTAAATAACAGGTAATAGCGGGAATTATATAAGGAGGGAGATGGGGTATGACACATCTATTTTTTGAAAGACACAAATCACATACATGGGGACAATTTGGGAGCAAGTTAGTTTTTTAGCTTTTTAGTTTTTTTACAACTTTTTTTACACAAAAAAAGTCACAAAAAAATCCAAAAAATAAAAAAATTAACTTTTTACCAATTTTTTAAAACAATACATAAATTTTATATGTAAATTTTTTTAAGTATTGTTTGATCCACTTGAATAAGGAGATAATGAATGATCATTTATTAGAATGTTCATTATTATGTTTGATTCATTCAAAGAAATAAAAAAATAAAACATTCATTTATTACTGTAAGGGTGTGTTTGATTGGGCGGACTGGAAAATGGGGGATTAGAATCCATCGGACTTGAGTCCTGGGACTGTGAATCCCCCGGACTATTTGGTCGGATTGGATATGTATCCTGTGTTTATTTTTTCATGGGATTAGATGTCTGGAAAGGACTATTTTCAGTGAATCCAACGTTTGGTTGGACGGACTGGATAGGATAAATGAACAAAAGACTATTTTGCCCTTTTTCAATTAATTATTTTTAATAGGATAATTATTGAATAAATTATTTTTGGATGGGATAATTATTTGGTCGGATTATTTTTGGACTGGATAGGATAATTATTTTTGGACAAATAAATCCAACGTTTAATTATTTTTAATTAAATAAATTTGTTTTTTTTAAATAAATAAAATATTAATAAAATTTGTTTTAAATCATTACTGTATAACAAATCATTATTTTTTTTACATACAAAACTTTACTGTGTGGTCCAACTTTACATACAAGTCATTAGTGAATCCAATTTATTTTTTCAACATACATAATTTTACAAAAAAATAATTTTACATACACAATTAAATAAATAAATAACCACTAAATTTGATTTAATAAAAAACTGTATAACCTGTATAAAAAAATTATATTATTTTTTAATTAAAATTTTAAATATATTTTAAATAAAACACCTATTACAATTTAAATAATGAAATTAAATAAATTATAAACAAAATTTTAAAATAAAACATCAATAAAATATCTATAAAAAATTATTTTAAAAAATTAAATAAATAAAACATTAATAAAAAGTTAAATAAAATTATTTTATTTTTAAATTGAGACATTTAAATTTTATTGAATTTCATTAAATATAATACATAATTAAATAGTAGAGGGTCAAAATGGTCATTTCATCATCTAATCCAAACAAAGGATTAGTCCCCACATTCTCCCCACCTCCAGATAGATAATCCCCATATGGGGGACATGGAGTCCGGCCGGACTCCATGCCCGGCAGACTAAAAAAAAATCAAACGACGGATTAGGAACACTATTTGGACTCAAGTCCAAATAGTGGATAGTCTCCTCCCAATCCCTCCAATCAAACACACCTATGAGTCCAAATAGTGTTCCTAATCCGTCATTTGATTTTTTTTTAATCCGCCGGACATGGAGTCCAGCCGGACTCCATGTCCCCCATATGGGGGACTATCCTGTCCTGGGGGGTGGGACAGAATGTGGGGGACTAATCACTGTTTGGATTAGATGATGAAATGACCATTTTGACCCTCTACTATTTAATTATGTATTATATTTAATAAAATTCAATAAAATTTAAATGTCTCAATTTAAAAATAAAATAATTTTATTTAACTTTTTATTAATGTTTTATTTATTTAATTTTTAAAATAATTTTTATAGATATTTTATTGATGTTTTATTTTAAAATTTTTGTTATAATTTATTTAATTTCCTTATTTAAATTGTAATAGGTGTTTTATTTAAAATTTATTTAAAATTTTAATTAAAAAATAATATAAATTTTTTATACAGGTTATATAGTATTTTATTAAATCAAATTTAGTGGTTATTTATTTATTTAATTGTGTATGTAAAATTATTTTTTTGTAAAATTATGTATGTAAAAAAAATAAATTGGATTCACTAATGACTTGTATGTAAAGTTGGACCACACAGTAAAGTTTTGTATGTAAAAAAAATAATGATTTGTTATACAGTAATGATTTAAAACAAATTTTATTGATATTTTATTTATTTATTTATTTAATTTAAAAAAAACAAATTTATTTAATTAAAAATAATTAAACGTTGGATTCATTTGTCCAAAAATAATTATCCTATCCAGTCCAAAAATAATCCGACCAAATAATTATCCCATCCAAAAATAATTTATTTAATAATTATCCTATTAAAAATAATTAATTGAAAAAGGGCAAAATAGTCTTTTGTTCATTTATCCTATCCAGTCCGTCCAACCAAACGTTGGATTCACTGAAAATAGTCCTTTCCAGACATCTAATCCCATGAAAAAACAAACACAGGATACATATCCAATCCGACCAAATAGTCCGGGGGATTCACAGTCCCAGGACTCAAGTCCGATGGATTCTAATCCCCCCTTTTCCAGTCCGCCCAATCAAACACACCCTAAGGGTGTGTTTGATTGAGGGGGATTACGGGGGACTACTCACTATTCGGATTGCCTATCCGAAGGAGTGAGTAGTCCATCGTTTGTTTTTTTTTTTAATCTACCGGACATGGAGTCCGGCCGAACTCCTTATCCCCCATATGGGAGATTATACTATCTCCGGAGGGGGGGAGGGGTGTGGGATAGTTTTGGGAGGACAATTAACTATTGGGATTAGGTGATAAAATGACCATTTTGACCCTCTACTGTTTAATTATGTATTATATTTAATAAAATTTAATAAAATTTAAATGTCTCAATTTAAAAATAAAATTATTTTATTTAACTTTTTATTGATGTTTTATTTATTTAATTTTTTAAAATAATTTTAGATATTTTATTGATATTTTATTTTAAAATTTTGTTTATATTTTATTTAATTTCATTATTTAAATGTTAATAGATGTTTTATTTAATTTCATTGTTTAATTATTATTATTTTTAAAAACAAATTTATTTAAACTTTTAATTAAAAAATAACATATATTTTTATTGATATTTTATTTATTTTATTTAAAAAAATAAATTTATTTAATTGTGTAAAAAATAAAATAAAATAAATTTTTATTTAATCTAGTTAAAAATAATTAAAATATTAAAAATATGTTTAATATTGCTATTACTTAGTAAATAATCGAAAAATGGTAAAATAGTCTTTTGTTCATTTATCCTATTTAGTCCGTTCAACCAAACGTTGGATTCACTAAAAATAGTCATTTCCAGACATCTAACTAAATAGTCATTTCCATGAAAAAACAAACACGGGATACATATCCAATCCAACTAAATAGTCTGAGGGATTCACAGTCTTAGGACTCAAGTCCGATGGATTCTAATCCCTACTTATCCAGTCTGTCCAATCAAACACACCCTAAGGGCTTGTTTGATTCATGGGATTAGGGGGGGACTATTTACTGTGCGGATTGTAATCCGCACAGTAAAGCTAATCCGATGTTTGTTTTTTTTTTAGTCCGCCGGACTCCATGTCCGGCCGGACTCCTAATCCCCCATATGGGGGATAAAATAATCCGGGGGGGTGTGGGATAGAATTGGTGGGATTGTTTACTGTTTGGATTAGAGGGGTGAGATGACCATTTTGCCCTCATTTGTTGTGGCACATTTAATTCAAATTTAAATTTAATTATGTATTATATTTAATAAAAAAAATTAATTTAAATGTCTCAATTTAAAAATAAAATAATTTTATTTAACTTTTTATTGATATTTTATTTATTTAATTTTTTGAAATAATTTTTTATGGATATTTTATTGATGTTTTATTTTAAAATTTTGTTTATGTTTTATTTAATTTCATTATTTAAATGTAATAGATGTTTTATTTAATTTCATTTTTTGATTATTATTTTTTTTTAAACAAATTTATTTAAAATCTTAATTAAAAAATAATATATATTTTTATTGATATTTTATTTATTTATTTTTAAAAATAAATTTATTTAATTGTGTAATTAATAAAATAAAATAATTTTTATTTAATTTAGTTAAAATAATTAAAATATTAAAGATATGTTTAATATTGCTATTACTTAGTAAACTATTAAAAAGGGTAAAATAGTCATTTGTTCATTTATCCTATCCAAATCATTCAACCAAACGTTGGATTCACTAAAATAGTCCGGGATTCAAATCGACATCTAATCCCATGAAAAAACAAACACAGGATACATATCCAATCCGACCAAATAGTCCGGGGGATTCACAGTCCCAAGACACCAATCCGATGGATTCTAATCCCCCCTTATCCAGTCCGCCCAATCAAACACACCCTAAGTGAATGATCGTTCTATAATTTAGGGATTGTTTGGAGTGTCCTAAATAAGTACACTTTTTGGACTAAAAAATAGAGAAAAAAAATATGGATATTTGGATTAACTTTTTGACTTTTTATGAAAAATATGTATTAAAATATTGTATAAAATTATAAAATTACAAAATTGCCCTCGCTAACACTGCACAACAGCACTACGCAGTGCCTAATCTGTCACTTTTCAATTTTTTTATTTTTATTTTTATATGACATGTGTGGCTACAAGTGTGCCACCTAGATTAATTTGCTGGAATGTGTGGCTGCGTCCTTTGAATGCAACACTGTTTTGTTTTTGTTTTTGTTTTTATTTTTATTTTTTTAATTGACAGATTTCCCGCCAAAAGAGATAAATAGTATGAACTTTTTTATTTTTTTAATAATTTTTTGGCTTTTTAAATTTTTTTGAAGAGGTCAAACTTGACCTTAATGTCAAATTTATTTTAATGAATCAAAAGCTATTTAAAACTGTGCCACACTTTTTAGTCTTTGACTCCGGGGTAAATTACAGTGACTCCCCATTTGTAATTTTAAAATACGGCAAATTACACAAATAGTCTCTATAATTTGGGATTTGTGTCACTTTGATCATTGACTTTTCAATTGTGGCACATTTGATCCTGAATTTTGAATTTTGTTTCAAATAAGGACAATTGAATATATAATTAAATTTTTCAAGGATAAAATTGTCAATTTGATAAAAAAAACAAATTTGACAAAAATAAATGTCAAACAAATATTTTTGAATTTTTAAAAATTATTTATACCTGATAAAAATAAAATTATGTAAAATTGATAAATCTTTTAAAAATTTATTTAGTTTTTTTACCAAATTAATTTTTATTATATGTTTGGATGATGATCATGTAAAATTAATTTTAAAAAATTAATCATGTAATTTTTATTAATTTTACATAATTTTATCATTGGTGGATAAAAATAATTTTAAAAAAATTTAAAATATTATTTTAACATTTATTTTTGTCAAATTAGTTTATATTTTATCAAATTGACGATTTTACTCTTGAAAAATCTAATGATATTTTTAATTGTCCTTATTTGAAATAAAATTCAAAATTTAGGATCAAATATGTCACAATTAAAAAATCAAGAATTAAAGTGATACAAGTCTCAAACTATATAGACTATTAAGTGTGATTAACCCTTTAAAATATCAATGCCCCTCTCTATTCTTTGAAATCACATCAACACCCTGACAATAATGTAATGAGAAACGATCATGCTACGTAGCTCGAAGCCGCGGCTCGACACCAAAACGACGTCGTTTTGGTGTCGAATTTTTTTTTTTTTTTTTTCTTTCTTTCTTCTTGGTTTTTTCTGGTTTTTGGTTCAGGGAGAAGAAGAGAAGAAGAAGGGAGAAGAAGAGAAGAAGGGAGGAGGAGGAGGAGGAGGAGGAGGAGGAGGGAGGGGAGGGGGCCATAAAAATGGCTAGAGGAGGAGTCGGGGCCAGAGCTGCGACGATCGGAGCTTCACAGGCGAGGCTGACGAGGCGAGGCGGGCAGACGACGACGAGCTCGATCAATGGCGAGGCGGTGGCGGTGGTGCCTCCTGTTTCTCTTCCCTCTCTTTCTCTCCCTCTCCCTTTTCCTCTCTTCCTCTCAAGCCATTCGAGTCTGGTAGCTTCGAGCTACCAGGCATTTTCCAATGAGAAAATACCAATAATATACCTTGTTCGGGATTTTAATTTCCATCCGATGAAAAGAATGCACAGAAGTGATAACAACTCAGTAATGATGGGAACATAAATATTTCGCAAATGGCTAGTTCTACATGTGTATTCCATTTATTATTATTTGGGGTTGTTTGGGGTATCTTAAATAAGTATACTTTTTATCTTTTTAGACTAAAAAGTTGAGGTTAAAAAAATAAATGTTTGGATTAATTTTTTGACTTTTTATGAAAAAATTTGTAATAAAAAATTGTAAAAATTGATTTGTAGTATAAAATTAGAATTGAGAGTTGTGCAGCCGTAATTATTAACTTTTGATGAATAATGATAACTTTTTAACTTTTTAAGTAATTTTTTGACTTTTTAATTTTTTGAGTTATTCCCAAACTTGGCCTTAGTTCACTGTGTGCTTAATTGTCTATGCATTTAAACTTTCTAGCAAACAAACACAGAGGAACTTTAACTTACAACAATGATTCATCCCACTAAAAACACCACCACTAATAGCACTAATGCATTAAAAAAGTAAAAAAAATACAACTCCAAGATCAAAACATCACATCATTACTGACGGGACCCACTGTCACCTAATTAGTGGGAGCATTAATTAGTGCTCCCAAGCATTTTTCTTTAACTTATAGTGACAAATACAAATGATTTGGTATTACCAATAAAATAATTTCCCATAATAAATGAAAACTTTCAAAGAAAACCATATCCAACAACAGGTACCTAGAATCACAAAACCCTCAAAAATATATATATATATATACATATAAATAAATTTATTGCCAACCAACAGTTAATGCTAAAATAGTGATTTTATCAAAATATTTATTTTAATATTTAATTAATTAAAAACATAATACAAAATATTTTATAAATAAAATCATGTTAAATAAATCATTATTTTTTTAAGATAGTAGAAGGCTAGACAGCAAAAAAAACTAAATAAATCATTATTTTCTCAATATGATTTAGATTCTCACAAAATATCATCCTACAACCCTTATACACTTGTGACTGGTCCAAATAAAAAAAAAATTGCAAACACATCATCAGTACACGTCACTATAGGATTGGCGGGGCCTCGCCTCCCAAACATTTTCTTTTATATTGTGTTTGGTTGAAAAATTTGAAGAGGAATTTGGAAAAGAAATAAAAAAGATAGATAAAATATAAATAAAACATATTTATATTTCACCTAATTTCAAACACTTTTTTTTCTTTTCCTATTTAAATTCCTCCATATCTCCCAACTAACCATAGCTTTAAGAAATTAACATTGCGTCAACCAAATAGAACATCACGGTGAGTGACAGGGATGGAGAGTCAGAGGGAAAAAAAGAGAAGATGAAAGACAGAGAGGGAGAGGTGGCGGAGGCGGAGGCGGAGGCGGAGGCGGTGGCGACGGCGACGGCGCATTCGCGAATCCAAGCCAACCAAACCCTCCTCTATCGCCAACCAACGATTTGACCTATTTTTCAAACATTGGTAGTGAAACAATTTTGAAGCAGCTTACTGATTAGCATGAAATTATGGAGCACCCAATTGGATTTTGGAACTGTGAGAGGAAGAAACTAGACGACGCTTGTTTTTCCAACTTCGGACAAATTTGAGGTTGGTTCGTTGATTTGTTTGATATTTGTAGTTTTGTTTTTGTCACTGCATTTTTTATTTTTTTTTTGTTTCTATTGTGATTAGTATATAAAATTTATGGATTAAAAGCATGATTAGTTCCTTGTCCTTTGACAATCCGTTGTTGATTCTGTGAGCTTCTATTCTTTTTTTTGTTTTCGTTTTTTTCGCTTGGAAAATGCCATGTTGAGTAATGCAACCAAATGTCATGGATGTAGACTAATGCTTAGTTTGGTCCGAGGGATTTAGAAATGGAAGTAAAATGGTGTGTGGAATTAAATGAAATATAAATATATTTTATTCTTATTTTATCTCTCATTTCTTTTTCTCTCTCTTTTTTCGAATTCATTTTCAAATTTATCAACCAAACATAGTGTAAGTAAACCAAGTTGATTGAGTGGCTGCTGACTTGCCTGGTTGTTAACTTCTGGCTAGAATTATGGGTATTTTGTGAAGTTGGTAAAAAGTTAACTTTTGACTTTTTATCAAATTTTTTAATTTTTTGGAAAGTGATTTGGAAAGTTAGTAAAAAATTGACTTTTGACTTTTTAGTTTAATATTTGTTTATAGTGTCAAATCAAATTAAAATGACCAAAATACCCTTACCCAACATAAGAAATTTATTTTTTTATTTTTTTGTCATAAGTCCTAATTTGTAATTTTACACTTACGTTTTTGACACTTCGCAAACTAAATTTGTTACGTTTTTAACACTTATATTTTTAAATATTTTGTCTAAAAACGTAACTTTTTATTTTATTTCCAAAACGGCACTTAATCGGGTACATATAAGCTGGCTGGAACATTCTAATACATATCTCAAAATAAATCAAAAAAAGAATTATTATTTTCAGATAAATATTATTGTTAGTATAATATTAGTGTGCAATATCTAGCTGTCCAACTATCCCACTAATGATAATGTTTCAGCTTTCGGTGTTAGTTAGTTAGTATCCTATGTATCACATTCCTCTTTATAAATGAGAGTGTTGTAAATCATTGAAGATATATATCGATCATAATACATACAATTTATTCACTCTCTATTTCTCTTTATACATTAAATTTAACATGGTATCAAAGCAAGGTTAAGAATTTCATAATTTCGCTTCATTGGCGAACGGCAGCCTCACCTTAGCCGCTCGCCAGACCTCAGCCCTCGTTATCGGAGCACTGTCTCTCTCTCTCTCTCTAAAATTCTCTGAATATAGAACTATGGTATCATCTTCTCTCTCTGGGTCAGAAGCTCATTCCAATCTATATTTTGGAGGCAAACCCATGCAGCAGCAGTAGGGAGAGGCAGAGCAGACATCATCATCGTCATGGAGACTCAACCTCAAAGAGTCCAATTTGTCTTCTCCTTAACGCCGTTGGATCAATGACCTGCGAGAGCAATACATCTTTTCCTCTTTCTCTAGAGCAATACATCTCTTCCTCTCTCTCTAGAAATTAGAGCTTTGATCTGTCCATCCATGGTGGTCCTGAACCGTCTTCTGAGAAGCTCGACCTTGTTGTCCTTGGCCTATTACAGACGACAACCAACTTCGTTATGTCGGCGGCGACACCCGCATCGTCACCGTGATCCACCAGCTTATCTTCATCATCAGCATCAGCTTTGTCTGTTTCACAAACCGATCAGCATCAGCTTTAACAGCCCGCGACGACTCGGTGTGGACGGCGACGTGGGTCTTAGCCACGGATGAGCGGCCAGCGCTCCTTCTGACGGGATCGCTGGACGAAACGGTGAGGAGCCCCGACGAGCTCAAAAACGTCGCCACCAACACCTGCCACTGCCTCGGCGTCGTCTCCATCGTTGCTCATCCCTCTAGCGTCATCGCCGCCTCTACCTCTCTCGACAGCTTCGTTCGTGTCTTCGATGTCGTTTGTGTCTTGGAGCCAAACAGACACTCACAGAGACATTTTAATCTCTCTCACTCTCTCTCGGCAACGCTCTCTCTCTTGACAATGAGGGGGGAGCTGAAGATACACACACCAAAACCAACCTCTCTCTCTCTCTTAAGCAAGTGTATGCACGCATTCGGTGTGTGGTCAAAACCAACCTCTCTCTCTCTCTCTCTCGGCTATGATACAGAGAAGCACACGCACATGGATGGAAAAAAAAAATTCTCTATACACACAAAAGTAGAACGCATCTCATGATTCCCACTCTTTATTTTGTCAGACTCCACACCCCCCTACTATAGGATGTCGCCAGAACTGAGTCCGAATCGTCGGTCGCCTTCCTTTGCCGCCCTTCTTGTGGCGCCTAAAAACGACGTCATTTTGGGATCAAATTTCAATTAAAAAAAATAATAAAAAGACAGAACAAACGAAGAAGGCAGAGAAAGAGAGGAGGAGGAAGAAGAAGAAGAAGAGGAGAGGAAGAGGATCGCAACCAAAAATAAAATAAAAAATCTTCACACCTCTCCATTGTCAGCCATCTCTCTACCAGCTTCGGCGAGCCCCTAGCCCCTCTCTCCTCTCCAGCAACCCTCCCTCAATTTCTCTTCCCTAACGACGACCCTCCTTCAGCCGTACCACCCATCACCACACCATCTCTCAATTTCTTCCTTTTCCATCCAAAACCCACTAAACCCATCTAAATTTTCTCTCAGATATATTGACCCACCTCAATTTCTGTCTTGTTCTTTTCCAAATTCCTACCAAAATTTGTGTTTCTGCTTTAAAGAGTCGAAGTGGAGGAAGATGAGACAATAATAGGCTCTTGGAAATGGAATATTTGGATGATGACTTTGAAGATGAAGAATATTTCAAATGCTCTAGCAATGGGTTAATACAAACTCCAATAACATATTTCATTTTCTCTCTCTAACTTCTCTCTCAATTAAACCCACCAGATTCTCCTCTCCCTTTTTTTTTTCTAGATCTAGAAGAAGAAAGAAAAGAGGAAGAAGAAAAGCAAGGAGGGGGTGATGTGGTTGGGGGGAGGATCACCGGAGAGGGAGGAGGGTTAGGGGGGTCGTTGGAGCTGTTGGGGAAGATGCACACTAGAGAAGCATGAACTGTAAACAACAGTTTTGTCTTTGTTTTTTTTTTTTTTAATTGAAATTTGACCCCAAAACGACGTCGTTTTGGGACGCCGTAGGAAAGGCGGCAGGGTAAGGCGACCGACGATCCTGACTTGCCAGAACCCATCATTCATCCCACTAGAGTATATAGAATATATATATATAAACAACCGAAGAACCCATTATTCATCACTTTTGTCCCCTCATCCACTTGATATTATTTTTATTATATATATTTTATTATTTTAATATTATAAAATATATTAGTGTCATATCTCCACTCAATCACTAAGCCATACTTCTGTAGACACTCCTTCTCATTCCACCAATAATATATATATATATATATTTTATACAAAAAAATAATAATAATAAAAAAAATAAATACAAAAATAAAAATCAAACATTCTTACCACTTGATTTTTTTGCATGTCCTTCCTACCATCCGGGTTTGCACAACACACTTATTTTATTCATATCGGGGATCAACCACGAGCACAGTTCTACAACCAAAAAAAAAAAAAAAAAACCACACAAACAAACAACCTCCCTTACACAGGAGGGATTTTTCTTTTCCCTTCTCTACTCTGCTGCAGGTCTCTTCTTCTTACTTTTATCTTGGGTGTCCCGTGCCAGCCCGGTCTCAGTGCTTCCTAGTCCACCGAGCACATTCACTTCTCGCTGCTCCTCCACCACAGCATATGGCGGACCTCCAAATCGGAACATAACGGTGGCCTTCCGCTTCAGCTCCTTATTTTCCGCTTCAGCTCCTTATTTTCCGCCTTCAGCACACATATCTCTGCTCGCGCATCCTTATACATGCGCTGGAGCAGAGCCAGTTGGGCATTTTATTGCTGCACCTCACTTGTCCTACTCTGAAGCCGGTGTAACAAGTTTGTGACCGCAGTCATGGTCTCCACGCATGACTTCAATGTATAATGATTGGCCTCAATATTCAATTGCGCTGTCATTATCTGCTCAACTGACAACATCGGAAAGTTCAACGGCGCAAAACTAGGGGCGCTTGGTCCAGGGGCGTTTGGTTGAGGTTCAAGGGCAACCACACCGGTTATCTCTCTTGTGGACTCGTTGAGGTCTAGAAAGAGGGTGAACGGACCATGGGAAGAAGAGGCCATATCCGATATGCAGCACAAGCAGGGTTACAAAGTGTTTCAGAGAAGCAGAGATTTCAGACTGGTAATGTCAGAAAGGGTTGGCTACAGAAGAAGGGTTGGTTGTAGAGTGTTTGAGAATGAAGAGGTTTCAGCTAATTTGTTTTGCACAGCTTCAGCCTTGGTTTAAATAGCTAAGCGGAACCGTGCAGCATCGCCGCTTCGGCGCCAGATGACAAAAGCAGGCGCAAGAAGCCAAGGCGAAGCATGCATCGCCATAATGTCGGGTACATCTTTTTATGGATTGAGCACGCCTTTTGAGGGCGCGACTTTTGAGGAGGGCGCGACTTTTGAGGGCATGGCTTTTGAGGCATATACACGAACATACAGTGTATTCTCCAATGGTTTAACACGACCACATAGTGTCTGCTACAACGGTCCGGCATGACCCCGTAAACTGTCCCGACATTAATTCCAGTTAGCTTCTACAACGATACCGACACGACCATACGATTATGCGCTACATTATGGTCCCAAGATGACCCCGTAAACTGTCCCGACATTGATTCTGGTTAGCTTCTACAACAGTCTGACACGACCATACAATGTCTGCTACTATGGTCCGGCATGACCCCGTAAACTGTCCCGACATTGATTCCGGCTAGCTTCTACACCGGTTTGACACGATCATACAGTGTTTTCTCCAACGGTCTGACACGACCACACAGTGTCCTCTAAAGCGGTCCGACACAACCATACAGTGTCTCCTATCCATTTTTATTTTATTTGTCAGTTTATTTTCCTGTTTTGTTACTCTCTCCAAACTCAAGTTGGTTAGTACCTATCCTCGTTGAGTTTGAGGGGGGCTGTTAGTATAATATTAGTGTGCAATATCTAGCTGTCCAGCTATCCTACTAATGATAATATTTCTGCTTTCGGTGTTAGTTAGTTAGTATCCTATGTATCACATTTCCTCTCTATAAATGAAAGTGTTGTAAATCACTGAAGATATATATCAATCATAATACATACAATTTATTCTCTCTCTATGTCTCTTTATACATTAAATTTAACATATGAAAAAATTATTAATCCCACTTACATATAATGTTATGAAATGAAGTCATATTTTCAAATTTTAACATTTTTAATAGTTGTTTTACCCTTGATTGAAAATAACATAAGTATATATTATTACATTTATTGTAGATTTAACCTTTTCTCTTTATTTTTTTTCTTCTTTTAATTATTATTTATTCTTGTAGAGATTTACGTAACAATTCTTTGGTTTGTTGGTTTATATGTTCTTGTATATGTCCCTATGTGGTTGTTGTTTTATCGTTTTCTTGATGAAGAAAGTTTGGCACATCATAGTGCTTTTCGAAGATAACGACCGCATGAAAAAGATTCTAGGTGTATAGAAGGTACCAAATATATAATGTATAAAACTGACACATATTTGCATTTGTAGATGTAAATATTTTTTGTGTCACATCTGTGCATTCAATGTTTGTAATATTTTGTGCACGTAGCACAGTTGCAACCGCATGTGTTTATCGTTTTCATGTTCTGCGTTGTATAAATTTGGTTGTTTGTAATGATGTATGTAGGGATTGTTTGGTATAACTAATTGTAAGATAAAAATTGATAATTAGAAAGTAAAAATTAAAAGTATTTATCTCCTAACTTTTAAATAATAAACTTTTTTTAACTTATCAAGTTTTTTTTTAAATTTTTTTTTATTAATAAGTTATAAGTAAAAATTGCATCAAACTCTCTAAATAAATAAAAAATTATCAATAGCAAACAATTTAGAGAATTGTCCCACTTTTCAAATTATTTGGGAAACTAATCTTATTTTTTAAATCGCATTTTGAAAATGCAATTTTGAAATTGAAATTGCTTTTTTTAACATGCAATTTCACATTGAAATCGCATGTTGCAAATGTAATTTTAAAAAGTGAAGTCCATGTCATCATAAATTGCATTTTCAACATGCGATTTCGGGTGAAATTGCCTGTTGAAAATGTAATTTCAATTTCTTTTTTTTTTTTGGGTTACATCGGAAAGAAAAAGAAACAAACAAGGGCTAAGCCCGTTCACAAGAAAGGCCAATCATGTCCTGCACGAGCAAGCCTCGAATTTCAGCCGGCGGGTCATTCACCACCAATATATCTTCAGGTTGTGCTACTCCGAGTTTAGCTAAGGCATCCGCACATAGATTCCCTTCTTTCCAAATGTGTTGAATTGTGCATTCACAACCTCTTAACAAAATTTTTGCATCATCTACCAAACTTTTGAAGGGACAATTGTCTGCAGTTTCTTCCTCCATGAGCTTCACCACTTGGGCTGCGTCTGTCTCTATCAAAACATTGTATAAGCCCTTTTGCAAGATAACAGTGAGACCTTTATACACTGCCCACAGTTCTGCTTCGAGGCTCGTTGCCATTTGCATCCTGCCATAATAGCCACAAATCCATGCTTCTCTTTCATCACGAAGAAGTCCTCCAAAGCCGCATTCTCCTCCAGCTTTCCTGCACCCATCCGTGTTCAGCTTGATCCTACCTGCAGGAGGTAAGCACCAATGGATAAGTCTATAAGCTGGTTTAGGATTAATGATTGAATTGAGAAAAGCTTGATGGATATCTTTAGAGTAATAACATATGAATTTGACACTCTCTTGGTAGGTGGTGCTTATGCCATCAAACACAAAAGAATTTCTATTTTTCCAGATTTTCCATAAGGCCACAATAAACACAGTGTACCAAGAGAGGTCTTTACTAAAATGACTTTTATTTCTAGCATTACTCTTGAGCCAATCCATCCAAGGTTTTCTCAACATATCCAAACACCAAATTCTGCCAAATATAGCAAACCACACTTCTTTAGCTTTATAGCAATCTCTAAACAGATGGGTAATGTCCTCATCCTTACTACAAAATGGGCATGTAGGATCATTAGTGAGGCCCCTCTTCATTCTCATGTGATTTGTAAGCAGCTTCCCATGGAGGATAGTCCAAAGGAAAGCCTTAAGTTTTTGTGGGAGCCTAAGCTTCCACAACCAGGTCCAATCTGCACCCAGATCAGGATTTCCTTGGATGAGAGTATAAGCAGAAGAAACAGAAAACACTTCATCAGGTGCACCTTTCCACCTAGGAGAATCCATGATGGAATTTCCAGGAGGATCATTATTCAGGATTAAAGAAACAATGGAAGATGGGAAGATACTAGCAACACAATGTTCATCCCAATTTCCATCATTTCCCATTAAATTTCTAACCTTAACACACCTTTCATCAACAGTGGAACTGCTAAGATTAGTGCTGGGAACAGATTCTGCAAAGGATCTGTCACCATACCACCAATCATTCCAAACATCAACAGTCTTACCATCACCCACAGACCATTTTATACCTTTTCTAATAATGGTACTAGTACTTATGATTCCTCTCCAAAGATGAGAGGCTTTCCTCTCTTTAGGCCAATCCTGCAGAGAATTAGTTTTAAGGTATTTATTCCTTAAAATCTCACACCACATGCCTTTATGCCTGTTGATCATATTCCAGCCCAACTTAGAGAGCAAGGCCAGATTATGGTCTCTGGATTTTTTTAACCTAAGGCCCCCATACTTCTTCATTTTGCACACTACATCCCAATTAACAATGTGAACTTTTTTCCTTTCTAGGGTGTCACCCCAAAGGAAATTTCGATTCATCTTGTCAATGTCATTGCTCACCTTTTTTGGCACCAACATAGTTTGCATGGTATAGGAATGGATAGCAGAGCTCACTGATTGGATCAGTATGGCTCTACCTGCCAAAGATAGAACATTAGTTTTCCACCCAGCCAATCTTTTATGCATCTTATTAAGGATATCATTAAAATGTCTCAAACCAACCCTCCAATGAATTAAGGGAATACCCAAGTATTTCCCCAATTCAAAAGTAAGAGGAATACCACAGTTGTTGCTTAAGTCTCTGGCTTTCCTCCTATCAATGTTAGGAGAAACATACATCTTAGACTTGTGGGGATTAATTTTCAGCCTAGATATGTCACAAAATTCATCCATAACCTGCATTATAGTGTTACAGTTGGACATAGTGGCCTGGCCAAATAACATGAGATCATCAGCAAAAAATAAGTGGGTGATAATAGGTCCACCTCTAGCTGCCTCAACCCCTTTCCAACACTTGTTCTCAGCTTGGAAGCTAATCATATTTGAAAGCCTCTCCATACACAACACAAAGAGGTAAGGAGAAAGGAGATCCCCTTGTCTCAACCCTCTTAGAGGTTTAAACTCTTGGAGAGGCTCTCCATTCCAAATAATAGCAGTGCTAACACTAGTAATGCAACACATGATGAGGTCAACAAAATTATCATCAAAATCAAATTCATGAAGGGTCTGTTTGAGGAAATCCCAGAAAATGTTATCATAAGTTTTTTCCAAATCAATTTTAAAAATCATACCCCCCTTTTTACCCTTCTTATGAGTCAAAGTGTGGATGATTTCTTGGGAAATGATAATGTTGTCACTAGTGCTTCTGCCAGGGATAAAGCTGCATTGATTAGGTCTCACAATTTTGTTCAAAAAGGGTCTAATCTTGTTCACACTGATTTTAGAAATAATTTTGTAGGACACATTGCAAAGACTGATTGGTCTAAATTGTTTAATATTCTCGGGGTTGTCTATTTTGGGGATCAAAGCAACAAGAGTTCTGTTAATCTCAGTTGGGATTTGGTGGCTAGCAAAACAGTCTCTCACAAAGTCACACACAGAGGGCCCAATAATGGACCAGTATGAATGATAAAAAACAGCATGAAACCCATCCCTCCCAGGGGCCTTAAAAGCATTAATACTCTTCACAGCCCTCCAAACCTCCTCATTAGAAATACTCTTAGTAAGAATAAAATTGTTTTCTTGGGTCACCTTGCAAACTGCCAAGTTATTCCAGTGACCAAATGAAGTAGTAGGAGAAAAGCTAAAAAGGTTAACAAAATAGTTGGTAATCAAGTTCTTAAGTTGGTTAGGCTGATCAATCGAATCCCCAGTATCAGTCTTGAGCATATCAATCTTTCTCTTTTTCCTTTTGGTAATAGTGGTAAGTTGGAATAATTTAGTATTCCTCTCACCTTAGGTAATCCAGTTAGATCTAGATTTTTGGAACCACAGAAGCTCTTCCTGATACAGCACTTGGTTATATTGTTCAACCAGATCCAATTCAAGATTATGGAGATTATGAGAATAGTTTAAAGCCTGGGATTTTTGGATGCCTTCAATCCTCCCAAGTAACCATCTCTTCCTTCTAAAGATATTACCAAAGGCCTCTTTATTCCAGCTACTAGCTACTTGAGCTAGTTTCTAAAGGTTACAGGTTAAGGAGGCATGATTCTGATTCCAACTATGTTCAACAACATTTTTAAAGTCCTCATAAGTAATCCAAGCAGCCATGAATTTAAAAGGTTTACAAGTGGGGTTAAAGGGAGACTTACCTTGAGTAAACACCATCATAGGGGAGTGGTCTGAGTAAGTACGAGGAAGATTGCGAACTGCTCCATCTGGGAAGCTGGTTCTCCACTCTGTATTGCACAAGGCTCTATCCAACCTAACCATAGTATTTGCCCAACCTTTTCTGTTGTTAGACCAAGTTAGCCGTGGTCCTGAGCACCCCAAATCCATAAGATTGCAGTTATCTACCCTTTCATTGAATTTTCGACTCCTTCTCAGGTCTTGGTTCAGGTTCTGTTGTTGGTGGCCTTGGAGGCTACGTTTTTCATTAGGTGTGGTGAAGTCATTGAAATCACCAGCAACTAACCAGGGTTCAGACATATTTCGAGCCATATCCTCCAATTGATCCCATAGATCAGTGCGCATGTTACTGTTTGGACTTGCATACACAGCTGAAAGGATCCAGTCAAGGTAGTCCTGTTTAGAGATTGTTGCCGTGATTTGCTGGGAGTTGGCTTCCACCACTCTAACATTAACTAAGTTTGGGTTCCAGATCATCCAAATACCCCCACTACAACCTATTGGATCTACATGAGCTGAAGTTGTAAAGCCCATACCATTGAAAAACAATCCCATAGCGTTGAACTTAACTTTAGTTTCCATAAGGACGACCAAATCTGGTTTATGGATTTGAACTAGATCTCTCATATTCCTTTTAAACTTGTTGTTCCCTGCACCTCAGCAATTCCAGATTAACAAATCCATAGATGATAAATCTAGTTGGGGTAGAGGGCCTTGGCTATCAAGTGCCAGGTAGCCTCTTATGGCTTGAAGGTTATCTTTCATCGACTTCAGTGGTGTCATTGAGAGATAATGCATATCCTGGTTGGCCTCCACTTGCCTCCATGGATGAATCCTCAACTTTACTTCCTCGTTCCATCATTCTGAGGTGATGAGGTGACACATTTCTTTCCCTGGTGTTAGACATACCATTACTCTGTTCTGTTTCAGCAGATGCGTTTCCGTAGGGTAGCTCTCTCCTTCCTCCTCCATGTTTATCTGGTGGAACTCTGAATTTGGGTCTGGAACTGCCAACTCTTGGATGAGAATTTGTAGAGAGGTAAGAGGGGTTAGTTGAATGTGAGGATGGCTGGTCTGAGGTGAGAGATGTATATAACTTACTTCTTAGAGGATTTGATGTCCCACTCTCCCCCATAGCTACTTCTTGATCTCGGATCTTCATGTTAGTACCACCTTTATTCCCCAGTCTGGCTTCCTCTCTTTTCTTGTCATTAGTCATGCCAAAACTGGTAGACTTAGTCTTTTTACCTGTTGCTCTAGCCTTATACCTAAATCCCCCATCTGCTTGGGCTTTTTCTTTCCCTTTATCACGGCTTGAGTGGGCTGGGGGGCCTTTGTCTTCCCCTTCGTCCCGTAAGATCTCAAATCTGTTAGTCTGTGGGTTAGTCACACCTTTTTGAACATTTGAGCCTCGCAATTTCCTTTTTAGACTAGGAACAGACATCCAAGGTCCATACATCCCTGGGCTTAGCTCATCTTTGTGTTCTGACCCACTGAGGTTTGTCTCAGAACTGACTTGGTTTACATTGCGCTGGCCTCCAGTTCCATTCATTGACTGGCCTTCAGGCATAGTTGTCGGAATAGGCTTATCACTGCATGCTTCTCTCCGGTGACCAATCCTGCCACAAGAAAAGCATAGTGAGTGTACATGTTCATATTCAACTCCGTACGTGTATTTACCTAGGGATGACAATTTGAACCCGGCCCGACGGGGATCCGACCCCCCGTCCCCGATAAGAATGGTTTTTTCCCGAAAAATACCCTCGTGGGGACGGGGATGGTATTCGAAATTCAATCCCCGGTGACATTTGGGCCGGGGACGGTGATACACATTTCATCCCTGGCCCCGGCCCCGCCCCCCGCCCCGTTAGCCCCGATTTATATTATATATATATATATGTTTACGGCTTGGTTTGGTTGAACAACACAGGAGCAGCCCCTCTATTTAAATATTAAATATTATATATTATATATTATATATTATATATTATATATTATATATTATATGTTTGGGTCAACACTCTCTCTCTCTTACATATTACATTCTCTCTTATCTTCTCTCACTCTCTCTTCTTTCTAGTGGCGAGTGCGATCTCCTCTTTGCAGTGGCGACGGTGCGATCTCCTCTCCCCGGTGGCGACGGTGCGATCTCCTCTCCCCGGTGGCGATGACGTCATCTCTTCCTCCGCAGCAGTGCGCACACCCTCCTCCGTCGCCGTCTCCTCCTCCTCCTCCTCCGCACCACTGCCAAACCTTCGTACTCCGACTTCGGTTCCCACCACGACAGATCTGGGCAGATCTGAGTAGATCCCATCTCCACCACACCACCGCAGATTTTATATCTCACATCTCAGATCTGAGAAGATCAGATCCCACCATTTATGTATATACATGTATGTGTGTTTGTCACTGTGTTTGTAATATGTTTGTCTCCATATTATTATTTTTTTAAAATTTTTTTTTTTTGTGGTTGATGATGTTGCCGTTGATGATGTTGTTAAGGAAAATGATGTTGATGAAAATGATGTTGAGGGAGCTACGGGGATTTTCCGGGGTCGGGGAAACCCGATCCCCGTTGGGGGCTGGGGTAATGTCACGCCCCAAACCCGGCCCTATGGGTTTAGCATGTGAATCGCCAAGAATCCAAGATTAAGAAGGCTTCTTTGAACAAGAATACAATTAAGCAGTACGAGGGCCTGGCGGAAGCCAATACAGTAATTAACTAGTGTCCATTGAGCTGTGAAAATCTGTGTAGACACCCCATTTTTGACCGACCTTAAGACTCAGATGTTACCGATTGAGCGCTCGGTGATATTGCATGCTGTGCTCGTTCAGAAGTCTCAGAGTCGCGGCCGCGCGCCCTGCCTCCGGACTTCCGAACCATCTTCTCTACCTTGTCTCGGTTTGCGAACCAGGCTCGGTCTTCTCTGTTTTCTTTCCTGAGGGAAGGGAGTGATCCCGTAGATTATCTCCCGGTGGCCGTGAGCTACTTTTCGTGGCCGTAGGCCGTTTTGCCCATTTCGGAGCGGTTCCGGTTTTGAGCCGTTGAGTTGTGTGCCTCGGCTCGGGACCGCCAACCATCTCCGACTTCTCCGGTTTTGGCGGAGACCTGCTTTTAATGTTCCGAGAACTGGGCCCCGATGCCCACTTCGCACTCGAACGCCACTTAGGTGCGGCGACCCATTTCGGACCGGCTGCGTGATTTGGGCCCCGAGCTTTCATTTCGCATCCGCTTTCTCCGGTTTCTGGCAGGAACCTCTGTTTTATCATTTCGAGAAACCCTGGGGCCCCCGATGCCCACTTCGGGTCAGATGCCACTTTCGGTGCTCATAACCGCCGGACCCCAAATTGAGCGGTTTTGGTCCCGAGCATTCATTTCGCATCCATCTTCTCCGTTTTTGGCGGTACCTCTGCTTTTGTCATTCCAGAGACACCGTCGCAGATACCCACTTGTGCCGAACACCACTTCCGGTGCCCGGCGACCCATTTTCGGGATCCCGATTTGCTCGGTTTTGGCCCCGAACGTTCATTTCTCATTAGTTTTTGTTCAAACTTGGCAGGTACCTCTGTTTCAACATCAGGAAGATCACTGGGGGGTGGGAGGCCAGCAATTATCCCAGATAGCCAGTTTCGCTCCTCCGGAGCCCGTTTTTCTCACTTCCGGGCCAATGTTGAACACCCTAGGGGTATTTTCTTCCAACCAAAGCTACATATCTGTGATCAGGGGACATGGGAGGACCCTAAAAATGTATGGTCGGCCAGCAATTCCTATTTTCATTTTTGAGCCTCTTCTTCAAATGCAATGTTGTGAATCCTGCTTCAATGTTGCCAATTTCCGACCTTGGAACCTTGTTCTACACACATGGGAGGACACAAAAAAGTGGTGGTCGGCGGAATTGTGAATTTCATTTTGAGCCCCTCCTTCAAGCTCTATGTTGTGACTTACCTTGAGTTGCCAAATTCCAACCTTGGGGCCTTATTCTACACACTTGGGACGACCCTAATGTATACTGGTCGGTCCGTAATTCAACACTTCACTTTTTGCGGGTGGGTGGCCGGCGACAAGGCGTGGCTGGCCATGGGGGTGGTGGCGGCCACCTTGCAGAACCACTGGCGATCGGATTCTTGCTTTTACTGTCCCCATTTGTCAGGATATCTTCCAACATATCCCGGCATCCAGGGATATTCGGGAGGGAAAGATTGGGTGCTTTCCCTCCCCTTTTACACCCCATCTCTTGCCTGTGTGAAGGCCCCACCCCCGCCTACTTCAAGGTTCGAAAAACTTGTCTGAAGAGATCATCTGCAAAAACCACCATTTCCTTAGCTTAAGACCACAAAGAAGCTTCTAAGTTCCTAGGTCTTCTCTTGATCAACACCTAGCCTCACCTTCCTTACTACCATACCAGAAGCTAGGAAGTGAATTTCAGAGGTTGAGCTTCTACAAATCAGAGCCAAGAATCAAAGAAAGACAAGTCTTCAAGGGTAAGTCCTCAAAACCAACTTTTAGGGCTTTTTCTTGATTCATTTCTATACTCTATTTGGTTGAGAATTGGGGCTCCGACCCATACTGCTTTTGTGCTTGTTTTGAGCCCCTCTACAACTTTGTAGAAGGACTCAACTTCATTTGAGGCTTCTATGATATACTTGTTTCAATATCTAGCTTTTATGCCATTATCTTGCATGCTAGTTTAGGCCTATTTCCTTTTGTTTTTAGGGGTCCGACCCCTACTGGTTTTGTGCTCATTTTGAGCCCCTCTACAACATTGTATAAGGACTCAACTTCATTTGGCCATTGTATATACCACCTCCTTCAAATTTCATCAAGTGTGCCATTTTTGCATGCAATTTTTGACCTATTTGTGCTTGTTTTTGAGAGTTCGACCCCTACTGGTTTTGGTCTTATTTTGACCCCCTTTACACATTTCATGAGGAAAATTTTGTCATTTGGTGCTTGCTTTGCATGACTCTTGTTATAGCCTCTTTTGAGCTCCATTTTTGCATGGAATTGTTAGCATGATTTTATTCTGATTTTGAGGATGTCATCTTCTGAAATTGTGCTTATTTTTATCTCATCTTCAATGTTGTAGAAGAAATTTTGTCCATTTGGGGTTTGCATATGTCACTTGTCTCAATACTCCTCTTTTGGCCACTAACTTTGCATGCTATTGTTGATCTATCTATGCTTGCATTTTGGCCATGTTTGTTACTGAAAAATGCCATATTTGGGACTGCCTTGCTACTGTTCTTGCTTCCATGATCATATTTTGCATGTATGGCATGGCTATAGGCCATTTCGGGGCTTAATTTCACACTTTCGGGATGAATGCATGCTTCGAGTGTCATTTCGAATTGTTTCGGGGCTGTTTTCCCCTTTATTTAGGTGCTTAAATTCCATTGCCATGCTTGCATATCATTTCCCATGCCATTTGTATCATTTTTGCATTGCCTCGGTTTGCGTGCCAATGGGCACGCACTTCGAGGCACCTCATTCTTATCATTCCGGCAGCCTATGTGAGTGTGGTTGAGGCCCTCTCATGTTGGCGTAAGCCCAATTTGCATTTTCATGCGTGTATGCCATTGCCTCGGTTTGCGTGCCCGTGTGCACGCATTTCGAGGCACTTCTTTTTTATCCGACGGCCTCCTATGTGAGTGAGCTGAGGCTCTCCCATGTTGGTGTAAGCCCATCGTTGCATTCCGTATGCCATTTCATCTCATTTCATCATCGCCTCGGTTTGCGCGCCTGTGGGCACGGCGTTCGAGGCACCTCGGTTTATCCGATTTTCATCTTTCATCATCGCCTCGGTTTTGCGCGCGTAGGCACGCAGCGTTTTATCCGATTTTCATCTTTCACCATCGCCTCGGTTTGCGCGCTAGGGCACGCATTTCGAGGCACTTCGGTTTATCCGATTTTCATCTTTCATCATCGCCTCGGTTTGCGGCGCTTTAGGCACGCAGCGTTTGGCACCGGTTTATCCGATTCTCATCTCATCATCGCCTCGGTTTTGCGTGCCGCGCACGCACTTCGAGGCACCTTCCTTTCTTCCGTTTTGCATTTTACATCATTGCCTCGGTTTTGCGTGCGGTGGCACGCATTTCGAGGCACCTCATCTTATCATTCGGCATCCTATGTGAGTGTGGCCGAGGCCCCTTCATGTTGGTATAAGTCCATCATTACATTTCGCATGTCATTCGCAGCCTCGGTTTGCGTGCGCGCTGGCACGCCGAGGCATCTCATTTTCATAGCATTGCGCATGCTAGGTTGCATATTAGTTGCATTTCATGCATATCATGCATATTACGAAGCGAGGCACGTTTAGTACTCGAAACGGAGCGGATCTCAATTCCCAAGTCGCCGACACTCCGGATCATCCATGATGGAGTTGGGTTTTCATTGTAGCATTCATCGCATTCATCCCATATCGAGTTGTGCAATCCGATTCTCGGCCATCATGCATTGATATCGTGATTGGTGGCACGAGGATCGAGGCATGCATATATTTGTGAAAATACATTGCTATGCCCTTTTCTGCTCTCTGTTCTGACAAGACCGAGGATCAACAACTTTTGAATCCGTGCGCATTTCGAGAAATCGCAAGCGAGGCTAATTAGGGCATTCCAAAGGATTTCGCCAAGCGACCTAACATACAACATCTATCGAGCGAGGCGGTCCACGGCTTGCACGCCAGCTTTAATTCTTTCTTAGTTAATTTGTAAATTAATTAGGAATTTGTATATTTATTGGATTTGTATTATTCTTTCATTTTGATCAGATTATTATTTATTAGGACCCTCTGTGAGGGCATAAATGTAATAAGGGTGTGTGAGTGTGATGTATGTCTTCCAACCCCCATTTCTTTCTCCTTTTATTTACCCGCTTTGAATGGTTAGATATAGGGCATATTTCAATTAGCATCTGATGTATGACATGTTTGCATCATTCATCTGTTTTGCATGCACCGGGCTCGGCACACCATACAAACTGCATTTGTATTTCAATTTCAAATTGAATACATGATAGCTGTAGCATCTCATATGCCATATTTAGAATAGCCGAGCCTGCTATCTTAGTTGCATTTTGCATGTGTTGCATTAGGCATTTCAGCACATCTAGGATCATGCATGGATTTCTAACGAGCTTTTGTTTTGGCTTGGAGTACTAGGTGAGTTTTATGCTTTAGCATACTTGCATGCGTGTGAGTGTTGCCATGATTGCATGCTTACCATGAGGCTATATGCTTATGTGATATAACTGCCTTGAATGCCTGTGGGTGGAGGTTGAGTTATCTGAATTGGAGCAATTCATCGATTGTTTGTTAAGCCCACTAGGGCGTGGCAAAATCGTATTTTAAGCCTACTGCGGGTAGCAAACCATCTTTCACAAACAAACATGAAATGCTTTGTTCCAATTCAGACGGCCCAGTCTATACTTGTTTGCTGCGAGCACCACATAGTAATCCTAGGCTAATAATCGGAATAAGAACTCACAAAGTTTTCAAAAACAGATATCATGGTTAGTAGAGGGCGGTCTTCGGCCGGGCGGGCGGGGGTGCTCACGATGTGTCCTTCCCCAATCGTACCCGAGTTCCCGAGCCAACTTTGGTGATAGCGGACACGTGGCCTTTTGGCACAGTCGGGGTTTCCTAAATTTCCCATTTTAAAATATTTAGGTGGCGACTACATTATCCGCAAAGCGATCCATGTTTGGCACTTCTTTCTAAAAAATCTGTTTTTCTTCAAAACGATTTGCCGGATTTGGACTCTTTGGTTCAAGATTGAGAACCGCAACAAAATCGAGTCCGAGCTGTAGCGAGGCCCCTCGCGGGCGTTGTTACAGTTTCTGGCGACTCTGCTGGGGATTTAGAGAACTTGACTCGAACTCATGATATCTGGTTTTGACTACACTTGTATGTTTCTTTGCATTGCATTTGCATTGGTGCGCCTAGGACACTGTGTTTGCCATATGCCATTCCCGAACGATTTGCCGGAGGCTTGTCTTGTCAAGTCATGTCCGTAAAATTTGATCGGCTCTGGCTCTGACGACATGGGAACACAAACTCGGTTTTTACCCACACCTTTGACCATTCGACCTAGTGCATATTCGGATCCGTAGTGACCATTCCAAACTAGGACAGGTTGCCTACCCGTTTATAGGTTGTTTGAAGCCGCTGTGTGCGTAGTGAAACCCTAGTTCCTGACAAAATAGGACAGGGAAACCCTACCCCAACATAGGGGTGTTTTGGCTCTCACTTATCTGTTATGTGCTTGTTAGAGTGCGTCTCTACAGGGAATGCATGTATCAGTTGAGTTTGGGCATCAGGCCTGCGGGCATCAGTTTATGAGTTTAGGCATCAGGCCTGCGGGCACCAATTCAGTATTTTGGGCATCAGGTCTGCGGCACCAGTTCAATATTTTGGGATTCAGTTTACCTGAGGGTAGCAGTTTACAGGCAGAATTTTGGGGCAGAATTCAGTAGAGGGCACACTCATTCAACTATGCTTGTATCTGTTCAGGTAAAATCAGGCTGAGATGCTGTCTGTTTTCTCTTTTGCTAGGTAGTCTGGGAACCATAGCTTCAGAGGGCTCCAATATCCCCCGAGTACACCAAATTTGTGTTGATAGACTTTGTCAGGTCAAAGATTCAGTTCAAGGGCAATCAGTGTTCCTTTACCAGGCAGGTGAAAAAGGGCGGTCGGGCACAAGTCACCGGCTTCGGCGATTACGGTCGATCCTTATCCACCCTACCAGTGAACAGTCAGGCTGAGGTCTCAGTTTCTACTGCAGGGATAGATACCAGTCAGTCAGATGGATCAACAGAACACGTCAGGGGTGGAGGCAACGATCGTCAAATCGAGCAGAAACTATGAAGCTCATGCGGCAAGACGGCTGTCATCCAAGCGGAATTTTCCAAACGACAAGCGCAATCATGGCTCGGCGGTGAGCTCATCACCAGCTGCGACAAGCGGCGTCTGCGTCACAACAAGTTCCTCAAATGGGAGCTCCGACCTAGGGAGGAGACGCCAAATGTCGAGAATGTTCAAGAGGACACGGGTCTTCCAACTGGTGACTCGCCCGCTTCCTTCTAACTGTCCAAGACCCACACACTGTCAATCACGGACTCTCCTTCGAGTTTGAGGTAGATCATACCGCTCTGAAATTGAGCAAGTGAGAAGCTTTTTAAGAAATCACAGGGGTGAAGGCCATCGAGATATTGAAGCGGCTATCTTGATGTGGCCGTGACATTCTTGGACAGATTTAAGATGCCCCAGATCGATCGCTTTGATGGATCCGGGGACCCCATGGTCCACCTCCGGCTATTCTCAGACATTCTAAGACCAATGGGCCTAACCCGACCGCAAAAGCTTTCCTTGTTCGGTCGAGCTTTATCGGGTGTGGCATCCACTTGGTATGCAAAGCTGGAAGATGATGTGAAAACAAACTGGGATGAGATGGCTGAGGCCTTCCTTGCACAATATTCGTACAATACGCAAATCGAGGTCACAACTCGTGATCTCGAGACAACGAGGCAGGAACCCAAGGAGTCTTTCTCTGACTTCGTAACTCGGTGGAGGGCAAAGGCATCAATGATGACCGTGAGGCCTACAGATAGAGATCAAATCCGGATGATTGTGCGCAATCTCCAACCGGGGTTAATGAAGAAGATGATCGTAGTCCCCTTCCCGACCTTCGCAGATCTACATGATATGGGAATGCAGATCGAGGATGCAATGAAGCAAGGTCTGCTTTGACTAAGACCGGATCACCGAGAACCTTCAACCGCAACAACAACACAGCACAAGCGGTGATGCGGCCGCAAGATCTTCCGGTGGGCATGGTTACCACCACCACATCAAAAAGGCTACCCCATTCACCAAGGCCCCGGAGTAACTCACGGATGGCCAAATATCCACCCCGAGTCAAGAGGGTTTTCACTCCACTTCATATGCCTCCTAAAGGCTCTAGAGGTCTTACTTCGGAAGGACATTTGAAACCATTGGAACAACGGCCCCTACCGATCCTATCCTCGCAAAGCATGACCAGACTAAATCGCGGCCTATCATCAACAAACCGGTCATGACACCGTTGCTTTTCGCCGCGCCATGATGTACAAGATCTCTTTGACAAAGGGGTCATTCTCGCACCAGTCCCGCAAAGTCTATCCAAGACTTGATCGCTGAACTTGTGGGGATAATGTGATTATGCGATCGGGGGGGTGAACTACCTGCGGGCGACTCTCGATTTACTCCAGCTGTGGTGAATGGCATGCACCGTTTTGAGCAATGTACAAGTGCTGTTAATTTTGCGTTCTGACTTGGGTATTGGGTCAGTTTTGTTGTTTTGTTTTGAGTCTGTCTTTTTGTTTTGAGTCAGTCTCTTTTGTTTTGGGTCTGTCTTGTTGTATCGAGTCAGTCCTGTTGTATAGGAGTAGGGTGATTCCGGGGGTGTTACCTCGGGTGTCACCATTTCGTTTTGCGTTTGCTTTTTTGTTTTGTTTTGAGTCTGTTTCTGTCAGGGAGCCAGTTATGCCAACAGATTTTGAATGAAACAGCAGTGATTTCCATACTCTCGCATTTGCTTCTGCCGTGTGCTAGTTGTGCCGGGATTTGAATGAAATGGCAGTGCATTCCACCTGCTCTCTTGTGCCTTGAAGTCATGGTAATGACCTAAGTTTTTCAAAACCTTTTGAACAACTCAAGTGAAAACAAAGAGGAGGAATTCCTGATTTGCAAAACTTTGATCAAATTGAGAGAAAGAGAGGCGTGCTAAGCCCTTAATGAATGAAATCATGCTTGTTAGTGTGAGTACTGAGAAGGACCCTAGCTTTGATCCAGATTGGTCCTACACTGTCTTCAGCACGAGCGATTTGTCGCTTTCTTAAAAACTTTCAAAAAATGTTTTATGCGGTCCTCGAAGACATGTGGAATCGCTCTTGAGATTGTGCCCTAGGATCGCTCTCACCTCGAGACTCAACCCCTTGCTTCTAAGCCTTGACCTTGAATTGAAGGTTCAGCGGTCAACTATGATGTGAGGCTTGTGTGGCTAAATTTGAGGCCCTTGAACATGAGGCCAGGAAAGTCGATCAAGAAGGTCGACCATCGAGAAGCTTACAAAGCTAGAATGTAAACACCCTCGAACTAGGGGCAAACAATATCCGATGTGCTCAAGAGCCAAAGGTGGATCTTTGCAAATCAATACAAGCACCACTCTCCTGACACAGAGGGCTTCAATCTCAAAACCATTTGGCATGGACTGTTACACTTTTACCCTTTGAGAGGCTCATTTGGCCGAAACCCGTAAGGGCGACCTAGCAAAAAGTTAGAGCAAGAAAATGCAAAAAGAAAAAATGCAAAAAAAGAACAAGAAAAGAAAAAAGGAAAAGATACAAAAAAATTCAAAAAAGAGAAAAGAAAAAAAAAGAAAAGATGAAAAGAAGAAATGAAAAGAATGAAAAGAAAAGAAAAACAAAGCTCGCAAGGTTGAAAACCTGCAACAGGCGCCTTGGCAAAAGTTAGAGCATAAAAAGGAGAGGTTAAATACCCGAGCGTACCTTAACCCCGAACTACGTAAGGCTTGATTCCCATGTTTGGGATACGTAGGCAACTTCATTCAAGTCCACCAGAAACAATTCAAATTCGATTGTGTCCATGCAATGGTTCCGACCATCTTTGTCTTCTCTCAGATTCGAGAATTCGTTGTGTTCATCGCTCGAGGATTGACTACAATGCACTACGGTGCCATTCAAACAAGGGCAACTTTCCGCTACATTCAAGAAGTCTTGGCGCCATCCAAACAAGGGGCAACTTTCCGTTGCCATTCAAAACGCCACGGTTTCATTTCAAACAAGGCAACTCTCCGCTACATTCAATGCGCCATGTTGCCGTTTCAAACAAGGCAACTTTCCTGCCATGCGCCTTCCAAGCAAGGGGTAGTTTTCCTCCAGATTCGAGGTTGTGCATCTCAAGAGTGGGTTCTATGCTCGTTGAGCAAGTGGCCGTTTGCAAAAATAGTTTTGAGAATTTTTACTGAGGTTGACTAATTTTCTCAAAAATTGTTTCATCTTTTCCAAAATTGGACCATTTCTTGGACCCGAAAAAGGAAAATTTTCAGTGCTCGTAGCTTGACTTGCATGATTTCAAATCAAAAATTGAACAAGCATGTTAATCTAACTCTCATTTTGGTCAAATTTTTTTTTTAGAAAGCCAAAAACAAAAATGGTCAAAATGATGAACTAGGGGCACAGTTGAGTCAGGTGTTCTGTCTTTTCCCCTTTGTCAACATACTTGCCAGAAAGGGCACTCTACTTGCCAACCAAGGCACAACTGAAGGGCACAGCAAGAGGGCAGAAAGCTCTCATCCTCCGACCAACGAAGTATCAAGCCAAGTGCGAAGCACAAACTGGAATGGATCAACATATTCGCATTCCCTCATCTGGGCAGATCTAACCATGTCCAAACTCCCCAGCAGGGCATCATCGATCAATGTCAGCCGCAGATCCGCTACACACCCAATTGTAGCGCAGTCCCTCTGTGGGAGAAACTCCTTGTTAGAACAAGAAAGAAAATCTAGCGTAATGCTAGAGGCACGAGCCCACAACTTGTCAAGTTTATCCATCAACCACCCAGGGAGGGATTGAAAATGAGAGATTGAAGAATAGAGATGTGCGATGAGAAAAAAGTGAGAAAAGGGCTTTTTCGTAAAACTAGAGCTTGAGGGCCGAGTGATGTGAGAATCACAAATAAGAAAGGATGGGAAACATACCCGTGAAACAGTTCTCAGACACGCCCGAGTGTCGTGTCTTTTGTTTTATCTCGATCCTTATTTTGAGTCGCCTCGAGTGTTACTCGATGTGTCTAAGTTATGTGCCTTTTGTTTTCTTGTTGAGTCAGAGGTGTCAGAGTCATCAGAGGCTCAATACCCTGCTGAGAATCCTTTTATCATTTTCAAAAAATAAAAATCGCCTTGTGCTATGAGTGTCAGGCCGCTTCTCCACATTTGTGCAAAATGTAATTTGTTCTTTCAGAAACCGCAGGTCCACCCCAATAAGTGTGAACAGAGAACCAGACCTATCTGAAGCTATGAGTTTCGTCGCAGCAAAAGCAAAAGAGGGAAATGTCGCATCCGAGTTTGTTCCAACATCAAGAAGTTCCGAGACTATATTCCGTGTGTACCTCTTCGTCTTGCCAATGTTCAAGTATGAGTGTGCCTCGCCTCAAGCTCAAGATCAAGTCTACTTGCCGTAATGGCGATCGAAGTGCTCTCCTTGAGTACCATTCTCGCCAGAGGCATCTTGGCTGTTCGCAGTGAGTTCCTAGGAGACCAATCGCGACGGTGGAAACTAGAGTTCGAATGGCCGTGGCCTAGAACGCAAAGGTTCGATTTCGAGACTAAAGTCCGTTTAAATACCCAGAGGTGCGCCGGCTTGAAATCAGATGGAAACCCCATAGATTGAGACAGCGTGTATGCACCTCAATCCGGATCTCGAACCAACCTAGTCTGTCACCCCGTTGGAGAATAGGGAAAGTTGTGAGTATGATCAGAAGACAAGCGGCACCGTGGCTCTACATGCAGATATTGTTACTTGTTAGCATTCGAGCCTTTGTACTGTGAGTTGAAGGTAAGTGTTCAAGAGCACGAGGAGATCCCGCCGAGTAGAGCGGTTCACCGCCATTCACCTCGTGAGGTGCTTTCTAAAAGCGCTTTGTCCATTTATTGCTTTCCGTAAGCATCATGCATTGTATTGCATTGTACCTATCAAGTTTCTTTCTCATTTCACTTAGTGTATCAATCACACTTCATTTATTTAGTGTATCAATCACACTCTCATCACACTTTATCACATTTAGTATATCAATCATACTCGCTCACTAAGTGCATCTATCCCACTTCGTGTTCACATTTAGTATATCAATCATACTCTGCTCACTAAGTGCATCTATCCCACTTCGTATTCACCCTCAAGATATCCATCATACTTGTTCACTAAGTGCATCTATCCCACTTCAGGTTCACATTTAGTATATCAATCATACCTGCTCACTAAGTGCATCTATCCCACTTTGTGTTCACATTTAGTATATCAATCATACTGCTCACTAAGTGCATCTATCCCACTTCGTGTTCACATTTAGTATATCCATCATACTTGTTCACTAAGTGCATCTATCCCACTTCGTGTTCACATTTAGTATATCAATCATACTTGTTCACTAAGTGCATCTATCCCACTTCGTGTTCACATTTAGTATATCAATCATACTCTGCTCACTAAGTGCATCTATCACACTTCGTGTTCACATTTAGTATATCAATCATACTGCTCACTAAGTGCATCTATCCCACTTCGTGTTCACCACCAAGATATCCATCATACTTGTTCACTAAGTGCATCTATCCCACTTCGTTCACATTTAGTATATCAATCATACTCCTGCTCACTAAGTGCATCTATCACACTTCGTGTTCACATTTAGTATATCCATCATACCCTGCTCACTAAGTGCATCTATCCCACTTCATGTTCACCCTCAAGATATCTATCATACTCTGTTCACTAAGTGCACCTATCACGCTTTGTGTTCACTTTTAGTGTATCAATCATACTCCTGTTCACTAAGTGCATCTATCACACTTCGTGTTCACATTTAGTATATCCATCATACTCCTGTTCACTAAGTGCATCTATCCCACTTCATGTTCACCCTCAGTATATCTATCATACTCTGTTCACTAAGTGCACCTATCACGCTTTGTGTTCACTTTTAGTGTATCAATCATACTCCTGTTCACTAAGTGCATCTATCACACTTCGTGTTCACATTTAGTATATCCATCATACTCCTGTTCACTAAGTGCATCTATCCCACTTCATGTTCACCCTCAAGATATCTATCATACTGCTCACTAAGTGCACCTATCATGCTTTGTGTTCACTTTTAGTGTATCAATCACACTCTGTTCACATAATGCATCTATCACACTTTCTGTTCGTACTCAGAATATCTATCATACTTGTTCACTAAGTGCATCTAACACACTTTGTGTTCGCTTTTAGTGTATCAATCATACTGCTCACTAAGTGCATCTATCACACTTTGTGTTTGCTTTTAGTATATCCATCACGCTTGTTCGCCAAAGGCATCTATCACACTTTGTGCTTGCCTTTTGTGTATCCATCACACTTTGCTCACTTCATTCACTTAGTGTATCAATCAAACTTTGTTCATATAGTGTATCTATCACACACTTGTGCATCTATCACACTATGCCTACTTTACGTATCTATCACATGCTCACTTTGTGTATCAATCACACACTTTCGCTTTGTGTATCAATCACACGCTCGCTTTGTGTATCAATCACACACTTTCTCTTTGTGCATCTATCACACTATGCTCATCTTGTGTATCCATCACGCTTTGCTTCATATAGTGTATCCATCACACTCGCTTCGCTTTGTATCTATCACAAATGCACACTGTATTCACAGTGAGAATTGCAATAATTTTCTTACATCCTTTCTGCATGAAATGTGGTTAGATTTGCATTCACTTGCCGACACTGCGTGTGTCAAACTTTTCGAATTACGGGAATCGCATTGAATATATGTTGTTAGCATATTGTTCTTGTTGAATTTCTCTCTTTTGCAGGCACGATATTGTATGTACGGTTCATTTGAGGTGCGTACTGCATTTAATCGCGCAGTATCGTGATCTTCTCCGTGTGAGACGCGACGAGAATTGAATAATTCTCCGCATTCCTAACTGCAAGAGATGTAGTTGTTGCTTTGCATTCTTGTTTAAAACTGTTGCATCTATTTGTCAATACTTGCTTCATTACAGCTTGCTGCACTTGCACGATCACTTGACTCCGTGCTTATCATTTGCATTTTGCCCCTCGTCATGGGCACACATCTCTGCTTTTGTATGATTGTCTAAGTCTTCGCCTTTGTCAAAATGGGTCGTCTCGGCTTTTGACATTCACTCGCCACTTCTTGACTTCCGAAGTTCACAAAGAGGGCAATCAGAGACACCCCATTTTTGACCGACCTTAAGATTCGATGTCACCGATTGAGCGCCGGTGATATTGCATGTCAGGCTCGCTCGAAGTCTCAGAGTCGCCGCTACCGCCTCCGGACTTCCGAACCATCTTCTACCTTGTCTCTTGCCATAACCGTGCTCGGTCTTCTCTGCTTTTCTTTCCCGAGGGAAGGAGTGATCTCAGAGATTATCTCCTGGGTCGTGAGCTACTTTTTCGTGGTCAGAGGTCGCTTTGCCCATTTCGAGTCGGTTCCTTTTGAGCCGTTAGTCAGGTGCCTCGGCTCGACCGCCTAACCATCTCCGACTTCTCGGTTTTTATGAGACCTGCTTTTAATGTTCCGAGGAACACTGGGCCTCGATGCCCACTTCGCAGAACGCCACTTCGGTGCGCATGACCCATTTTCGACCTTAACCGCGTGATTTGGGCCCGAGCTTTCATTTCGCATCCGCTTTCTCCGGTTTCGGCAGAACCTCTTTTTATCATTTCGAGAAACCCTGGGCCTCGATGCACTTCGTGGTCAGATGCCACTTTCGGTGCTCAGGCTGCCGGACCCCAAATTGAGCGGTTTTGGTCCCGAGCATTCATTTCGCATCCATCTTCTCGGTTTTTGGCAGTACCTCGCTTTTGTCATTCCAGAGGACACTGGGTCGCAGATACCCACTTCGCCGAACACCACTTCCGGCAAATTTCATTTTCGATCCCGATTTGCTCGGTTTTGGCCCCGAACGTTCATTTCTCATTAGTTTTTGTTCAAACTTGGCAGGTACCTCTGTTTCAACATCAAGAAGATCACTGGGGGGTGGGAGGCCAGCAATTATCCCAGATAGCCAATTTCGCTCCTCCGGAGCCCGTTTTTCTCACTTCCGGGCCAATGTTGAACACCCTAGGGGTATTTTCTTCCAACCAAAGCTACATATCTGTGATCAGGGGACATGGGAGGACCCTAAAAATGTATGGTCGGCCAGCAATTCCTATTTTCATTTTTGAGCCTCTTCTTCAAATGCAATGTTGTGAATCCCGCTCAATGTTGCCAAATTCGACCTTGGAACCTTGTTCTACACACATGGGAGGACACAAAAAGTGGTGGTCGGCCAAGAATTGTGAATTTCATTTTGAGCCCCTCCTTCAAGCTCTATGTTGTGACTTCGCTCAGAGTTGCCAAATTCCAACCTTGGGGCCTTATTCTACACACTTGGGAGGACCCTAATGTATCTTGGTCGGCCCGAAATTCAACACTTCATTTTTGGGGTGGTGCCCACAAGGTGGTGGCCGTCCACCTTGCAGAGAACCACTGGCCGACCGGATTCTTGCTTCTAAATTGCTCCAAATGTCCTGATATCTTCCAACATATCCCGGGCATCCGGATATTTTGGGAGGGAAAGATTGGGTGCTTTCCTCCCTTTTACACCCCATTTCTTGCCTATTTGAAGGCCCTCCCTCCTCCTTCTTCAAGGTTGGAAAACTTGTCTCAAGAGATCATCTCCAAAACCTCCATTTCCTTAGCTTAAAACCTCAAAAAGCTTCTAAGTTCCTAGGTCTTCTTCATCAACACCTAGCCTCACCTTCCTTACTACCATTCCAGCAGCTAGGAAGTGAATTTCAGAGGTTGAGAAGCTACAAATCAGAGCCAAGAATCAAAGAAAGACAAGTCTTCAAGGGTAAGTCCTCAAAACCAACTTTTAGGGCTTTTTCTTGATTCATTTCTATACTCTATTTGGTTGAGAATTGGGGCTCCAACCCATAATGCTTTTGTGCTTGTTTTGAGCCCCTCTACAACTTTGTAGAAGGACTCAACTTCATTTGAGGCTTCTATGATATACTTGTTTCAATATCTAGCTTTTATGCCATTATCTTGCATGCTAGTTTAGGCCTATTTCCTTTTGTTTTTAGGGGTCCGACCCCTACTGGTTTTGTGCTCATTTTGAGCCCCTCTACAACATTGTAGAAGGGCTCAACTTCATTTGGCCATTGTATATACCACCTCCTTCAAATTTCATCAAGTGTGCCATTTTTGCATGCAATTTTTGACCTATTTGTGCTTGTTTTTGAGACTTCGACCCCTACTGGTTTTGGTCTTATTTTGACCCCCTTTACACATTTCATGAGGAAAATTTTGTCATTTGGTGCTTGCTTTGCATGACTCTTGTTATAGCCTCTTTTGAGCTCCATTTTTGCATGGAATTGTTAGCATGATTTTATTCTGATTTTGAGGATGTCATCTTCTGAAATTGTGCTTATTTTTATCTCATCTTCAATGTTGTAGAAGAAAGTTTGTCCATTTGGGGTTTGCATATGTCACTTGTCTCAATACTCCTCTTTTGGCCACTAACTTTGCATGCTATTGTTGATCTATCTATGCTTGCATTTTGGCCATGTTTGTTACTGAAAAATGCCATATTTGGGACTGCCTTGCTACTGTTCTTGCTTCCATGATCATATTTTGCATGTATGGCATGGCTATAGGCCATTTCGGGGCTTAATTTCACACTTTCGATGAATGCATGCTTCGAGTGTCATTTCAATTGTTTCGGGCTGTTTTCCCTTTATTTAGGTGCTTAAATTCCATTGCCATGCTTGCATATCATTTCCCATGCCATTTGTATCATTTTTGCATTGCCTCGGTTTATGCGTGCCAATAGGCACGCACTTCGAGGCACCTCATTCTTATCATTCCTCAGCCTATGTGAGTGTGGTTGAGGCCCTCTCATGTTGGCGAAGCCCAATTTGCATTTTCATGCGTGTATGCCATTGTTCGGTTTGCGTGCGTGCAGCACGATTTCGAGGCACTTTTTTATCCGACGGCCTCCTATGTGAGTGAGCCGAGGCTCTCCCATGTTGGTGTAAGCCCATCGTTGCATTCCGTATGCCATTTCATCTCATTTCATCATCGCCGCTTATGCTACCAGGCACGCTGCTTTCGAGGCACTTCGGTTTTATCCGATTTCATTTCATCGCTTCGCTTATGCGCGCTGTGGGAACGCACTTCGAGGCACTTCGGTTTTGTCCGATTATTTCATCATCGCTTCTTATGCTACCAGGCACGCTGCCGAGGCACTTCGGTTTTATCCGATTTTTCATCATCGCTTTGCTTATGCGCTACCAGGCACGCTGCTTCGAGGCACTTCGCTTTATCCGATTTCATTTCATCATCGCTTATGCTACCAGGCACGCTGCTTCGAGGCACTTCTTTTATCCGATTTTCATTTCACCATCGCCTCGGTTTATGCGGTACCAGGCACGATTTCGAGGCACTTCGGTTTTATCCGACTATTCATCATCGCCTCGGTTTATGCGTGCGCATGCACGCACTTCGAGGCACCTTCTTTCTTCCGCTTTGCATTTACATCATTGCCTCGGTTTATGCGCTGGGCACGATTTCGAGGCACCTCATTCTTATCATTCCAAGATCCTATGTGAGTGTGGCCGAGGCCCCCTTCATGTTGGTATAAGTCCATCATTACATTTCGCATGTCATTCCGCATCGCCTCGGTTTGCGTGTACCCCTGCAAGCCTTTCGAGGCATCTCATTTTCATAGCATTGCGCATGCTAGGTTACATATTAGTTGCATTTCATGCATATCATGCATATTACAGGGGAAACGAGGCACGTTTCGTACTCCGAGTAACGGAACGGATCTCAATTCCCGAGTCGCCGACACTCCGGATCATCCATGATGGAGTTGGGTTTTCATTGTAGCATTCATCTGCATTCATCCCATATTGAGTTGTGCAATCCGATTCCTCGGCCATCATGCATTGATATGCGTGATTGGTGGCACGAGGATCGAGGCATGCATATATTTGTGAAAATACATTGCTATGCCCTTTTCCTCGCCTTCGCTAAAGAAGACCGAGGATCAACAACTTTTGAATCCGCGCCAAGATTTCGAGAAATACTGCAAACAGAGGCTAATTAGGGCATTCCAGTGGATTTCCGCGCCAAGCAGCCTAACATACAACATCTATCAGAAGCGAGGCAGTCCCTGGCTTGCACGCCAGTTTTAATTCTTTTCTTAGTTAATTTGTAAATTAATTAGGAATTTGTATATTTATTCGATCAGATATTCTTTCATTTTGATCAGATATTATTTATTCGACCTCTGCGAGGGCATAAATGTAATAAGGGTGTGTGAGTGTGATGTATGTCTTCCAACCCCCATTTCTTTCTCCCTTTTATTTACCCGCTTTGAATGGTTAGATATAGGGCATATTTCAATTAGCATACAGTATGACAGCATGTTTGCATCATTCATCTGTTTTGCATGCACCGGGCTCGGCACACCATACAAACTGCATTTGTATTTCAATTTCAAATTGAATACATGATAGCTGTAGCATCTCATATGCCATATTTAGAATAGCCGAGCCTGCTATCTTAGTTGCATTTTGCATGTGTTGCATTAGGCATTTCAGCACATCTAGGATCATGCATGGATTTCTAACGAGCTTTTGTTTTGGCTTGGAGTACTAGGTGAGTTTTATGCTTTAGCATACTTGCATGCGTGTGAGTGTTGCCATGATTGCATGCTTACCATGAGGCTATATGCTTATGTGATATAACTGCCTTGAATGCCTGTGGGTGGAGGTTGAGTTATCTGAATTGGAGCAATTCATCGATTGTTTGTTAAGCCCACTAGACTGTGGCAAAATCAGATTTTAAGCCTACTGGTAGCAAACCATCTTTCACAAACAAACATGAAATGCTTTGTTCCATTCGACGCCCATTTATACTTGTTTGTCATGAGCATCACATAGTAATCCTAGGCTAATAATCGGAATAAGAACCCACAAAGTTTTCAAAAACAGATATCATGGTTAGTAGAGGCCGGTCTTCGACCGAGCGAGCGGGGGTGCTCACGATGTGACCTTTCCCTAATCGTACTCCAAGTTCCCGAGCCAACTTTGGTGATGACGACACGTGGCCTTTCTAAGACCGAGTCGTGGTTTCCTAAATTTCCCATTTTAAAATATTTAGGTGGCGACTCATATCCGCAAAGTACCCATGTTTGGCACTTCTTTCAAAAAATCTGTTTTTCTTCAAAACGATTTGCCGGATTTGGACTCTTTGGTTCAAGATTGAGAACCGCAACAAAATCGAGTCCGAACGGTAGCGAGGCCCCCTCGCGGGCGTTGTTACAATCTGTATGCCAAAACATTTTTCATGCAGTTCGGAACAGTACAGTCTAGACAATCATTTACAGACACTCAATATAGGGACTTAATCCCTACTCAACAAAGGCAAAGGAACAAATACTATACATTCGATTCAGCTTATTTACAAAACAAGAAGACAAAGACAAGAGGGGGAAATACTAAAACACCCCTAAGCCTTGGCAAGATAGGCTCAGAACCTCACAGTGAGGCACATATGTTGGCTTGACAAAACGGAAGTAACCCTGACGCTTCTAGCTGCGGTCTGGTGCCTGTACACCTACATATATATATGAGCAGTGAGCTAAAGCCCAGTGAATAATAAAATGCGTAAAGGGGTTAAGAATAAATGTCCTTTCAGTATTCAAACCAGTCATTTCGGCCATTTATCACTATTCAGTTTAGGCTCATATTTCGTGCCATATACTATTCGCTTAAAATAGCGATATGTGGTACCCTCCTTGGCGAATAAAGATAAGAAACAAGAGGTCTTAAAAGACCGGTCTTAGCAGACCAAACAAGAATGATGGCCATCAAGAGCGAATAGCATGCCAATTCAGAGAACAAGACAAGATTGTGGATTCAAGAGGTGGCTCCCAATGTAGCACTTAGCTCAGAGATTCTAGAGGTGGCTCCCAGTAGCACTTTGCTCCTTATCAAGACACGGATTCAAGAGGTGGCTCCCACTGTAGCACTTAGCTCTGTAGATTCTAGAGGTGGCTTCCAGTGTAGCACTTTGCTCTATATCGGTAATACCGAGTGGCCATCACAACAGTAAACAGTAGTGGTTCCAAACTTGGGAACCGACAGAGGTCTCTCTGTCACAGTATGTGGATTCAAGAGGTGGCTTCCACTGTTGCACTTAGTCTGTAGATTCTAGAGGTGGCTCCAGCAGCACTTTGCTCCAAATCAGTAAACAGTAGGTGCCAAGGATGCCCTAGTACAGTTCAGAATATACTCATACGTTCATTTAGTGTATGACGCTCAAAGGATGCTCAATTCAAGAAGAAGGTCAATTCAAGAACTGGGCCTACCGTTCGTAAACAAGATTAATTCGGTAAACGGTGTCAATTCAAGAACTGGGCGATTCGGTTCAATAAACAAGATTAATTAGATAAGGTCAATTCAAGAACTGCCTCAGCAAATAACAAAGATTAATTCGCAGAACGGTGTCAATTCAAGAACTGGGCCTTCGGTTCAATAAACAAGATAATTCGTAAACGGTCAATTCAAGAACTGGGCCTACCAAGAACAGTTCGATAAAATAGACAGCTCAATAAGGTAAGCAGTTCAATAAGGTAAACAGTTCAGAGGATAATCATTTTTGGACATATCTTTACACAGTTGTTACTCACAGAGTTCTGGGCTACAGTATGCTAGAGCGTCTCCTCGGTAAGCCAACCCTACACAGTTAACAAATAGAACACACACTAAGTTCACAGTCGAAAGGATGATAATTAAATCCCTAAATTTCCTCGGTGTGGTTCTATGTCTAAATCCCCATTAAGATGCCTTAAACTAGGCCTAAGAATGCCTAGGATGGGATGAGGATGCAAAGATGTGCACAGAATTCAATTTCAGAATTTTCAGTGAAACAGGGCCTCCGCTCGAGCGTCAACTTCCCCGCTCGAGCGGACAAGCAAAACAAAGGTCCCCGCCGAAGGCCAACTTCCTCGCCGAAGCGTGACATTAGCCTCCGCCGAGCGCACATTCTTCGCTGAGCGGATCGATGAACAAAGGTAAATGCCGGATGCTCGCTTTCGCCGAAGCGGCACTTCGCCGAAGCGACGACCAAAATCTGGGAATTCCAGATTTGAACTCCAAGATCAAAATCGACTTTCAAAGCATCAAATTCGATCCTCTTGGGCTGAATTTCTGGAAAACATTTGCAAACACATAATATTACATGATTCCAAGCTCAATTCATAAAATCAAAGCCCAAGAGTAGCTTAATTAAACTCATTTTCAAAACAATTTACATAAACATGATGAACATGCAATGACCATGGATTCAATCAATTCAAGGCCTCAAATGCTAGCTCAAATGAGCTCATTCCTTCAAGAACAAGATGAAATCATGGTTTTAAACATAAACATGTACATGCATGTAAGATTTCTATGAAATCAAACCTCCAAACTCAACAATTCAAACATGCATGCATGCTAGAAGCTACAATTCAACATTATAAGCCATATCTTGGCTCTACTTTAATAATCCTCTAAACCATGCAAGGAGTGATCCAATTCATAATCAAGAAGGTAATTACTCTACCTTAGATCCTCAACTACAAGTGTAGAAGTTCAATCATGCAAGAATCCTTCCAATCTTCTCAATTTCCAAGCCTTACAAGATGAATTCACTCTAGTCTCTCTCACTCTCTCTCTAGCCGGTTCTTACATCACAATATGGCTGATGAAAATGTGTTGCCTAAGTGTATAAGGCTCAAACATATAAATAAACAAAGGCCCACTAGATGGCAATATGGTAATTAAGGCTAATTCTTTGATTTAGCTTATTTTAATCTAATTTAATCATGCCAAATCGATTTTCAGATAAATATGCCAGTAATTCACATTAATTACGATGAACACAGAACATCAATCAATTTCAGATTTGGCCGCCGATAAGGCCTTCAATTTGCAATTTAATGCATAAGACGAGAATAGATAATTTGGCAGTCAAACAGATAGATTATGCATTTAAACAGTTACAGTGCGATCAATTCAATTATCGATCATAATTAGTCTCGGTTTAGCAAAGAACAAAGGATGATTTCGAATCGCGGTCAATCGCTGATCGATGATGAGGGTTGTTACAGTAATCCCGATTTCGCTGGGCCGGGGGTGATGAGTTCTCTGCCGGGATCGGGACGGGATCTGGAGTGCGATCCCGCCCGCCTGCTGCCATTCCTATATTTACCTATAGAAAAATGAGAAATTAGAGGCTTTCTGAGGTCCATCTCTATGTAGACTCGTGCATATTTGCCCCTTGCAGCCATGGCTGTATTGATGTCAATCTTGAGTGGAACTCCAATAACTTTTGCAATGTGGTAGAGAATTTTCTCGTTGTAGTACTCAATGGGGAGATTAGGAAATCGCACCCATATCGCCGTAGTATCTTCTTCCGTTTCATCCGATTTGAAATCTTGTTGCCATTTCCTCACTGTTACATAGTGATCCATCACTATCCATGGACCTCCCGTGTAAACTTTGGTGTAGTCATCCGCCATGTCAAACTTAACAATGAAAAACCCATTACCGATATCTAGGGCTTCAAAGTCACCTTGCAAGCCCCAAATCTTTGTCATCTTGGTCATGAACAGCTTATACCCTATGGTTTTCCCCAATAATCTCACTATTAAACATTTTTTCCATGGCTCACGGACTTTCTTTAAGAGGCCAGGTGGTATCTTTACTTTGGGTATCCCATCTCTGGGCTCCTCCATGTTCTCATCTTCTTGCTCAACCCTCGGACCAGTATTTGCATCCTCATCGTCTGAAGAGATCTCTTCAACATCGCAATCGAAATTTTTTTCATTACAATTTTCGTTGAATCTCGAACGGAGGAGGGCTTGCTTGAAAGATCTTGCAGAATCTTTGCTTACCTCCAAGATTTCCATTTGGTCTGTGGTAGATTCCACTTCGAGTGAGTTGGGTGTGTCCCCCTTCGACTGATTTTCACAACGAGTGGAGGTATGCCTATCCCCTATTTCCTTCTCTACCGCTTGGTTCTCAGTCATGGTATCATCATCTGGCTGCTCTTCTGCACTTTTGATCTTCTTCTTGCTGCGGTTTAGGAGATCAAACTCCTCCGTAGAGCAGCCATCCGCTCGTCGTTCTTCAGATCGGGGAGCTTCAGTAACGGGCATTTCTAGAGAGAGAAAATTATCACACACTACTTTTTTCCCAGAATATTAATTTCAATTTCAAAATCGTATTTTCAGAATGCGATTTCAAAAACTAGGTTAGTTTCCCAAATAATTTAAAAAGTGGGTCAATTCTCTAATTTGCTTTTTAAAATTTTTTTTTTTTTAAAAAAAAACCTCCATATAAGCCACACCAAATAACACATAATAACAGGAATTATATAAGGAGGGGGATGTGTTACATGACACCTCTATTTTTTGAAAGACACAAATCATATACAGTGGCATAGCTAGAAATTTCGTGTAGCGGGTTCATTTAGTAAAGCATCATGAATGTCATTATATTATATTTTTAGTTTTACACAACCAAACAACATTAACGTTCATATGATACTTTGTAAATTTCATATATTCCCAATTACATTAACAAAAGTAATCCAAAATAATGTCAATTTAAAATAAGTATAAAATACATTTTGTACAACATAAAGGAACATTACAAAACTATAAAATCTCAAAACTTATAAACCCCCCCTCCCAAAAAAACAAAAAAAAAAAAACCCTAATCTTTGTTCTTGGCAAATCCCAAATATTGACAAAAATTCATTAGTACAGTTTTTTAAGTATTGTTTGATCCACTTGAATAAAGGTACAATGAAACAATCATTTACTAAAATGTTCATTATCATGTTTGATTTATTCAAAGACATAAAAAATAAAATAATCATTTATTACTGTAAGTGAATGATCGTTCTATAATTTAATTTCAAATTTATTTTAATGAATCAAATATTATTTAAAAGTGTGTCACCTTTTAGTTTTTAATGCTATATTTGGATTGAGTGATTTGAAGAGAAAAGAGAATAAATGAAGAGATATGTATTTCTCTTACTTGTTTGGATAACCTAAGTGGAGGGAAATGGAGAGAAATTTATTTATCTTATAAGCCCATTTTCAATTTTCCCAAAAGGGGAGAGATTGTAAGAGAAAAGAAACCACTATTTTCATAATACTAATTTTGTCCTTATAAAAATAAAAGAAATAAAATGATTGAAAAATATAAAAAGGTTATTTTGGTAATATAACATAAAATAATTTCTTTTCTTTTCTCTTAATGAAATCTAATTAAACAAGAATGAGAGAAAATCACAATAATTTCTTTTCTTTTTTTTCTTTTTTATCCAAATAAAAAGACGAGAAATCAAAATCATTCATTTCTTTTCTTTTCTCTTGTAACTTAAGTAATCCTTTCTTTTATTTTCTATAGTAGGTTACCAAACATAGTAGTGTAACTCTAGGTTAAATTACATTGACATCCCATTTGTAATTTTAAAGTATCAATGCACCTCTTTATTCTTTGAAATCACACCACCACCCTAACAATAGTGTAATGAGAAAATACCAAAAATACCAATAATATCCCTTCTTAGGGATTTTAATTTTCATCCAGTGAAAAGAATGCACTGAAGTGATAACAAATCAGCAATGTTGGGAAGATAGATATTTTGCAAACTATTCATTATGCTTGGTTATCATTTTTCAAAAATAATTTTAAGAAAATTCTACTTTTTTATGTTCCGTGTTTTTTTGTTTTTACTGAATTTTTAAAATATTTTTAGCAATTTTTTTTAATTTTTAGACTTACCTAACATAAATATACCTAAAAAGTAAAAAAAAAAAGAAAAAAACTTATTAAAAATTCACTAAATACCAAAAATATAAAAAAAATACGAGAATTCAGTACATTTTTTTGTATTTTTATATATTTATTAATTTTTAAAAATATTTTTTTACAAATTTTTTACTTTTTAAATACATCTAAGTAAGGTGCATCTAAAAACGTAAAAAAAATATTTAAAATTTTAAAAATATTTACTAAAAACAAAAAAACACGAAAATCAAAAAATTTAATTTTCAAAAAACTAAACACACTGATTAGTCCTACAATTGTATTCCATTTATTATGAGACAGCTATGTTTATTCTCTATTGGAAAATATTATGTACCTCAAATGTGGATCTCATATCCAAATGAGAGATTTAATAAAAAAATTGATAATTTATTTAGAGCCTAGCATAACTCATCTCTATTTAGTTCTCTATGGGTGTGTTTGTTTTGAAGGATTAGGGTGTGGGATTGGACTATTAGTCCCATCAGACTAATAGTCCATTGTTTGTTTGAAAAATTTTGCTCCGGACTAATAGTCCTCTCAGGCCATGTTTGTTTAGGCGGACTGGATTAGCATTCCCATGACTAATAGTCTTAGGACTACGAATCCGTTGGATTATGTATCCCATCTTAACTAATAGTTAAGTTTAAAATAATTAGTCCGTACTTTAATTGTTTAATCAAACATTAGATTAGTAATTTTATTGGATTATTAATCCAATCCCAAGCTCATGTCCACCCAAACAAACATGGCTTCAGACTATTAGTCCCACAAATATGAGACTATCCTATCCCATGGGGGATGGGATAGAAACCATGAAATAATTTATCCCATGCAATTAGACAATGAAATTATATTTTTGCTCTCTAGTATTTAATTATGTATTATATTTAGTAAAATTCAAAAAAATTTAAATGTCTCAATTTGAAAATAAAATAATTTTATTTAATTTTTATTTTTGTTTTATTTATTTAATTTTTTAAAATATTTTTTATAGATATTTTATTGATGTTTTATTTTAAAATTTTGTTTATATTTTATTTCATTATTTAATTATTATTATTTAAAATAAATTTATTTAAAATTTTAATTAAAAAAATAAAAATATTTTTATTTATATTTAATTTTTTAAAAATAAATTTATTTAATTGTGCAAAAAATAAAATAAAATAAATTTTTATTTAATCTAGCTAAAAATAATTAAAATATTAAAGCTATGTTTAATATTTCTATTACTTAGTAAATAATTAAAAAGGATAAAATAATCATTTGAACATTTATCCTTCTCTGTAATATCTCAAACAAACATTGAATAACTAAAAATAATCCAAACATATGTGTTTAATTGTCTATGCATTTAAACTATGTAGTAAACAAACACAATGGAAGGCAATGCAAGAGGAACATAACTTATAGTGACAAATACAAATGATTTGGTATTTCCATTAAAATAATTTCCCATAATAAATGAAAACTTTCAAGGAAAATCATGAGCTGTGTTTGGTATAGTTCTGGAACATTAGTTTCACGATTTATTTTGCACATGATATTTGTTTACGGGTTTCAAAAATTAATTTTACACTTACTTTTGAAAACTCGATTGAAGACGGAAAAATTTAAGCTAATCGGTCGTCCTACCGGATGTCCCATCGGTCGTTCAGCCGGTTGACCAGAACAGTGCAATTTATTTATTTATTTATTTTTACAATTGACACATGTTAATTTTTATATATTCGAAAAAAATATTTTCTGAAATTTTTAAAATTTTTTATGAACTTTAATAAAATTTTAAGTTGTTTGTTTGGTTATAAGTTATAAGTTTTTATATCAAATATCATATATCACATTAAAAATTTTCTACTCAATTCAAAACTCTTTTACGAAACAAATTTTCCACGCTCAAATCATAATTTTAAAACTTATAAACTTAAAAATACAACTTATACTCTCAAATTATATTTGGAAAGTTCTATCAAATGCTACCCATATCCAACAACAGGTACCTAGAATCACAAAACCCTTTTTAAAAAAAAAAAGTAAAAAAAATTAGTACAATTAAAAACATAATAAAAAATATTTTATAAATAAAATCATGTTAAATAAATCATTATTTTTTTTAGACAGTAAAAGGCTAGACGACAGAAAAAAAAGAAAAAGAAAAAAACTAAATAAATCATTATTTTAAGAAATTAACATTGTGTGTTTTAAAAAGTTGATAAAAAATTAATTTTTTAATTTTTTAAACTTTTTTTGATGACTTTTTTTAACTTAAAAAAAAAAAAATTAAAAAGCCAAAAACTGTTTTTTTAGCTTGTTGGCAAACGACTCCCAAATGGAACATCACGGTGAGTGACATGGAGGAGAGTCAGAGGGGAAAATGAGAAGATGAAAGACAGAGAGGGAGAGGCGGCGGAGGAGGCGACGGCGCATTCGCGAATCCAAGCCAAGCCAACCCTCCTTCCTCCATCGCCTACCAACGATTTGACCTATTTTTCAAACATTGGTAGTGAAACAATTTTGAAGCAGCTTACTGATTAGCATGAAATTATGGAGCACCCAATTGGATTTTGGAACTGTGAGAGGAAGAAACTAGACGACGCTTGTTTTTCCGACTTTGGACAAATTTGAGGTTGGTTCGTTGATTTGTTTGATATTTGTAGTTTTGTTTTTGTCACTGCATTTTTTTATTTATTTTTGTTTCTGTTGTGATTAGTATAACTTAATTTATGGATTGAAAGCATGATTAGTTCCTTGTCCTTTGACAACCCATTGTTGATTCTGTGGGCTTCTAGTTTATTTATTTATTTTTCTGTGGAAAATGCCATGTTGAGTAATGCAACCAAATGTCATGGATGCAGGACGGAATCAAAATTTCATCTCCGGGGACCAAAGATAAATAAAAAAATTTCACCATATATATAAACACATATATGTATAATATGATATATAAACTATATATACACACATTGGAAAAATTAAAATACTATAGAAGTAATATCTAATAGGATAAAGAAATTTTTTTGCTAGAAACTAAAAAGACAATGTGAGATGGTAGAAGACTATTTTATTTATAAAATAAGATATATATTTTAAAAATGTTAATGGTTAATAGAATTTTCACATAAAGAAGGGGTCAAGGCCCCTTATAGTCTTCTTCTAGTTCCATCATGCATGGATGGAAACTACATAAACCAAATATTGTTGATTGAGTGGTTGGTGACTTGCCTGGTAACAAACTTCTGGCCAAGATTAATCGAGTCGCGCCGGACACCGTTTTTAAAAAAACAAAAACCAAAAACAATGCATTTGTTGGGATGGGATACACCTGGCTTTACAAGGGTAAAATTGGTATTTTTAGGTGTGTTTTGTTTGATGTGGTGTTTTTCTCTCAGGTCAATGGATGGTTGACTAATGAAAGTGCTAAACAGCTACAAAGAAAAAAGGTTCCAATGAGAGATCATTTTTATTTTTATCAACACCTTCATTTTTTAGTCTTTCCATTGTACATTACTCTTAGCACACAAGCATAAGTTTCAAAACAAATTATCATAACCTTATCATCATCAAAAGACTAAACTCATATTGTGTTTTTTTAAAAAAAATAACTTTATGTCTATGTTATATAAAATTATAAAAAGATTTACTTATAACAATATCAAAATTAAAATTAATAAAATTCAACTCAAAATTGATTATGTCACAAGAAAAATTAAGTGGATCAGCTATATTATCAAGTGAAAAGATTGTGTTAACAAAATCTCCAATATAATAATTAATTGTTAGTTATTTTGCATCTCAAAAAGAGAGAAAAATATATTTTAAATAAAAAATTACAGTAATATTGAAAATTGTAAAAAGTCTCATTAGAAATTATCTCTTTAGGCCTCAAATTATCTTGAGCTGGCCTAAGTTGGTGAAAATTTATTTTTCCTACTTTGGCCCCTCCAAGTTAAAATGCAGTTCCACCCCTACATATATTTTGTTTGCAACTGGACTTTGAAATTCACTTTGAACATAATGGTATATGGGATCTGAGTAATGCATTCACATATGTTTTCTTTGTACAAGTTAATAGCCCACCCAAGCCCACAAAAATGACAATGTTACAAATGCTACAAGAATGTCCATTCACACGTGATTCAAAGGGGAATTTAAGACTAAAAATGGTGTTAACTTCCCATAAAATTTCACAGTTTTAAAATTATAAAATTTCTCAGTTTTCCAAAAGTCGCAAATATGAAAATTATGTTGCCAAAAACCATTGTAAATTTCTTGCTCCTGTTTATTTTATGCATTCTGTGGTTTTTTATAACGAGATGTATTTTCCGATGGTTGTATTTTCCATTAACAGAAAAAGGAAGGGAGGAAGATATTGCTATAATGAGGATGGTATAAATCTTTTTTTTGTTAATATTTTGTTAACAGAGTTAACTGTGCATTTTAATCCAAAATCACATGAGTGGTATTTGATTATTTTTAAAGACAAAATGCTCTGATGCAATATAAGAGGAGATAAAGTGAATATTTTCATACGATAAAAGAGGTTGTTATCACCATTAATTATTGCATATAGAACAACACATTTTTGTAAATAATATGATTCTTCCAACTTATTTTTGTTTTTGGTTTATTTTTGTTTGTGTTCTTTCTAGAACTAGAAAAAATTATAGCCTATAGGGCATATCTCTACTGTTTTGTCGCCACTCCCCAATCATGGAGTCATGTGAAGAACTTTGGAGGTAATATATTGATGTAAATGTTGATTTTCCGTTTTTATATACCATAAGATAAGATCTGTAATGAACAAAAAGAATGTATGTATGTTATTGTATGTATAGGATGCTGGATTGTTCAAAAAACAATCCATATATTTTGCAAACGATCATCTGTTATTTTTAAATAATTTATCATTTCAAAAAATTTTCAGTAAAATTTCATTTTTGAACTATTAGTATATCTTTTAATCAAAAGTGGGGCCCATGCTGGCTGCATTGCTTGTATGCGCGCAGGGTTGACCACCCTGCATGCAACAAAAACCTGGAATCTATTGCCCCAAACAAATAGCATATTCTATTATTGTCTGTTTGGTGAATACCGAAGTATCTGAAAAGGCACTATGTGGAACCAACAAATCAACAGTATCAAACTATGAATTAGCAATCATTTTGGTCCCCCATTTCAAACTACAAGAGCCCCCCATAAACCTTCAAAACAGTCATGTTCCATGAATCTGTAAACTATTTTCATCAAAAACAAAAAGGAACATAAGACTCCATGGAGTTCTGTCAACTATGTATAGCATCAATCGTTTTTTCAATCATATTAGACGTGGTGGTGATTGCACAATCCGAACACACTACTTTAGAAGGCCCATTTAAGCCTGTGACTCGCAGTTTCGACAAGTCACTGCTTCGAGGCTGTGATGACTTGCCTATGGATCATCCTAGGCTGAAAAGGAATGTGACCTCAATGTTTCCGGAGCAGATTGCTATTGCTATAGCTTCGTCTTCCTCAATGTGGGTTTCTTGGGTTACTGGTCTTCTCAGCTTCTGAAATATGTGTTGTGCTCTTCATGTGATTGTTTAATTGACCGAGTGATATTATTTGTTGGAATTTGTTTGGTTTGTATCGGTTTTCAGGGGATGCTCAGGTTGGTCTTAATGTGATTCCTCTTGATCTGTCAATTGTTGCCAGTGAGGTGTGGTATGGGAAAGAAAGTAGGAAGTATCCGATGAAGAGGAGAGGTGTTTCAATGGTTTACGGTCAATTGTATGCATTTGAGGGTTTTTGGAATTACACCTCTGGCATCATTCATCACGTGAGGATTGATGGTTACGAAGTAACACTACTCTTTTTTAATTGTTACCATTTTATGCATAATTTACTCAATTCAAACATATCAGTTATGAAAAGAGTGATTTTGGACAATTTAATGAAATCATGAGGATGGGTATACTTTGTTTAGGTTCTGATAAAGATAAAAACATGAAGCAAAAAAGTATCTGTTTCCATAGGAAGGCACAGCATAGAAAGTATTAGTAGGATTGGGGATTTAAGTAGTCACTTGATTAATCATAGTAGTTCTTTAGTATGAGCCTGCTCTGTCAATGCCCCAATCTGCCATATGGGTTGTTAGGTTATTAGGTTCACATATAGTCAGAGACTGGGTATACTATGGTTGATTCTGGAGTTTACCATTTAATGATTAAATCTTTACCTTTTTCATTCGACGTGTTTTGTTGTTAATGAACACTGCATACTCCACAAAGGAGGAGTTAAAACAGATGACCCTTACATGGAAAGAAGGATTTGCGTTGTTGAATAGAAAACTTGGAGCTTCTGTGAAACTAATTTCCAAATACTACGTGTTTTCTGAACAAGCAAATGGAGTTTGGATTTGAGTTATATAGCAGTTCCCTGCCATTCTTAGCACTGAATTTCTGAAATGGATCAATTGGTATGTAATCTTCACCTATTGCTGCTAAGCTGGTTAGATCTTCCATTGTTTGAATGTATTCACTTATTCAGAATTGAGGTAAATGTTTGAAATCAATTCAAATGAAAACCAAACCTCTATATTTGCAAGGCAGTATCATGCTGCGACTCCAGACCCCATCCAATGGGGACTAAATTGGGTGTGCTTTTAGTATCATGCTGCAACTATCATCGATGAGTTTGTTTTGTTTTGTTTTGTTTTTTCCTGATTGTGTGTCCTTAGGGCTGTTTTTTCAGAAATAAGAATAAGGAGCTCTGGGCTTTATTGTAGGTCTTGAACGTGGAACAAAACATTACTACAGGTGTGTTGATGGTGGTTTTCCAGCTATGAGTGAAGAGAAAGTCTTTGAAACCTTACCATTGCCTGGACCCAATAGCTATCCTCGTAGAATTGCAATTATTGGAGATTTGGGTCTCACAAGCAATTCAACGACCACCCTTGATCGTGTCATAAAAAATGATCCTTCATTGCTTGTAATAGTTGGAGACTTAGCTTATGCAAATCAATACCTCACAACTGGTGGTAAAGGAGCTGCGTGCTATCCATGTACATTCCCAGATTCACCCATTAGAGAGACGTATCAACCCCGTTGGGATGCGTGGGGAAGGTATTAAACTAATTTTTAGTTACAGTTATATATGGATTTTTTTTTCTTCTGTTTTTGGTTCTGGTGAACTAACAGAATATGTATAGTAATCTTTGTAGTTCCAGTAAAGTTTTTGTGCCTTGGGAATTCAATTTTACTTTCTTCAAATTTAGGTTTGCAATGTAGTTTGTCTTGATGGGCCTTTTCACAATTTTGTCAAATTATCTTTGTTCCTTCATGGATTGTTTATAGCTTCAACTTATCAAATTTGAATCAAAACACTCCATTTATCCTCTCAACAAATTGCATGTCAAATTTTGATATATGGTTCCTGCTATCCGGAGGGAAAAAGTAACCAAATAATTTTTTTGGGGTGAAAACGTAGTTATTAGTGATGAAAGTTGAATGTGTCTTAACAAGGGAACTGTTTGTCTCTTGATTATCCTCTTATATATACAGTTATTGCAAGGTGTTCAGGTCTCTAAATAGGTTTCAATCAGTAGGATGTGATCCATTGTCAATAGACCATATAATTTACCATGTTAAATGTATTTATTTTTTATCTTGGTTTTTGATTCCTTCTATTTGTTTCATCTCCATATCTACCCCTGTAACCTATGTTATATAGACTCAAGTGCGGGTGCGGGTGCGGGTGCGTATCTAGAGGTTAGTGTGAGAATATTACGTTTCATGTCTATATAGTAGTTTATATATTCTGTATATATTAGGGCTTTTGTTTTAGGGCTTTTGTTTCCTTTTTCAGTTCTAGGGTTAGAGTTGTTGGCACATAAATTTTAACTAAATTTATGACATGTATAGAGCCTATAATAAGAAGGCTGTAGGTAATCACTTCTTAAAAGATCAATATGATCCGTTGAAGTACACAAGTAAAACGACATTGTATCTCAACAACGTTATTCAAGATGTTCAAATGACACGTGGAGTCTACGAAAGATCACACTTGTAGAGCCTACAATAAGGATACCACACAGGATGAAACCCCAAAGATCAATCCGGTTAATCAAATATACGATTAATCAGATAGCGCTATTATTCAAAATTCAAATGGCGCTATCATTCAATTTGAAATTCAAATTGAAGATGAAGCATTCCTATCACTTGATGGCCCTCCATAAATATGAGGACCATCACACAATACGGGGGATCAGAAGAAATCAGAAGTGAAAAGATCAGAGAGAGAGAGAGAAAGAAATTGAGAGCTAAACAAATCGTTACAAGAAAGAAGAAAAGAAGCCTAGAGAACTCAAGATCCTACGCTAATGGCGATGAATAGGTAAAGGGTTCTAAACCCAAACTGTATTTTGTATTCGAGGGTTCAAAACCCATAACAATCTCACTAAAATATTTCTTTTTTTTCTTAAATTGTCTTTTGTTGTTTATTTTGTTCTTCATTAATCGGAGGTTTCATTTGTATAAAATGTGTAATTAACGATTTGAAATACAGATCGGAAATAAAAATCTGTTATTCAAATAATCAATACTTTTTAGTCAAAAAACTAAACAGTGGACATTTGTAACATAAAATTTTGAAATGTGTTGAAACACTTCATGTTTTAAAATTTGTGTTTACAAATTCTGGCACGCTCAGTGGGACTTATTTCTCCTCCTATCTTTTGAAGAACAAAAAATATATATATATATATAGTTGAAACTTATTGACGTATTCTTTTGTTATAGGAATGTCGGCAAATCGTCAGAGACAAACCTACACTCAGTGGTTCAAATCACCAAGGGTGGAGATAGCACCCATCCAAGGGGCTCCGGAGCGAATGCTCTTGGCTGTCCCAAAGGTAGAACCAGCGAAATCCTGGAAAGATGCACTTCTTTCCCCTATCACCCAAGGGGCTCCGGAGTGAAAGCTCTTGGTTGTCCCGAAGGTAACTGGTGTGACGAAGAAAGTCACACTTCTCCAGAAAGTTGAAATTTTGAGAAAGATTACTGAAGATTATGTGAAAGCGTCAAAGCAGTACGCAATCGTGAGAGCCACAGCCAGAACGAAGAGCTTTCTAATTCAGGCAAAGGAGGCTAATCAGTTTGCAACTACGACTTTTGTTGCAGCTTCAACGGGGGCAACAAAAAATGTTGTGGCCCAACTACTTAAAAAGGTAGAAGACTCCATTAAAATGGTGGAGTCTGCCCAGAAGAAAGCCTCTGCTGAAAACATGGCCATCATTAGGGCCGTTGGGAGGAGGGTAATGACCCAAACTCCTGTTGATAGAAAAAAGGCCTCTGTTGTTGAAAAAACAGTTTCGGCCTACAAACCGATAGTTCGCTTCAGAGCACAAAATCACCAAACCAAATCTCACGACTCAGAGCCAAAGGAACACTCGTTGGCTCGACAGGGTTCGAATAAGGAACACCCGTTGGCCCGACAGAATAAGAAATACCCGTTGGACCAACAGGATTTGAATCAACATCAATTGGTCCGCTCTAAAAATGTAGGGATTGTTTTGAAAATTCATGAGGAATTTGCAAAAACGCAAACGGTTCCTTCTATGCCCCTAGGGGCTCGACTTGATATGTCATCTGGTCCAGTTTCAAAAAGACAAAGGTGAAGAAGAAATAAGGCCTTAAAGAAACTGGAACTAAGAACAGTAGCAACAAATGTTATAGAAGCTATTGAAAGGGCTCTCTCGAAAGATGAACTCCAAAAACAAATTGAAAGTCCTGTCTTTGTTGGAAAATCTAAGGTAGAGGAGGGTAAGCAACCCTTGAGAAATATTTCTACTTTGGTTGAACTATCTATGGAGGGAATAAGAAAAGGGCCTGTAACAAGGTCCATAACCCGTCAGGCTCAAAACAAAGCATCGCAGTTAGATGCTTCAAATATGAGTAATGTTGTGGGGGTTGATAATCCTTTATATGAACAAGATGACTCTATCTCGTTTGTTTCAACGAATATTGGAAACAATGAATTGAAAGATATCAACAAAGTCGCAGTTATGATGACTGAGGTTGAGAAAGAAGGTGAAAATTCGCAGGTCCAACAAGACCAAGGTCTCAAGGAAAAAGTGGTGGCCCTACAAGAACAACTTGAGAGAAGAGAACGGGAAATGGCTGCTATGTTGGAGCAAATGCAACAATTGCAGCCCAAATGACAGACTGTGAAGTGCACCTAAACAAATGACACAACTGTTGTGGGGGGACATCTCAGAGGCATACAAAGTACATTAGCCCCAGGGGGCAATGGTCCTTGTTATTCTGATCTAACTAGTGGTGGTATGAATCCAAAGCTCATGGCCTTGATTGATGATATGGTGAGGAGACAAGTAAAGAAAGTCAAAGAAAAAGATGATGAGAACTTTCGAGTAATTACAAAACCTTACCCAGCATGGGTAGATACTGTTCCATTCCCTTCTGGTTTTTCCCAACCAGATTTCAAAATGTTTGATGGAACAGGAGATTCAAGACAACATGTGGCTCATTTTCTTTCAAGGTGTGGGCCAATAGCCCAGAATGAGGCCCTGTGCCTGCAATTATTTGTGTAATCACTTGAAAGTTCTGCATTTACTTGGTATGCTAACTTTCCTGAGGAATCAATCCTAAATTGGGATCCCATGGTGAAGGAGTTCCTTAAACAGTTCTGCAACACACAAAGACGAGTTGGAGTACCAGAACTGATTGAGACCAAGCAACGTGACAATGAGTCTGTTACAGATTTCATTGCAAGATGGCGCGCTTTGACATTTGCTTGTCCTCAAAAGTTTACACAATTAGAGTTAATTCGGATGTGCCTTAACAACTTCCGACATGAGCTCTCTACGGCTCTTATGGCTCAAACTTTTGAAGGATTCAATGATCTATGCACTAAAGCTCATGATATGGAGCTGCATCTAGCTAAACGAAGGAGGCCTAGGGCCGTTGAAAGGGTTGAGTCCTCGACTGTAGCTACAATCGAAACCAGAAAGAAGGGTCCCGTTGTAGTAGGGGCTAAAAAGCCCAAGGAATTTAAAAATGTGACTATGAAAGAGAGGTTGGAGAAGAAGTATTCTTTCATGGATGATTTGGTCGAAGACCTATTTGAAGATTTGTTGGAACAAAAGTTGATTGCTCTCCCTGAGGTGAAAAGACCACATGAGGTAGGAAAGACCAACGATCCAAAGTATTGCCCCTACCATCGTTTGATTAGCCATTCGATAAAAGAGTGCTTTGTTCTGAAAGATAAAATTCAGGAACTTTTGGACTCTAAGATTATTGAGCTCCCTCCTCAAGAGAAAGCATCTGCTAACCCAATCACTATCGACAATGATAATGAAGGTGAATGGGTTGTTTATCAGTCAAAGTGCATGAAGAAAAAACAAAGTGCCACAGTGAAAGCTAGAAGTATGGTTGATTCAACAACACAAGGGCCAAAAGTTTCCAAAAAGTAAAAAACAAAAGTTTTTAGGAAACAGAAAAAAGCCAAAGTAAGTAAGAGAAAAGGAAAGAAGAACCCAAAGAAGGAAAAAGGGAAGAAATTGGTCCCTGATGAGCAGTTAGAGCAAGGTCCTCTTGTCCCAGTCACATTGGAGGAATTTTTACCTTCAAAATTTCAATCTGTGGAGTTGCAGACATACTTTGATAAAAGAAGAGAGGAAAAGTTTACTTTGGCCCCTTGCCTAACCATCATTGTTTTGAGTGATGACGAGGAAGATGAGGGTGAAGTTGGTTCAAAAGTTAGGGAAGGAGATTGCATTACATCTCCTATCTACATACCTGACTCACCAGAGTATACACCAGCTTCTTCGGAATACACACCAGCCTCTCCAGAATATACACCAGCTTCTCCAGAGTATACACCAGAAGCCTTTTCTCCAGAGTATTCGCTAGTACCACCAATGTACTATCAAAGCACTCCAGAATATGTAAGGGGAACAGAACAAGGAGACACTGGGTGTAGGTCCGACTCTGAGCTTGTGAAAAAGGCGAAAAAACGACTACACTTCAAGGGTGATGAGGTGAATGGCAGGTGTATGTCGGATGATGAAGTATGGAAGCATTCAAGTAAACAAGCAAAGTCATCTCAAGTTGAGGATCCTAATGAAGATTGGGAACTTGACTTTTCTCTTGATGGTTCACCATACACATCCCCAGCAAGGACATACGATGGAGAAAGTGTATCAAGTGACCACTTTGACTTTCCTTGTAATGTCATCACTGTGGATGTAAATTTTGAAGAGCGAGAAATACATATCATTCGCAATCCAGGTGATGATGAGAAAGCAAAAATTGAAGCTAGAAGGAAGCGGAACATCGTGCAAAAGTAATATCTCTTTGAAAGATGAGGGTTTTGAAGCCCATCAAAATTTGATTATTGAAAGAAATCAAATTTCGACACCCTTTCCTAATTGGGTCGAATGGGTTCGGGCCTTCACGAGGATATGCAAGACCTCGTTTTCCTTTATTTAATTGGACAGTTGTCCAAGGCGCCATTTGGTTCGCTTCCTTGCACAATGTGGAAACACAAGAAAAGTCAGCGTTACTTTCTACGACCGTTCTTTTTTGGAAGGATGGGCAGTAGATTGGTACTTCAGCCTGCCACCTAATTCAATCCCAGATTGGGACACCATGGTTGATCGATTCTATAGGACATTTTATAAACCATGGCCAATAGAAATTGAGATGTCAGAACATTTGGATGACGAAGGTAAATCTTCTCAAACATATGATTTCATAGAAGGCACAATTGAGGAGAAGATTGAAACTGCCCTTGATCTTCGAGAGATGGGCACTTATCGCCCAAGGGATTTGTTTCCTTTATGGGTAGAGCAAACACCATTTCCTGAAGGTTACGAACTTCCAAATTTTGTCCTATATGAAGGGTATGAAAATCCTCAAAAACATATTAGGCGTTTTTTGAAACAGTGTGGGAAAACAGCTCAAAATCAAGCACTTTGCCTAAAACAATTCCCTCTCTCTTTGGAGGGGATCGCCTTTGACTGGTATTGCTCCCTTGATGGAGTCGTGGTGCCTAGTTGGGAGGCCATGAAGAATGGTTTTGAAGAATCTCAATGCTTTTATAGGCGTGACTCCCGGTACCTAAGAAATGGGAGAAGAATGCAACTCCAGGAAGATGGAGAAGTGACTGATGATAATGATCACCCTGCAGTTGGACCAGTTAACATGGTCCAAATAAGTGAGGGAATAAAAGAAGTTGAGGTCAACAAAAAGGCGGTTGCTGAAGTATGCCAGACTTACTTGACCTACCGAAGGAAATTACGAAATACTCAGGACCCTCAAACATCAGAAGTTCCACAGGTTTTGCTGGAGGAAGAGCAAGTAAAATATGATGTACTAGCTCATCTAAAGAAAATTCCAGCATTGTTGAGCGTATATGATGCACTGAAAATGTCTCCAGAGCTTCAAAAGTCTTTAATATATGCCTTGTCCAAGCCAGAGGATTTCCACAAAGAAATCGAGCGTAGAAATCGTGAGAAGGCAACTATATGCATGGCCATGGTAACCTTTGGTGACAAAGACATGTGTGCTGAAATGACAGACCATAATCGGCCTTTGTTTATCACTGGGCTTATCCATGATGTGAAAATTTCTCGAATTCTGGTTGATGGAGGATCTGTTGTAAAGCTCCTGCCTCGGAGGGCCTTAAACTTGTTAGGGGTTCGAATTTCACAACTTCGCCCAAGTCGTTTGGTCATTCAAGGATGTGGAATGTAACAATTTCTACCTACTCCACCTACAATTTCTACCTACTCCACCTACAAATACTCCACCTACTCCACATTAGTTGGTGCTCCATTAGTTAGTGCTATAGTTAGTGCCCCATATAGTTAGTGATATAGTTAGCGATCCATTATGGTATAGTGCTCCATTATGGCTCCATTGTATCCCATTTCTCTCTATAAAAGAGAGCTCTTGTAAGAACATTATCTATCAATCAATAATATCAATACATTAATTTCCTACATGGTATCAGAGCTATAGGTTAAGCTCTTGGTGTTCTTCGCCTTACCGGGCGGCAACCTTGCCTTCGTCAGTCCACGGACCTCAACCTATTCATTGTAATCTCTATCAATACACATCAAGTTCACCTATTTTTGGATCATCCCTTCTATGTTTAGTTCTAGTTTTTTCATTCTCTACAAACCCATCGGGACAACATCTTCCCATTTGATCAAATCCATCTCTTTCTTCTCTCTCTCTCAAACATCTTTGGTTGCTCCCTACTTGGTCGAGTCTTCCCTTGCTACTCGCTCCACCATACATGGCATCCGTGGTGGTCTTCTTCATCTCTTATGATAAGTCAAGTCTTTTTCATTCACCTCCACAACCTCGCAACTCTTTCCGTGGTTAGCGAGGATAAGACTTGGTAATTTCGGATGGCTAAATATCAAGCTAATGCTGCATCTTCTGCAGCAGAAAGGTTTCGTGCCATCGGTGTTGTCGCCGCCATTTTTCAGTGTCTGCATTCCCATATGCAACCTTCTTTCAAATGGCAACACTTTAGAGCACCTATTGGTTTATGCTCTTCCGTAACGTAATTCAATATGAACTTCGCCTTCAATGGGGGAGAACATGGTGACTTCGCTTCAAGAGCTGACAGTTTGTTGGTGCAGATGCAAGAGGAAGAGTTATGTGTGAAATCAACCTGCTCAATGGTGGGATGTCCGCCAAGAGTAGATTGGCTTGAAAGAGAGGAATACATTAATGGGATTGCTCCTCAGGACAAAAAGCCGCAAAGAATGGTCATGGATACTCTTGACTATGAAGATAATGATCTCGGGGAAAAACATTTGGTAAAGCCACATGAACATTCTCATTGGTATCTCTAATGCAGAGGTGCAGATACGGTCTGGGAGGATACTAATTTGGCAAAAGTCCAAGATACATTTCTTTAGGATGAGTCTTCTTGGGGATGATGGGATTGAGATTGAAAAGATTCCTGATCACGAGGGTGAGATAAAGCGGAAGGATTTGTCTGCTGTTTTGAACGTTTCCATGTGATATGCTCTTGTTCCCATGATTGCCAGAGGAGTTATGTTGGTGCGACCAAATTGTGATTCTTCACATGCTTGATATTCCACCTGGCCGAGGCAATCGCATGGAGTGAAAATGGAGTTGGTGGATGCTGCATTTCCTCTCCTTAAAGGTGTTGGTGCTACAACTGATGTCGTTGAGGCATGCACTGGAGTCAATATTGCAGTCATGGTCTCATCCGTCCAATTTCTTTCTTTAGTTTTTCTTTCACATTATTTTTAATCTTTTTCAAATCAAATTCATACCATTCAGATTTGCACACCAACCTTATTTTATTCATGCCGGGGATCAAACCCGATCACCACTTTACACACACAAAAAAAAAAAAAAGACCAACAACAACAAAAACCACAACCCATAACCACCACAAACAACCGGCCTCACTTGTTCGCCTCTTCACCGTTTCTTCTTGCCTTTGTCTTGGCGTCCCTTGCGGTCTTTGCCCGTGTTTCCCACGCCGAGCACATTCACTTTCCGCTGTTCCTTAATCGTCACATATGGCGGCCCTCCAAATCTGAGCATCATGGTGGCCTTCCGCTTCGCCTTATTTTTCGCCTTCACCCACATATCTCGCCGCATCCTTATACATGCCTTGAGCAGAGCCATGCTTAAGCTGCTGCACCTCATTTGTCCTACTGCGAAGCTATGACAGGTTTGAGACCGCAGTCATGGTCTCAACACATGACTTCAGTGTGTAATAATTCGCCTCAATATCTGATTGTGCAGCCATTCTTTGCTCCACAGACAGTATCGGAAAGTTCAAAGGCGCAAAACCAGGGGCGCTTGGTTGTGGTTCAAGGGCACCTGCCCCGGCCATCTCTCTTGTGGACTCGTTGAGGTCGGGAAAGAGAGTGAGACCACGGGACGAAGAGGCTATGTTCTAGGTAGCTGAACGGGAAGAAGAAGCCATATTCAGAGTTGGTTGGAGAGTGTTTCAGAGAAAACAGCTCTCAGAGAACGAAGAGTCTTTTTTCAGAAGTTTTTCAGCTGGTTTGTTATGCATCAGCGGCAGCCTCGCCTTGGTTTAAATAGGCAAGGCAGACACGCGCCTTACGCGCCTCTTAACGCCAGACGACAAATCGGCGCGCCTTTTGATGGCTCGACTTTTGATGGCGCGTCTTTTGATGGCGCGCCTTTTGATGGCTCGCCTTTTGATGGCTGTCGGGCACACCTTTTGATGGCACGCCTTTTGATGGCACGCCTTTTGATAAGATTGGGCACGCCTTTTGAGGGTCCGACAAGACTCGGTAAACTGTCCCGACTTTGATTCCGGTTAGCTCCTATATGGGTCCGACAAGACTCAGAAGCCCCGACATTGATTACGTTAGCTTCTATATGGGTCCGAAGACTCTCAGAACTGTCCCCAACTTTGATTAGGTTAGCTTCTATATGGGTCCGACAAGACTCAGAACTGCTCCGACATTGATTCCGGTTAGCACCAATATGGGTCCGACAAGACTCGGTAAACTGTTCCGACATTGATTTCGGTTCTCAGCTACAACGGTTCGACACAGCCGTATAGTGTCTTCTACAACGGTCCGACATGACCCTGTAGACTGTTTTCTACACCGGTCCGACATGACCCTGTAAATTGTTTTCTACAATGGTCCGACATGACCCTGTAAACTGTTTTCTACATTGGTCCGATATGACCCCATAAACTATCTTCTACAACGGTCCGACATGACCCCATAAACTGTCTTCTACCTTGGTCTGCCATAACCATACGGTCTTCTACAACGGTCTGACACGACCATACAGTGTCTCCTATCCACTTTAATTTTATTTGTCAGATTATTTTTTCCTGTTTTGTTACTCTCTCCAAACTCAAGTTGGTTAGTTCCTAACCCCCTTGAGTTTGAGGGGGGCTGTTGAATGTAACAATTTCTATGTAACAATTTCTACCTACTCCACCTACAATTTCTACCTACTCCACCTACAAATACTCCACCTACAAATACTCCACCTACTCCACATTAGTTAGTGCTATAGTTAGTGTCCCATATAGTTAGTGATCCATTATGGTATAGTGCTCCATTATGGCTTCATTGTATCCCATTTCTCTCTATAAAAGAGAGCTCTTGTAAGAACATTATCTATCAATCAATAATATCAGTACATTAATTTCCTACAAAGGATTTAATCAGAATGAACAACGCCCAATGGGGAAGATTGAATTGCGAACCAAGTTTGGGGATATTGAAGAAAGCATTGAGTTCTTGGTCATTGATGTAGACACCTCTTACAATGCTTTGCTTGGGAGACCATGGATGCATAATCATCATGCAGTGCCATCAACTTATCACTAATGTATCAAGTACCCGTTGCCTTCACCCAAAAAAGAGGGGACAATTGTGGTTGACAATGATCCATTTGGAGAAGTAGAGGCCTATTATGCTGATGCTCGCTTCTATACAAAGACTTCACAAAGAAAGGGAAAAGATGTGAAAAAGTCTGAGGATACTCCGAATGTCAAAGACGCTCTAGAGTCTACTCCAGTTTCAACAAAAAGAACTTTTCGATATGTGCCAAAGTTCAAAAGGAAACTGGGGGCAAAGGCTCTAGCCCCAATAAATCCAATTTTGGATCTCAAGGGTGTGTTCACATTGCCATTAAGGAGGACAGAATGCACCTATGTCGAGAAATATAATAAGATTGTCGTCCCCCTAAAGGAAAAGGGTCGAAACCCATAATATTTCACTCACTTGGAGATATTGAACAAAAAGTGAAAGTTGAACAAGGGCCAGAAGAAAACATCTTGAGTTTTGAGAAGCCTACTTTTAGTGCAGAAATTACACAGATGTTGGTAAAAGTTGGTTTAGATCCTGAAAAAATACCAGGAACAATGACACCCTTTGACTTTACATTAACACCTTTGCAAAGGCAGGCTATCCAGCAAGGCGGCATTATCACCGCTAGGACAGAAGGGTTAGGCTATCAGGGTGATGAGGAAAAATTTTCAGTGAACATGATTATCACTCAAGATGTGTTGGAAGATGTTGACCAAGATGAAGCTCAACCTGCACCAACAGAATTTGAAGCAGGAGGCCAAGCCACCGTGGATGACCTTCGTGAAGTAAATCTGGGTGATGAAGGAGAAAACAAACCAACCTTCATTAGTGCAAATTTAAAAGAAGAAGAAGCTCGACAATATATTTCCTTCTTAAGGGAGTATCGTGACATATTTGCATGGAACTACAGTGAGATGCCTGGTCTTAATCCAGAGATTGCAGTCCATAAGCTTGCAATTCACCCTGAGAAACGCCCAGTTAAACAGCCTCAGAGGAGAACTCGACCAGAGCTTACAGCCCAAATTGAAGCCGAAGTCGACAAGCTTATCAATGCAGGATTCATCAGGGAAGTCCAATATCCAACCTGGCTAGCAAATATAGTGCCAGTCAAGAAAAAGAATGGTCAAATCAGGGTTTGCATTGATTTCCGTGATCTTAATGAGGCTCGTCCTAAAGATGACTTTCCCTTGCCCATCACTAAGCTTCTTGTAGATGCGACTACTAGGTATGAAACCTTGTCTTTTATGGATGGATATTCAGGATACAATCAAATCCGAATGGCACCTGAAGATGAAGAAATGACTGCATTCAGAACTTGAGAGGAGTCTTTTGCTATAAGGTAATGCCTTTTGGCCTGAAAAATGCTGGAGCCACGTATCAAAGGGCGATGACTATAATTTTCGGTGATATGCTCCATGACACCATTGAATGCTATGTTGATGATCTTGTCGTCAAGACAAAGGAGAAGGAAAACCATGTAGAAGATTTGAGAAGAATCTTCGAACATTTGAGGAGATACAAACTCAAGATGAACCCACTAAAATGTGCATTTGGAGTTTCCTCAGGAAAGTTTCTAGGGTTTGTGGTTCGAAACAAAGGGATTGAAATTGACCCTACTAAGATTAAAGCCATTGCTGAAATGCCTCCTCCGCGAAATTTAAAGCAATTGAAGGGGCTACAAGGGAGGTTGGCTTATATCAGAAGATTTATTTCGATCTTGGCTGGTCAATGCTTGGCATTCGCAAGATTGATGAAAAAGGGTGTTCCATTTGAATGGGATCAGCAGTGCCAAAATGCTTTTAATGGTATTAAGGAGTATCTTTTGAAGCCTCCAGTACTCATGAGCCCAATAAAAGGGAAACCACTCTTGTTGTACATAACAGTCCTGGATGGTTCGTTAGGGGCACTGTTGGCACAACACAGTGGGCATGGGAAAGAAAATGCCTTGCATTACTTAAGTCGTACTCTGGTTGGGGCAGAAGTCAATTATTCTCCTATCGAAAAGACATGTCTTGCCTTGGTGTTCGCCTTGCAAAAACTAAAGCACTATGTCCTGGAACACGAAGTCAAGTTGATATCAAGAGCAGACCCCTTGAAATATATACTTTCACGGCTCATACTTTCAGGGAAAATTGCGAAGTGGGCTGTAATTCTCCAACAATTTGCAATTGAATATGTTCCCCAAAGAGCCGTAAAGGGGCAGGCTCTAGCAGATTTTTTGGCAACACATCCTATACCTGATGACTCACCTCTAGTAACTGATTTACCAGATGAAGAGGTTATGCAAATAGAAATTCAAAAAGGATGGGAGATGTATTTTGATGGAGCTTCAAGGAGTCCAGATGGCAAGAAGCAAGAAAATCCTAAAAACAATAAAGCTGGAATTGGAATTGTGTTTGTGACTCCAGACAATGCTATAATCACCCATTCTTTCGCCTTAAGTGAAGGATGCTCCAATAATGAGGCAGAATATGAAGCTGTAATTGTTGGATTAGAATTGGCATTACAAATTCCTATTGAAGAACTCTCAATTTATGGAGATTCAGAACTGGTGGTAAAGCAAAGAATACATTGTTAAGAAAACAAGTCTCATCCCGTATCATGAAAGGGCTGATCAATTGCTTTCGCAATTCAGGAAAACACATATTTTCCATGTGAAGAGAAGAACAAATGCTCGAGCTGATTCACTTGCAAGTTTGGCTGCATCACTCACCTTACCAGATAGCAAAACAATTACTATCACGGTAGGTGAAAGAAGGGTGTTACAACTTTTGAAAGAAGTTTCTGACTTAGTTCCAATCTTGGCCGTCACCACGAAAGGAGAAAACGAGGAGGATTGGCGGGAACCATTCATAGCTTACCTCCAACATGGTAGGCTACCTGAAGATAAAGTAAAAAGAATTGAAGTGAGACGCAGAGCTACCAAATTCGTCCTGTGGAAAGATGGAACGTTATACAAAAGGTCTTTGGATGGAATGTTCACGCGGTGTATAGCAAGGAGCGTATTCAAGAGGTAATGGCAGAAATACATGCAGGTGTATGTGGGGCACACCAAAGTGGTCCTAAATTTCATATGCAACTAAAACAGTTGGGATACTATTAGCCGACTATGATTGCAGATTGCATAGATTATGCTCGAAGATGCCAAGTCTGCCAATTCCATGGGAACTTTCTCCACCAACCCCCAGAGCCTTTACATTTAACAACTTGTTCTTGGCCATTTGCAGCATGGGGTATGGACATTATTGGTCCTTTTGTACCTCCATCTTCAGCAGGATATCGATACATCCTAGCTGCAACTGACTATTTCTCAAAATGGGCAGAGACCGTGGCTTTAAAGGATATAAAAAGCACAGTTGTCTCTGAGTTCATCCGAACCCATATCATTTACAGGTTCGGGATTTCAGAAAGTATCATCATGGATAATGGACAACCATTCAGGAGTGATGCTTTGAACAAGTTATTTGCCAAGTACAAAATCAAAAACAACCATTTATCAAGATATCATGCACCTGCCAATGGTTTGGCAGAAGCTTTCAACAAGACATTGTGCAAAATTCGTAAGAAGATGGTGGATAAGAACAAAAAAGCTTGGCACGAAAAGTTACAAGAAGCTTTGTGGGCTTATCGGACTTCGCACAGAACTCCTACTCAAGCAACCCCTTATTCGTTGGTTTTTGGAGGAGAAGCAGTGTTACCACTTGAGGTTCAAATTCCATCATTGTGAGTGGCAATACAAGAGTCCTTAACAGAAGATGAAAGTGCAAGAGTGAGGTTGGCTGAGCTGGAGACCCTAGATGAAAGAAGGTTGTATGCTTAACAGAACTTGGAGATCTACCAACAAAGGATAGCAAATGCATTCAATAAAAGAGTGAGGCTTCGTTCCTTTAAAAAAGGAGACTTGGTACTAATGGTTAGAACACCCATAGTAGTCTCACGAAGAACCAAAGCAAAGCTTGAGCCCAAATGAGAAGGACCTTATATGATTGAGAAGGTTTATTCTAATGGGGCCTATTTGTTGATAACGATGGATGGTGATAGAATCATTCCCCCAACCAATGCAAGGTTCTTGAAGAGATATTACCCTTAAGAAAGCACGCTAGGTTGAAAACCGAAAAGGGCCTAGGCAAAAGTTAGGGCAAAAAAAAAAAAAAAAAAAAAAACCACCAACGGTATTGTATGTGGTTAAACTGCTAAAATATTCCACCGATATCTAAGGTGGTAAAACATTGGATACTCTTGGCCCGCAAGAGTATAAACTGTGTACGGCCAAACAAAAGTAAAAAACCACCAACGATATTGTATGTGGTTACACTGCTAAAATATCCCACCGAAATCTAAGGTGGTAAAACATTGGATACTCCTGGCCCGCAAGAGTATAAACTGTGTACGGCCAAACAAGAGTAAAAAACCACCAATGGTATTGTACGTGGTTAAACTGTTAAAATATCCCACCGAAATCTAAGGTGTTAAAACATTGGATACTCCTGGCCCGCAAGAGTATAAACTGTGCACGGCCAAAATAAGACAAATCAATGTATTGTATTGAGAAATTTCATATAACAAATAAATCTATCACTGAGCGAAATTTCATAAATACATTATGTTCGGATGAATAACAAAATAAAAGTGTATTCATTCATTAAGAGAAGCCTTGGCCCTTTCAAAAGCACGTTCCACAACACTGTGTTGTCCATTCTTCTTCTTGTGTTGGCTCAAAATATTCAGAGCAGTTTGCACGTCTTCTTCTGATTTAGAAACACTCTCGGAAGCTTGTGCAAAATCACGCATAAATGATGCATGTTTGACTTGGGTGGATGACAATTTCTCTTCAAGTTGTTTGAGTAGCTCTTTGGTTTGAATAATCTTTTGATTAAGACTCGCAATGTGCTCATCTGACTTGATAATTGAAGCAGACAACTGTTCATGTTCGCCAGAAATTTTGTCAAAATGAAGCTTTTTCTCATAGTATTGGGCCTCAAATTCTGCAGTAGACAAGTTTGAAGAATTTGCAAGTTGGGTTTTCAAAGCAAAGCACCCAAGGAATATCTTCACCTTCTCGTAGAAGAAGACGAAGTCTACACCCAAACTCTTCAAAATCATGAAAACGTTGTTTGCTATAGCGATCATGCCATTAATATCCGTCATTGATTGGAGAGAAATAGTAAGCCCTTTCTGAATATGGGTGGTCGCGTTAGAGGAAGTTCCCAAAAGAACGCTAGATGGAGCAGAGGGTGTTTCAAGTTTGTCAAATAATTTGTTAACCCCATTTGCTTCAAGTAAGTCTGCAAGAAGAATTTGGGCCTCTTCCGAGGTATCAAGTAATTTAAATGCATCTCTTCCAATGTGTCAAGTATTTTCTGTGAAAATAGAAGGAGATACTCAATGAAAGCATAGAAGGAAAAAAATATATATATATATATATATGAATAAAGTATACCTTGGTGTACGACTTGAAGAGACTTAGGTGGAGGAGGAGACAAGTTGTGATTCCCACAAGTGCACCATGGATTTTGCAATGTGGCATGATCTAAAGAGAAAAGAGTTCCTTGAGTATGTATACATGATGAAATTTAATGAGGTACAAGGAATGAATAAGAATACTCTTAAAGGTAGCCAATGGCATATCGAGGCACTGGGGAAGTCCGATGCAAGGCTAAGAAAATTAAAGGTATTAAAAAAAAAAAAAAAAAAAAAAATAAAAAATTATACCTTTCTCTAATAGCTTGGATGGCTCGTTTGAAGAAGGAGAAGAAAAAGCTACATTTGCTGTGGGCAATTTACTCATCTTAGTCGGTGTGCCATCTAAAAGAGGGGTGTCGTCATAAAACTCATCTTCACTCTTGCTACTTCCATTGAGAGAACAATCAAAAGATTTGGTAGGAGAAGGAATTTCAACACTCTTAATGTGAATACGACCCAAGGCAGTTAATTCATACCCATCTCCCTCGAAGAGTTCTTGAATCATATTCTCATCTTTATCTTCAAGAAAAGAGTACAAGTATGTGCGAAATTGATCCATTGGGGTTTTGGTCGCTACGGTGGGTAGGAAGTTCCTGTACAATCACTGATAGACATAGTCTCTGGAAAAAACTTTGCGAGACTAGAAAATTGAGGACCAGAATCTACTTGCTCAAAGCTAAATCTCATTTTAAATTGAGAATTACACATATTCTCGAAAAGATGAAGGAGATCTGAAACCGAGTAACTAGATCGAGAAGGAGCAATAAGTGGTCGACTATTATCCATTCTCTGAGGTGATGATGCTCCCAGAGCAATAGGTGAAGATGATGACCTAGCCCTAGAGTAAGAAGGATTCTTCGTCTTTCGGTCTTTAATTGACATATCCAGTTTTCTCTTGCGTGAAGATTTCGGCTGGCTATGAGCAACATATTGAAGCACGGTAAAGGAAGTTCCCAACCACCAATTGGCATAAGGCATGGTTACGTGAGAAGTAGATCGGGAGCCTGGTAACTCCAATGAGACTTTTGTACTGCAGCGTAGCATATGGCGCCAGTTGTAATAAAATTTAGACCACTCAGAGGGCTGCCAACAAGATACATTAAGCGGTGTAGGGCACGCTTAAGCAAACCCAAATTGACGACCGAATCGGTTAGGGGAGTACGGTTTAGAAATGAAATTAAATCCTATTTTAAAAGTTAGAATCCCTTGCCTCAAAGATATAAGATAGCCAAGATGGAAAGGTGATATCCATTCAGAGTCGACCAAAATGCTTGAAGGTTCACTTTCATGGGTAAGAGCCCTAAACTGGCACTCCGTACGATAAGTTAGGAGAGAGTCCACAAATGGAAATTTATCAGTAAAAAAATGGGCAGCCAATTGGTTTTCAATAAACCCAAGGTATGGCATGAAATGAATATCAGGAATCGGACAAATCGACTGAGGATCCCCATAAGAGTAAGTCTTGACAAAATATAGTGAAATCCATCAAAAAAGGTAATGCAAAGGACCCTGAATATTTTCCTTCCCAGGTGAAGATGATGATGCCATTTTACCAAGAGAATGATAGAGGTCTGCAAGGACGGGAATGGCCAAGCTAAATAAGGTTCCACTTGCCATTTTGGTGGCTACATGAAAGGTTGTCGGACGAATTTCCCCGGAAGAGTGAGGGAAGACAAATCCGCTAAGCCAGCTCGCCAAAAAACCAGAAAGATACACATCATCAGGGATTCTGTCTTTTCGTTGAAAACCACTAATCGAAGTTAGGGTTTCGTCAATGAATTTGAAAGTCCAGTGGTTGAACTTCTTGGATTGAGAAGAGCTGGCATAAATGTTGAAAAGCCCACGGCATGTCTTGGATGTCTGGGACGAATATAAAATGTCATTGGAGGGGGTGAACTCTTCATAAAACTCGCCACGGATGGGGAGCCCACTAATGCGATGAAGGTCCCATAAAGAGATCCCAAGTTCGCCATAAATGGTGTGGAAAGTGTTAGTGTCGGGTGACCACAGAATCCTTTGAGCAGGGCGACATTCCTAGCATAAGCAAATTGGGATACATAGATTGCAGCATAAATCCCACACTTCTTCAAAATAGGGGCAAATGTGGAAAGAACGTCATTCAACCAAAAAATCCATATAGGGGTTTGCAAATGGGTAGAAATGCCGCGGACATTAAAAGAATTATCCCACTTCAATTTTTCATGTTTCATTCTCTTAAGAAGAGTATTAAATTCAGAGCAGTCAAGGTCTTCAGAAAATGGATGGAGGATTGACACAGGGAATGAACCGATTGATTTGGAGTGCCCTTTCTCAAGAATCTCACAGCAGTTTCGAATTCCTGTATAGACCAAGTCTTCGGAAGCCGTATGTAAAGGGATGTAGGGGTCCAACTCGGTAGGTGACAATAAAGCAGTGATAGGTTTGTGCTGAATTATTTTCGGACCAGATTTATCCAATACATCCCTCTCGTCACATCGAAGATATTCAAGTGTCTTTTCCATGCTTCCTAAAAAAAAAAAAAAAAAAAAGGGTTAGTTGAGGCAAAATGTCCTAATATGAAGAAAGTGATGAAAGCCCCTTGCCAAGGACTGAAGCCGTTGGAGTGACACATTCACTGCCAAAGTTTTAACCTGTTGGGTGAAGGACACAATCACTGCCAAGGTTTCAACCTGTTGGGGTGACGGACACATTCACTGCCAAGGATTCAAGCCGTTGGGGTGACGGACACAATCACTGCCAAGGATTCAAGCCGTTGGGGTGACGGATACATTCACTGCCAAGTACTCAAGCTGTTGGGGTGACGGACACATTCACTGCCAAGGATTGAAGCCGTTGGGGTGAAGGACACATTCCGCCAAGATTCAAGCCGTTGGGGTGACGGACACATTCACTGGCCAGGACTCAAGCCATTGGGGTGACGGACACATTCACTGCCAAGGTTTCAAGTCGTTGGGGTGATGGACACAATCACTGCCAAGGATTCAAGCCGTTGGGATGAAGGACACAATCACTGCCAAGGATTCATGCCGTTGGGGTGACAGACACAATCACTGCCAAGGATTCAAGCCGTTGGGGTGAAGGACACAATCACTGCCAAGGATTCAAGCCGTTGGGGTGAAGGACACAATCACTGCCAAGGATTCAACTCATTGGGGGTGAAGGACACAATCACTGCCAAGGATTCATGCCATTGGGGTGAAAGAACACAATCACTGCCCAGAATTCAAGCCACTCATTGCCATTAGTCTAGAAGGGGCAATGATACCTTCAAACAAACTCGGCCTATGCGGATTGCTGTAAAGAGGGAAAAAGACATGAAATAATTGCAAAGAAAAAAAATAAACAAAAAAAAAATCATAATTCATACGGTTACAATTCACTTGCACGAATCACGAGGGGGCATGCCTTGATTAGATTAGATTAGAAAAAAAATTTAATCTTAGCCAAAGAAGCCAAAGGGCAAAGCAAATTTTTGTAGCTTGTGATTTTGATGTCATTTGTCAAAGGATACAAGCAGCAGATTCTTTGGTCATATCCACAGGTAAGGACTTTGTTTATAGGCTGTTAAAAAAAAATCTTCTAAATGACACAGCAAAAAACAGGTTGCCGCTGCAAAAAAGAGGTGCAGTTTCAGTCTTTTATGCTTGTCTTGACTTAAAAAAAAAGGGTCTTTGTTTGACTAAAAAAAAAAAAAGAAAAAAAAAAAGAGAGGTTCATATGAGTTATAAAAAGGCTCATGTAGAAAGAAATTCTGCTGTAGGGCTAAGTAAAAAAAAAGGTCTTAGCTTCATTAAAAAAAAAAGAGAAGAAGAAAGATGAGGAGTCTCATAAATAAAAGACTCTTGCAAAAGAAGTGGTGGCAGGTTTGGCTTTATATGAAATAAATCCAAGAGGGAAGAAGCCCACAAAAGAAAAGCCCAGTTAAACTCTTGGGTCTTACCCATAAAAAAAAGTCCATGGATTATAAGGAACCCATAAAAAAGGGCCCATGTAAAAAAAAAATAAAAAAAATAAAGAGGTTGCTGCTGTAAAAATTATATATAAATTATGCAGCTAAAATGGATATATATATATTTTCCTCTTTATTGGGATAATTTTCCTCTCCCCAATCAACAACTATGGGATTCACTTGTTCTCTTTTCTCATAGGACTGGATATATCCAGTTGACTTTTGGCCAGAAGGATTTGGAAGGCAGAAGTGACAGCTCTTCCTCCTCCTTCTCCCCCATATGGATATGGTGGTCTGCTATGTTAGCACTAACTACCAGCCAAACTATCACAAAAGCTCTGGACCCATGGTTGGAAATCTACCTGGAAAACATATTTTCATGTCTGCCAAACAACCCAAGTGCGCAAGACAAAGAAAGAGCAGTTCTATTTGAGCCAACAGTTATATATAAAATATATATATATTAAGTAAACCTACAGGTTTCAGCTCCACCAAAACCAGTATGGTCATGTTGGTCTCAGGTTCTTTAGGCCATTTAAAAATATATATATAATAGAGTTTGCCAAATAGCATAGCAACAAACAGATTGATGCTATAAAATAAAAAAGAAGAACATCTTGTGGAAGTTAAAGCCCAGGGAAAAGAAGTTGTTTGGTCTTAAAAGAAAGAAAATTTTTTCTTTTGCTTGGCCATCATATATATATATATATAAAAGCATTTGTTTTATGATGCTCAGAAAACAAAAAAAAGGGGTCTGTGTTCATATTTGGGTTAAAAAAAAATAAAAAATGCAATAAATAGAGAAGCATACCTGATTAAAAGGAATTTGAAGGAATTCTTTTGTGCCTTCTTTAAAGTACAAGAAGAACAGCCTTTGTTGGAAAGAAAAAAAAAAAAATAATGGCCGGAAAGTTGCTGGAAATTTCCTGGAAAACAAAAAAATCTGCTGGGAGAAACAAAATCTGCAAGAAAAAAAGGGCTGCAGGAAAAAAATATATGAATAGGTGTTATATAAAGCAAAAATTCTTGCTTAAGAAAGGAGGTAGTGTTCTGCTAAAATACTTCAAACAAGCAAGAGTTTAGGTAGGATTTGAAATACTAAGTAAGAGTTTGTGTAGAATTAGAAATCCTACCAATGTCAATCCATCCTATTCCATTTAGACAAACTCCTAAAATATATATATATATATATATATGTTGTAAAAAAAAAAATCCTAAAAAAAAAATAATAAGTGGCAAGTTGGAGGCCCACAAAAGAAAAGGCCAATTAAAAATGATGGCTTAGAAAAATCCATGATGGCCTAAAAAAAAGGAAATGCCCAATTAAATCTTGGACCTTACTCATGACCCTTCAAAAAAAAAAAAAAAAAGAAAAAAAAGTCAAGTCCATAAGAAGGACCCATGCAACAAAAGTAAATGGCCCATGGACTATAAAGGGCAATTAACCCTTTATTTTTATTTTTATTTAAAAAAAAAAAAAAAAAAAGAAGAAGAAGAAGAACAAAGATCAAGTCCACAAAAAGGACCCATGCAACAAAAGTTAGAGGGCCCATGAAAAAAGAGCCGTCAACACAAAAAAAAAAAAAAAAAATGGTCTGGGACTAGAGCAAAGAAATAATCCCATCCAAGACCTAAAGATTATCCAGAAAAAAGTGCCAAATTGTCGTGACTCGCACAGTTAAGAAAGTTCACTTGTGCAAGTCACGAGGGGCATTTGTTGGCACATAAATTTTAACTAAATTTATGACATGTATAGAGCCTATAATAAGAAGGCTGTAGGTAATCACTTCTTAAAAGATCAATATGATCCATTGAAGTATACAATTAAAACGACATTGTATCTCAACAACGTTATTCAAGATGCTCAAATGACACGTGGAGTCTACGAAAGATGACACCTGTAGAGCCTACAATAAGGATACCACACCGGATGAAATCCCAAAGATCAATCCGGTTAATTAAATATACGATTAATCAGATAGCGCTATTATTCAAAATTCAAATGGCGCTATCATTCAATTTGAAATTCAAATTGAAGATGAAGCATTCCTATCACTTGATGGCCCTCCATAAATATGAGGACCATCACACAATACGGGGGATCAGAAGAAATCAGAAGTGAAAAGATCAGAGAGAGAGAGAGAGAAAGAAATTGAGAGCTAAACAAATCGTTACAAGAAAGAAGAAAAGAAGCCTAGAGAACTCAAGATCCTACGCTAATGGCGATGAATAGGTAAAGGGTTCCAAACCCAATCTGTATTTTGTATTCGAGGGTTCAAAACCCATAACAATCTCAATAAAATATTTCTTTTTTTTCTTAAATTGTCTTTTGTTGTTTATTTTGTTCTTCATTAATCGGAGGTTTCATTTGTATAAAATGTGTAATTAACGATCTGAAATACAGATCGGAAATAAGAACCTGCTATTCAAATAATCAACACTTTTAGTCAAAAACTAAACAGTGGACATTTGTAACATAAAATTTTGAAATGTGTTGAAACACTTCATGTTTTAAAATTTGTGTCTACAAGAGTGGTATATAAATAAGATGTATTCTTTGTATTATTACACAATTGAATATCTGAAAAGCATTGAATCTTACATGGTATCGAGCTTGCGATTCTCGATTTTGTGGTGTCTAGGTTACGCTTTAACCGGGTTCAACTTGCTCGTGATTCATCTGTTTGATCGAGTTCTCTCTTTCGTGGTGTCTAGGGTTACGCACGAATCGGTTTTTCTCTCAAACCCCTCACTATTTTGAGTTCAAACAAATTTTAGTTAAAATATAACACCAAGATTAAGATTTTTACATAAAATTGGACTTGAGATTATTTTTCTGGAATTTTATAAAAATAGAGAAAGTTGACTGTTTTTCTGGTTTTGTGAGTAACAAACTTAGAAAAATTGTTTAGGTTATAAATATACATCCTTAGGTCCTACCAAAATTATCACATACTCTAGACATACCAAATATTGCACCATAAAAACAGATTTTGAGTTTATGGATTTTTTATAGGAAAATAAATTCAAGAGAGGGAAAAGATTTGCTACTGGAAATTTAAGAAAGAAAGAGAAACATACCATTTCTTGATTAATACACATTAATACAAGAGTGTAGGCCTAGACTACAACATATATATACAAAGAGCATGTATTAGGAGGGGAAAAACAAGTAGTAAAAGAACTTGAGAGAAAAGGTGATGGAGGTTTACCTTTGTTGTACAAGACTCAACACAATTCTTGTTTTTCTTCTTCTTTCTTTTTTTCCAAGATCACTCTCTCTCACTCCTCTAGTGCATGGCTGAAAATGTGTCAAATGAGGGGGAGAAGTGTGCATATATAGAGAAAGGATTGGAAGGTTTCTTAGGGGCCAAATTCCATAGGTGTAATTGGTCACAGTTGTCCATCAATGCCATCAAGGCCATTTCAACCCTCACATGACTAGCTACTTGGGTTCCAAGAAATATATATATATATAAGATATTTATATGAGATATTTGTATTTATAAATATAATATAATAGGTACAAGTACATTAATTAATAAAATATTACAATTAAGGGTTGGAATGAAATAAAATAAAAGTATATAGGGACCAAGTCTAAATTTATGAAACCTTAATATATGTTATTAATATACTAACATTAGAAAATAGTTAAAATAATAAATTTGGATCCCGTTAAATTAAAGCACAAACAAAGACGAGAAACTGAACAAAAACAGCATTATCGGGAATTAAGATTTTAAAGTGATTAATCTATAATTATAGGGTCTAATAATTAATAATAGGGTTTTAAAGGTGATTATTAATCTCCGGGATCGCTTAGGGTTTACTCAATTAACTGTGATGCTTCGATCGAGGGTTTAAAACGCCATTAGCGAAAATTCAAAGGCTTTATTGAAATAAACTCAAGATTAGGGATTTAATGGACTTTCAAAATTAGGGTCTCTACATTACTGCTTAGATTGTTTGGCTTCGTTGTCTTTTATTTGATTTGGGTGTCCTTCAGTCTTCTTCGACCTCCCTCTACTGTGATAACCGTAGTGCTATTCAGATTGCTCATAACACTGCCTTCCATGAGCGGACAAAGCACATTGAGATTGATTGTCACTTTGTCCGTCATCATCTGCAGTCTAGCTCTATCTCCCTTCCTTTCGTTTCTTCGGCTTTGCAACTTGCCGACCTATTTACCAAGAATCACACCCTTTGCTTTCGGTTTGATTTCTTGGCAAACTCTTAGTGTTTTCTGCTAAAACACCTTGAGTTTGGCGAGGGTGTAAGAATATTACGTTTCATGTCTATATAGTAGTTTATATATTCTGTATATATTAGGGCTTTTGTTTCCTTTTTCAATTTGTTTCCTTTTTCAGTTCTAGGGTTATAGTGGTATATAAATCAGATGTATTCTTTGTATTATTACACAATTGAATATACATAAAACATTCAGAAATCTTACAGTTAGACCCGTCAAACCTCAAATTTAAGGGTACATAGACTCGGCAAAAAATGGTCGTATTATTATTCTATCATGTGAGATAAAATAGTATAACATGTAACATATTCAAAAAGTTGGTTTACTCTTTTTGTAGCAATTACACAGCAATATATGCATATAATAGTAGTGTAGTTAAATACGAATATATAAGAAGTTTCCAATGAAAAGTATCAGACACATATTCCCACACCCTTGTCCAAGTGTCAGGTGTCCGACACGGGTATTTGATTTATTTTGAAGAGTCCATATACCGTAGACTGTGACTGAATATTTGTTGCCTGCAAACGTATAATGCCTGTATATGACAATTTAGGGACCTTGAACTGCTACTCAATCTTAGCCTGCCCTGTCGAACCAATCTTTGACATAAGCTGTGGAAAAGGATTTTATTTTGATTTGGGCAATGTTCTATTGTGAAGATTACTACTTTGCATATACCTCTCTTCCAATCATTTCAGCATCAAGTACTTCTCTTTCATGTACTTAGCCATCTACTGTGTTTGATGTATCCATAATAATGAAGCTATTTCTGGTTAGTTAAATTTAGACACATTAAGTTACGGATGCATAATCTGCACAAAATATTATAAGTTAGAACTATGGATCCAAATATACATTAAATCGGCAGAATCCAATCTAGTTGTTTTACTGACATAATTGAACTGTAAGTCTAGGTTCATGGAACCCCTCATCTCAAGAGTTCCTATGATGGTTATAGAAGGCAACCATGAGATTGAGCCTCAAGCTGCTGGAATTTCTTTCCAATCATATCTGACAAGATTTGCTGTTCCTTCAAAGGAGTCTGGCTCTAACACTAATTTCTACTACTCTTTTGATGCTGGAGGAGTGCATTTCATCATGTTGGGGGCATATGTTGACTACAACAGAACTGGTAAAATATACTGCCCCTCTGACTGATATACCAATGTGAATTTCAATTTATTTGTCTCTTGTATTCTTCATTCAATATCTATATGCATATTTTATCTGATTCTACAAGTATTTTTGCAAGTTGATGTTCAATAGATATTAGTCTTGGTGTTCATCAAGTTCTTTTTACAGGTGCTCAGTATGCTTGGCTAAAGGAAGACCTACGCAAAATGGACAGCAGTGTAGCCCCTGGGCTGGTAGCTGCATGGCATCCTCCTTGGTATAACAGCTATAAAACACACTATCAGGAATTTGAATGCATGAGACAGGAAATGGAAGCACTTCTGTATCAATATCGTGTCGATATTGTCTTCTCTGGTCATTTGGGGAAAGTAGGTTTGGACATGGAATACTTGAGGTAAGATATCTATTAATGCCATTTACTTAATTACGGGGTATTCTTCATAAGCATTCAAGCACTGAGAAATATCCTTGAATGACTATTTGTCTGTCATAGCATTATCGTCAAATCTTCTTCTGCACATAATCATATCATTTCATCCAACTTGTTTCTGAAAGGCTGTTTATTATTTTGGTTAGGGTTGTGGAAACATTTCTTAAATGTACCAGAAACATTTAATAAAGATAAGGGAAACAAGAACAACAAAAAGAATTTAGAAATACATGAAAATGGTAGGGAAATGTAAACTAGACCTAACGCAGTAATTGATTGATTGAGCATCGTTGAGATTTATATATTCATTCACATAAAGGAAAGTATAGAATCCAAAATTTAATATTAGTGTGATCCAAAAGTCATTTATTAATCACAAACGAAACAATGCCAAGTTTATGTGATTCCAAAGGTACATCAGATCCCATCAAAATTACTCTAAAAATTTACCAAAACAGTGATGACCACAGTAAGGACTTTGATGTAGCATAGTTGCAGACAAATCTCGAATTTAGCATTGTTGAAATAAATTAGTGGTTGACACGAGGACCTTTCGTCTGACTACTATGGAAAAATAAAAAATCATTGCTCAAACCTCATGCAAAGGCATGAGTGCTTGCTCCAATCTTGCCTCTATTGTAGGCTTGAAGCTTTGCGTTTGTGCTAGCACAAGAATGTGATTCGTTCATGGGTGAATCTTGGCAACAAGGTGAACATCACATTTATGAATGCTGAAGTCAAGTGGCAACTCAAAATATTATTATATCTTCCTATTAGTAATTTATTGAATGCTTTTTATCTAATTTTAGTACTTAATTCCAGATAACACAAGCTCTTGTAGTAATGTTTCTATATTTCCTTTCTATGAGTTTTATCCCTATAACGACATTGTCATTGGATGGACTTATTTGTTATTTAATTTTCAAATGCAGGTTGTGAACTCTACATATGCATTATGGACTTGGCACAGGAATCAAGATGAAGAAAACAGTAACGGGGATCAAATATACATTGCGGCAGCCTCATTTGTGCCCTATACCTTCAAAAGTAATTCCCTAGTTCTTCATTTCACCACAAAATGCTCAAATTTCTTCTGTTTCAATATTTCTTTCACAAAACTAATGATGCCATTACCGTAGGAATCTTTTATGCTTATATTCTAATGGTAGATCATGTATGCATACCTGAAGCTCCTTTGCCGCCTATCATTTGTCCATTTTCCATTTCTAAATGTCGAAGCATGCTAAATTCAGCAAATCGTTTCAACATCACCATCATTAGTGTCTTTATCTCCACAGGATTAAATGATAACCTAGTCAAATCATTGCTATTACATTGCTATTATAACATGATTATGCCTTCATTATTATTTTCATTTTCTATTTTTTGCCTGCAGCCATCATCCTCTACGGTGCAGGAAAGTGAAATCACGTCATCACGACAGTCAGTGGAAACTTTCGTCGATCAAAAAACATCACAGCCAATGGAAACTGCAGTTGGATTTGGGTTCCATTCTTCTGGTGTCTTGATTTGGTATCTCTTGTTCTTCACGTTTTTCTTCCTTCATTTGTTCTGGACCACATGCAGAAGACGCAGAGCGAGAAGATCAGCGAGAAGAGCAATAGATTGAAAGGATATGCTTCCATAGTCATTTCCCAGTGATGGTCCCCATTGGTTGAGGGTATTGGGACAGGTAGACTTGTATGAAATCAACCTTTGACATTATCTACTGTTGTCTTCGTATTCAAACTTGTGTTCTCACTCTTAGCAGCAATATTTACAATCCCAATTGAAAAACAGTTCACCGGTATTTACGTTTTGTGTTATACTGTGTAGGTTTCTGTTTTCATTGTAATTGTTTCTGGATTATAATTTGGATATGCTTGAAAAAAACAACATGCCCAACATGAGTTTGAATTTGCATTGGTGGTGGTTTGTGCCATCTGTGGTTCTCTTCAAAAGTGTGCTGCCATAGCTATGAATTGCTGTTTAATATATGCATATATTTGTATAATTGGAGATTATTTTCTATTATGTATTCTTAAATGTTTACATTTATTTGGAACTTTGTTTTTTTTGTTTTTGTTTTTGTTTTTGGAAACATGAAATCATTTCCTTAATGCTTTTTGATGACATGAATATTTTATGTAAGATACAGTTTCTCATTTTTCAATGTCTTTTGTTCTTTTTTTTTTTTTGGGATTATTTTCTTACTTTAAAATTGTGCTTAAATCTTGAATTTAGGTAGGGATTCAAGGGAGGGAAAGAAGAAGAAGAAGAAGAAGAAGAAGAAGAAGAAGGGAAAAGTAAATGAAGTAGATACTTTTTGTCTGATTTTTTCTTCCATTTTCTTTCCCTTCTACAAATTCTTACAGAAATTAAAGGTTTAGACACAACCTAAAAAATATACAGATTATCTACAAGAGAAGCATCAACCAAAGATTCCTTTGTTTATTTTGGCTTTGTAAGTTATAAAAATAGGAAAGCACTTTTCATGCACTTTGAAATAAAGGCCTGCAATGGATATACTGCTTCTGCTATACACATAAGAACAACATGCCAAACAGCTACATGGCTTCCTATAGTATGTTTATAATTTCTATTATTTATTATTTAAAAATTGATATATTTTACCAGATGAATTTAATTTGTTTTTATCAATTTTTATATGAATTTATATAACAAGCGATATATAAAGGGTGTTCACTAGCAATTAAGCTGTAAATTTGTGAGTCTCTATGTATAGATTATTTATGAAAAAATAAATTATTTGTAATATTTACAATAATATTATTTTATTTATTTGAAGATAAATATATTAAAATAATGTTAATATAATTGTTGAAATAATTTTTTCATAAATAATCTACTTATGTAGCTTATAAGATAGACGATTTAAATTATTAAAATTAAATTCTTTTAATATGTCTTAGCTTTCACATCTATTTTAGTGATCAACCACATGATTAGAAAGGTTAAATCCATAAATTAGTGATCAATCAAGTACAAATCATGCAATTTTATACGGTAAAGATATTTAAAACTAAAAGTTATTTAACTCATTTGGTTCTGATCAAAATGTCACCACTTACATCATGCATTAACTTATTATTTTGTTTTCATTCATTTTTCATATTAAAAAAAATAATTTTCATTGGGTTCGTTTGGGATGTGAGTTGACTTTTTAATTTTTTGACTATTATAACTTAGGATTAAAAAGTCTTATTTGAAATAGATTTTTTGACTTTTTTTAATTTTTTTTGTGAGAGAAAAAATAAAATTATTATAAATTGAATATAATATTTTATCTTATTTGATTAAAATAGTCTATTTTATCTTAAATAGCTATTTTAGTCCAAATTTACTTGCCAAACCGGCCGTTGGTACAAGAGGTCAAGTGCTTAGATTATTATTTTTTTAATTTGAGAAAAATTATTTTAATTGAACTTTTTCAAAATTTGATCAAAAGATTTCGACCAAAATTTTTAAAAAACCATGTAAAATAAAAATAAGCATTTTTTTTTTTTTTCAATTAAAAAACCATTTATGCAAGTCTGCTGCTGACAATAAGGAAAAGAAAAGGAATCCTGGAAGAGAAGGTAGTATCCAATGTGGCAAGAAGCAACTGCATGACCATACTCCCCCACCTCAACTCATTTATTTATGGAAAATTACATATAATTGTATAAAAATAATTTTGAATTAATGATAAACCTTATCAATTTTAATAATTAAAAACATAATATTTTTCATGTATTTATAATTATTTAAAAAAAATTACACTGCATTATAATTTTTCTTGAATTTATTAAGTTCAAAAATCAAGTTTAAATTTGACTTGAAAATTAATCCAACTTAAATTGTGTCCATTTTATACTAATCTTACTTAAGCTTGGTTTGAAACTTGATAATAAAAAAAAAAATTATTGGATAATCAATTTTGATTGACTTGTTAATATCAATTCTAAATTAAATATAGATACTTATAATATATTTTATATTATTTAATATAAAAAATAATATATTTGCCTTATTATTTAGTAAATAATAGACGAACTAAATTCTTCAACTGAAATTAATTTTAATTTGAGTTTTACTCGTTTGTTAAATGAATCTAAAATTTGATTTCAGCTAATTTATTTACATAATAAATTAAACCGAGTTGAACCCGTACGTACCGAGCAGAGTTGGGCTGAACTCAGCCCAAAACAACTCGGTAGATTTGTTGTGGCAAGGGTTTATGGAGCCAGCAAGGCAATTGTAACAAAGTTCAAAATAATTCTGAATGCACACAATCTTTATCATCACCACATAAGAGTAAAAAAAAAAACTTGAATACAACGCCACCACATGAGAATACAGTAGATGCCGTCCTCTGATTCTCCTCCTCTCTATATGAGTCTCTCTCTCTACTCTCTCACTAAACTCCTCTCTCTCTCTGTCTCTCATCACCGCCACAACCACCGCAACCCACATTCCACGAAATGCAGTACAAGAATCTGGGCCGATCAGGGCTCAAAGTGAGCCAACTCTCATACGGCGCATGGGTCAGCTTCGGGAACCAGCTTGATGTGAAGGAAGCCAAGTCCCTCCTCCAATGCTGCAGAGACAACGGCGTCAATTTCTTCGACAACGCCGAGGTCTACGCCAACGGCCGAGCCGAGGAGATCATGGGTCAGGCTATCCGCGAACTGGGTTGGAAGCGATCCGACATCGTAGTGTCCACCAAGATCTTCTGGGGCGGGTCTGGACCCAACGACAAAGGCTTGTCCAGAAAACACATCATCGAAGGCACCAAAGCCTCGCTCAAGAGGCTTGAGATGGACTATGTGGATGTGATCTATTGTCATCGTCCTGATTCGTCGACGCCGATCGAAGAGACAGTGAGGGCAATGAACTATGTGATCGATAATGGGTGGGCGTTTTATTGGGGAACTAGTGAGTGGTCTGCTCAGCAGATTACGGAGGCTTGGGGGATTGCGGAGAGGTTGGATCTTGTTGGGCCGATTGTGGAGCAGCCTGAATACAATTTGCTGTCTAGGCACAAGGTAAGTAGGGCATGCATACCCAGATGGTAAAGATTTGTTTTTTTGGTTTATTTTCTTGTTAAAGTGTTTGGTAAATAGTTTGTGTTTGTGCTATTTTTTTTGGGTTTGTGTTTGTGTGGAATGGGTATTGCTATCTTTTGTGTATGTGCTTTATTGTTTTGTACATACCTTTTTTTTTTTTTTTTTTGTGTTTTTTTGTAATGGTTTGTGTTTGTGTGAATTGGGTATGTTTTCTTTTGTGTGTGTGTGTGTGTGTGTGTGTTGGGTGGGGGTTGTATCTATACTCGGTATCTATAAGGCCTAGGGTGAGTATGGTCCGGATTAAACCGAATTGGGGTAAAATCAGGATCAATTCGTTATTTACGGTTTTTGAAAAATTGAAACTAATTCAATCCGTTTAAATCATGGAACCAATCTATTTAAACATAGATTGGATCGGTTTAGGACATGAATTCACATAATTAAGGCCTCGTTTGGCAAGAGGCTAAAATAGCCAATTAGCCAAAAAGTTACCTTTTTAGCCAAAAAGCCAACAACCCATACCAAAAAGTCAAAGATTCCCTTTTCTCTCTACTTTTTGCACGTCGTTTCGTAATTAGCCAAAAAGTTGGCCCAAACATACAGGTTTTTCTTACCAACCTTTTTAGCCAATTAGCCAAAAAGTTACTAAATTAGCCTGTTCCCAAACGAGGCCTAAATAACAAAAACATATATATAATACTTTAATTTCATAAAAACATAAACATAGCGTTATATTAATTCCATAATAGTGACATGTCTTTCTATAATAGCGACATACTGTTCTAGAATTTAAACAACCATGAGAGAATTGGTTTCACCATAAATATTTAGATCATTACAAATTAAAACTAAAAACTAACAAACAAAAGTAATAAAAGAAGATATGATGCGGGTTTAGGTTTGAGTTTAGGTTTTATATGGAATAAGAGAAGATACTATGGGGGAGGATGTATAATAAAAATATAGACTATTTGTATACGGTCCAGATCGGTTCCAGTCCGGAACCGGGGTTAAATCCAAAACCAATCCATGGATTATGAATTTTTAGTTCTTCAATCCGGAACCGAACTACGAATTCAAAAAATCAATCTAAATCTATCGGATTGGACCGGACTGGATCAAATTACGAATTTCACGAATTCTTTGCTAAGCCCTAATAAAGCCAACACCTCTCTTGGTGGGGATGGTACACTATTTTTCCCCCCCAAATATCCGTAACATGATAACTGCTCCAAAGCTTCAAATAAGTGTCATACTTATCAACTATGTTACTGGACTCTTCAAAATAAATCAATTGACCACGTTGTTGGACACATGACACTTGGACATGGACAAGGGTATGAGATATGTATAGAATCCTTTTCGATGAATACTTCTTATATAATTGTATATAACACTATACATATTATTGTGTAATTATTATAAATGTCTTTTTGAAAATGTAAATTACATATACTACCCTTTTATTTCACTTACTTGATTAAAAATATAAGGTTGCGTTTGGTAGAGTTTTGTAAATATGATTTGAGAGTATGAGTTGTATTTTAAGTTTATGAGTTGTGAAATTATGATTTGAGTGTAGAAATTTTGTTTGATTATGGTTTTTGAATAGAGTGTTGAATTGAGTTTTGAATTGAGTGTGAAATTGAGTTTTGAAAGTTTGATTTGATATGTGAAGTAAGAACATTTGTTTGGTTACGAGTTTTGAAAAAAGTTTTCAAAACTTAATTCAAGTTGTTATAACTCATAACAAAACATACTATTTGTTTGTTGCTGATAAAAAAAAAATTAACAAAACATACTACTTTCGCACTATTAAAATTTTTGATCAACACTCATAACCAAACTCTTTTTAAAATTCAATTAAAAAAGTTTATTATTAACAGAAAATAATATTAATCAAATTTTTAATTGAAAATACTACAAAGGAAATAATTTTTTTTTCAAAATAAATATTCAAAAAATTTAAATCATAAATATTTAAATAATTTAAATAATCTAAAAAATTTAATGAGTAAAAAATTAAAATAAATATTCAAAAAAATTTTAAATCGTAAAAATTTAAAGAATTTAAATATTAAAAAAATTTAAATAATTTAAAATGTTAATATTTTAAATTTAAAAACAACTCTACATTCAAATCGTAACCAAACATATAAAACAAAACTCAATTAAAAAATTATTTTTAAAACTCATAACCAAACATATAACTCGAAACTCCATTTACTTTCGCAACTCTACACTCAAATCATAACCAAATACACAACAAAAAAATTAAAATATTTAAAAATATTTTTATAAAATAGAGTTTGAATTTATTTTTATAAAATATTTTAAAATTTAAAAAATTAAAATCGTAATATTTTGAAATTAAAAAATTAAAAAATCGTAACATAGTAAATCTTAACAAAATTAAAATATTTTTAAAATATTTAAATATTTAAAATATTAAAAAAAATTAAAATATTGATTTGAATTGAGTTTTGAATTATGTGTTTGGTTATGAGTTTTGAAAAGTAATGATTATGTTTTGAATTGAGTTTTGAGAAATGGGTGTACAATTATGATTTGAAAGCTCAAAACAAACAATACACTCAAATCAATAGGTGAAACTATAATTGAGAGGCTTACCAAATGGAGCCTAATTTTTTTTGCAGAGTCTGCACACCCTTATATTTATAGTTTGATGTGTCCAATCTCTAGAAACATATTTGCACCCGACATCCATGCCCGAGTCCATGTAATATAGCTTATCAAATTCAATTGCTTCAAATAACTGTTGTGACACACAAGTAGTGTGTGCCCACCTCTAGTTATCTCCTATCTATCTATCTATCTATCTATCTATACTATTATAAAGGGAAGACTGGTCTATATCTATCTATCTATACTATTATCTATATCTATCTGTACTATATATGAAAGGAAGGCCAGACTTGGTGTATATGTCGCATACCTTTTAATTTGTCCAAAATAGCACATGGTGAGCATATGAGCTCCCACCTAGTGCACTTGCTTTCAAAAGTTAATTTTGGAAAGAAAAAAAGGATCAAAAGAAGCGTCTGGGAAGATAAACGGCTTGCATTGGTGGATGATCTCAGTATAGGATGACACTGGCTTCCAACTTTACAAGTTATTGACCATAAGTTTTTTGAGTTTCTATAGCTTGAATAGGGACATTTGTTTCTGCTTCTCATTTTTTCATTTGTTCCTCTGTTATTGCATGATGTAGTCCCGGTCATTGGTGCTTTTGACTCAATATAATATTCCTTTTCGCTGTTGTAGCTGCATATTTGGCCTCTAAATTTGGGGATTTTGATTTGGTTGATTATACATATTACTTGGCTATAATTCTGACATATTTTTGCCATACTGCAGGTTGAGTCTGAGTACCTCCCTCTGTACACTAACTATGGTCTAGGTCTTACCACTTGGAGTCCACTTGCATCAGGAGTTTTGACTGGAAAATATAACTCTGGAACCATCCCACCTGATAGTCGGTTTGCATTGGAAAATTACAAGGTAAACCTATTTGGAAGTTACAATTTTGTTTGCTGAAGTACCTATTTATTTAAAGTTTTATCATAATTTATATTTGGCTTAGTTAAATTTGCACTTCGAGTCTCCTGTAATTTTTGGTGAAAGTGCTCTCTGCATAATTCATCTTTTAACTTTGTTAACTAGCTTTATTAAAATAAAAACAAGAAGACATTCATCTGTGGGTGGCTAAGTAGTTTTTATGTGAAATATATGGATGCATAGATTCATTTGTGAAGATATATTGGCATATGCAATGCTACATTAATTTCTGTAACATGGGATAGTAATCCCAATTTTCATTGAGTAGGTAAACTAGGTTGTAGAGAACGGACAGCACTCTTTTTCCTCCCTCTTTTCTGTTGAGCACTGCTATATTTCACTGGTTCTTGTTCTTCATTTGTATCATTTACATGGTAGAATCTCATTCTTTTGGTTTTCTCCTTAATTTTCTCTTCAATGCAATGTTCCAATCACAAGCATCCTTTTAGGATGTGACACAAAAAAGGTGAAACTAACCATTTAAAAATAACATTTTGATTTAGTTTTCTTTTCCTTCTAAATCTTCAAATTTCAGAATTTATCACCAACTTGGTTTGGGAAATGAAATCAAAGCCAGAAAATCAGAGAAGTTGGGGGAGTTGGTGGCTTACATCCATCATTTGGGGACATTGATTGTCAGCATCTATACAAAAGTCCTAGTCTAGTTTTCATTTATCTTTTCTACTCCAACCTGAGCAGTTTTATGCAAAGTTGATCTTACAACCCATGCATTTTTTTCAGACTATTGAACATGCAAGTTGAATTGGTTTGGATAAGCCCTCCAATTTACTTAATGATTGATTTGTTACGGGGTTTAAGGTGTTATCCGTGTCTTGGTGTATAGGTTGACTTTGTAACCTTCATTGACTCCTATTCCTTATTATTTACCAGTAGCATAGTTGAATTTTGCATTTTCTTTTCTGTTTTTTAATTTTCTTTTCATGGTTCCGAGTGCTGAGAACTGCAAATAGGATTACTGGATTATGTGGAACATCCTGATCTGGGCATCTACCATAAGCTAGTTGTGTAGTTGATGATTTGACATTTTCATACTTCTAACTTGTGGTGCCTCACCAGCATCTTTATATTATATTATTTTTGTCTTTTCATATATCTGATTTTTATCTTTTTGTATGGTAGAACCTTGCTAGCAGATTATTGGTGGAGGATGTGCTGAAAAAGGTTAATGGATTGAAACCAATTGCAGACGAACTAGGTGTGCCTTTATCTCAACTTGCAATCGCGTGGTGTGCTACAAACCCTAATGTCTCATCTGTTATTACTGGTGCTACAAAAGAGTCTCAGGTCAGTTTTGTCTTAAGGGTGCAATTATGGGGTTCTGTGGTTTAGTTTAGTTTTTATTTGATTTTCTTTTGATTTTCTCTACCTAGGTTGGTTTTGTATTTCAAAGCTCATGCTTTTGCAAATGGATTTCACTTGTGAAGTTTTGTCCTTCTTTTAGCATTTTTTTCTTCATGAATTGTTTGTGTTAATGAAATAGATTTTGTTCTAAACAAAGAAATGAAAAATAGAGAAAATATCTAAAAATTAGGATACGGGTACAGCCAATATGCATATGGAAAATATATATGTATAATTTTTAGTATTGTATTATAGATGAACTCAAACCATTCTTTGAGCCAATGGCCAACCACTTTATGTTTTTCTAGTAGGTCCTACACAAAATTCATTTCAATATCAAATCTACATTGTTTTTATCGTCCTTGTACATTTTCTTTTTATTCTTTATATGTTATATGCAATAGTGTTGTATACAAGTTTAATTGCTTGTTTAACTGTTTAAATCCAATTTTAGTGTCATTAAATTTTCTGATTTATCTTCCCCTTTTAAAAATAAATAGATATAGATATGGATGGCTATGGGATACACATTTACTATGTAAGCATTATGCAAAGACATTTAAGGTTGATCTTGCAATGTGTCACTAAACCATGTGGCATGTATGCTCTGACTTCATTAATGTCTCATTTTCATTGGTCTTTCTTTTTGTCTCTAATGTATATATACATATATATATGTCCACATTAAAAGCCATGATTTTTCATTAATGCAGATTCAGGAGAACATGAAGGCCGTTGATGTCATCCCATTACTAACACCTACGGTGCTGGAGAAGATTGAGGCTGTTGTTCAAAGCAAGCCAAAGCGTGCAGATTCGTATAGGTGAACGTAGAATTTTTTGCATTGCCTTGCGTTTTTATCTGTAGTAGTACTCTGAAGACTTTACGTGGTTTGCCATTTCCGAAGTGTGTAGAGAACACACTTCATTTGTTACAGATGGTGTTGCCTGATGGTATCTTTTGCGTCCGCCTTTTGGACCTTTTAATTTCTCAAGCAATTGAACAGATATTGGTTGCATTGTTTCATTATATCTTGCATTTGAATAGATGAAAAAGTACTATCTGGGTGTATTACAGTTGGAATATTAAGTAGTGTTCTTTTTTTTTTGGAGGAAAAAGTAGTGTTCTTTGTTATTTGCTTTGGTTTCAATATTGATTTTAATTATTTTTTAGTTTAAATTTAATTTTGGAGAAACATGAGTGAAAATAGTGTGGCCATTCAAATTTCCTGTGTTGGGTCGTAAAAAAGCACACTTGTTTGTTGTAGTTTTTTTAATTTTGGGGAAACATGAACTCCCTTCAAGTGAAGCTACATATTCTGTTTTTTGAATTTTATTGTCAAATGACAATGTTGACAACCAATAGAGTGATTATTCCTTACATTTTATAATTAATCGAAATACATCTGATTCAGAGAACAACAAACAAGATTTTTAAGGCCTAAATATTTGCCTAAGGATGAGGATGATAAGAGAGAATGGCAAATACAATATGCGTCATGGTAAGTAAAAGCAGTACAACGACAGCAAGAAGTAAAAGAAATGACCATGGATTGTTTGTTGAAATAATTCCTCCTTGAGTTTGCCATCCATGCATTCCGATGATGCCTACGATGTTCATTCACTTTTGTGAGAATTTCAAAGTGAAGTGGCCGTGGTTTAATTCCCTACAGTTTATAATGGATTATCTCTCTCATCTGTGAACGCAAGCAGGTTTGTGTCAAGCCCGTAAATCATTGTGTTCGGGTGATTGTGCTTGCTTCCGTTTGTGTTTGGGGATATGAAATAAATCCCAACAATAAGGAATAATGATGAAAACCATTTCTGATAATTTTCTGGTTGCTTAAACTTATTTACTTTACCAATTCAAAGACTGGGGAAAAGCAATCCGCTGGTAGACTGCTCAGTGAATCTACAAGATGGAGTGTCGTCAAAGTCATATTTGATTCGATTATGTGTTAATCTTTATATTACTGTCCTAATAGTCACACGCATGGTTAGTTTGAAGAAGTTATTCTATTCTAAGTGTTAAAATGCAATATAGCAAGGTGAATCATGCTTCAAACAAATAAAAAAAAAAAACTAAGTGGATCACAGACTCCACATTCGAACCCAAATACTTGAAAAAATAGCATTATACACACACAACAAAGTTAATTGTCTTTGAATTTTCTTGACAACCAACCAACCAGTTCATTGGTTATTCATATTTTGATCAGCAAAAAAGAAGCTTATTGATGGGCTTATTGATGGAAAAATATACGAAGTATTATACAGAACATTAATAAAAAGGAGAGTGCAAAAAACATCACAATAAAACATCAAGATCCCAACTAGGTTGGCACCAAGATGTACACAAAATCATCTACCAACACAAACTCCAAGATCCAAGTTGGTGAGTAACCAACATACAGAGCAAAACAAAACAAGCAAAACACAAACAACCACAAAACTGCAATCACCAATATCCACAACAGCCAATGACAAAATCACCCCTTGCAACTCTAAACTCCACTCAGCAAACAGCAACAACAGCATTTCAACACCAAAATCAGCAACATAAACAGCATCTCAGCATCATATCAGCATCTCAGTAGCATCATAGCATTAGTAACAGCATCTCAACAAAAGCAGAGTTCCTGATCTGCAAAACCAACACTTCAACCCTGCCTAGTGCAAACAGAACAGGAAAGTCCATAGCTGCCAACAACAATCTCAACCCCCACCTATACATGCTTGAACCTGGTTAAGATTATACATAAAGTCACTAACCGAGAAATGCCACCCGTTTGATGATGAAACCAACCAAATAGCCACCCTAGCTTTAATCAAATCAGAAAGGTCCCCAACATCTACAACAGCACCATTAAATGTACAATATTGCTTAGCTTCCATATAGACCACAGGGCCACCAGAGGGACAGTCCTCCAAATCTTTTTTTTCTTGCTTCAAAAACACACCACCCTCCCACCAACTCAGCAGATTAGCAACAGAACCTGGAATAACCCACTGCAACCCCCACCAAGCTAATAAAGATGACCAGACCTTCCACACAAAAGAGCAATGCAACAGCACATGAAGAACTGATTCCTCCTCAATTTTGCAGAAGCAACACAAGGAAGATGCACCTACAGCAAGAACCCCAATCCTTCGTGGGAAAACTGAAGCTTTAATCTTGTGCTTCCACGCAAGCCAGCCAAAGAATTGCACTTTAGAAGGTAAGCCATTATTCCAGAGCAACTTACTTGGTCTAGATACAGTACAAACACCCATAGTGACAGAACTGTACAAAGAAGATATTGAAAACACACCTGTGGAATTGGTTGTCCACCGTGGGTAATCCACTCTTCCCAAGCTAACTGCAGGGGCAGATTGAAGAACAGAGACTAATCTCAACATTTCTACCTAAATTTATAATCCAAACACAACCTTAGAAAAGAACACAAGGGATATGAGGCTATAGTGTAACCTAACTAGGATGATAAGTGAGAATGGAAAAAACAGTCTGTGTGAGGGCAAGAAGAAGCGATACAACGGCAACAAGAAAACCAATCCATGACCATGGACTATTCAAATAATTTCTCCATAAGTTTGCCATCCATACGTTTCGATGACGCTGACAATGCTCATTCACTTTCTTGAAAATTCCAGAGTAAGTGAAGTTAAGCGATGCTTTGGATTCGATGCTCAACTCCATAAGCTCGTCGAAGATCAGTTTATCATTGCTCAACCAATTCTCGATGATTCCGCCATGGCGAAGCAATGCCACATCCTTTGGGGAATTTATGAGACATTGTATGAATTTTACATAGTCATTGACATTTCTCGGAGCAGGATCTAAAAAGCTGTGCTGCTCGTATTCCATTAGCCTTTGAAGGAGAAACAGTCTGGTGTTTTTTGCAACCTTTATGGGCGGGATTTCCATTACACCATTTTGGAACTTAATTTCCAAGTTATTTCCTTCCATTTTCTTGAACTTAACCCCAGCCTTTTGGAGTTCTGTTGCATGATTTATGGAGTACAATTCTATATCTGTTTCCATAGTAATTGACGCCTCAGCAGCTACGGGAACAGACAAAGCTTTATGTAACAGGTCGACTAGATGTCTGATCTCTGGAATTTGAATTGGGTTATTAGGTGATGGTTTTAAAGGATGACCTACCAAATCTTCGAAAAAATGTAGGGGTAAATCAATGAGGTTGTCTCGTGGATCATCTTGAATCTTAGTCGCATTGAAGAATTCAACTAGGACAAAGAATGGAAGAGATTCACCAGACGTTGAAATTAAATCACACCGCACCTCATGTAGTTTTCCTGGTATATTGAAGATATGGTCATGCGGATCTCTCAGTTCCTCCATGGCATACTTGCGAAATAACTCAATGACGAAGCAACTTTTAAGAAGCATAATGTGAAAACGCGAAATACGCGCCCAATGAGGGTCATCAGATTGGGAGACTCTTTCTACCATGGCCTCGACGAATTTCTCTACTACACTTGTCTTATCATCTCTGCCTCTGAGGTATACCCCTATATCATACTCATGATCCCCTAAATGATACAGAATACGTATACCAAGCACTCCGTTGATATCAGATAAGATTCTTTGACGCGTATTTTCATCCACGGTTTACGTTCCCCACCTGCTGCTGCTGCTGCTGCTGCTACTACAAACCCCCTGCATGTATGTAACAACAAACAAAACAAATATTCCAAAATTAAAATTAAATAAAATGAAAAGGATGCAGTGATCAAGCCGCAACTCACAGTTACAGATCTGGGGCTGGCATGAAGAATATATTTCTTATGAAGCAAATTTTCTACTGCTTCAAAAAACAATTCGTTGTTTATTTTATTTCAGAGAAAATTACATTGATCTAATTTGAGTTTTAGAATAAATACATCAAACTTCACAATTTTAGTATAATTAGATTGATCTCTTTTTTAGTAAAACCAAATTTTGAACTCAAATTTTCAGAAAATTGAGTTTTGTTTTTCAATTTTTTTTGTTTTTGTTTTTGTTTTTAGTATTTTTTTAAAAATATGTTCAGTAAATTTTTTACATTTTAGATGTACTTCACTTAGATGTATCTAAAAACTAAAATATTTAAAAAAAATCAATAAATACACAAAAATATAAAATATACTGATTTTTTATTTTTATTTTTTTGTATCTTTGGTATTTAGTGAATTCTTAATTTTTTTTTCATAAATATCATATTTTTTAAGTATATTTATGTTAGGTGTATCTAAAAATTTAAAAAATTACTTAAAATATTAAAAAAATCAATAATAACAGAAAACCATAGAAAATAAAAAATTCAAATTTTAGAAAAGATGATTCAACCAAACAAGGTGATTATTTTTCTATCTATTAATGAAAATGAAACGAAATAATATGTGAATTAAAATAGGAAGGGAAGTCAATGTAATTATACCAAAATAATAAGACTTGTATTTTCTCCAAATCTCAAAGAAGATCAGTGTAATTTATCTTTTATTTTATTATTATTTTTGTGTGTAAATATGTGTGTCAGAGGAGAGAATATATTCTACAGTATACACTCTTTTTTGGAGTATGTACCATATGTAAGTTATGTCATTTGTGGTATTAATATCACAAATGTCATAACTTAATCACTTTCATGTCATAACTAAAAAAAAAAAAAAACACAATAGATCATAACTAAATCACTTTAATGTCATAATTAAAAAAAATACAATGAATCACGACCAAATATCATTTAAAATATAACTAAAGATTTTTTGGTTGTAATTAAAATAATAACTACAATAAGTCATAACCAACATCACACTAAGTCATAATTAAAGATTACAATTAAACACCACTTGAGACATAATTAAAAACTTTATCTGTCATTACCAAAATACAAATCACAAAAGGTCATAATTAAGTCATAACTAACACTATAATAAGTGATAACAAAATTATAACTAACACTATAATAAAAATCATAATTAAGCATATAATACACAACTTTTTTTGACATGTGTATTATAGAATTTTCTTCTAACCCCTCTCTCTCTCTCAATTCTTTTTCTTTCCGTCTCATGATTTGGCTTTGGATAAATTAAATTTTACCTCCATGACATTTAGGAAATATATAGTTAATCTCATACTTTTGACATAATATATTAATTTCTTTTTAAGTTTCAATTTACATATCATAGTTAAAATATTTTTCATTAATAATTCGTTAATCATATAAATAAAAAAATAATATTACCTTATCTTTTCTATTAAAATGTATATATATTTTTACTTATTTTAGTTTCAGTAAACTTAATAAGGAAACTATTGCCCTCGTTCTTATATTTTATCAGACAGCCAGTGATTAAAAACAACCATGGATGCACCAATTTATGGAGTATACATATTTTGAAAAAAAAAAGAGGTTATACAGCCACAAGAACATAGAACTTACTTGTTAAAGTGAAGCTTCACTTCTTCCTCGATTAAACTATATGGTGTTTATACTTCTCAGTAGAAGAGCGATATACATATATGAATCATATGCTTGAATCAGGAGATGAGAGGCCAGATATCACTTTATAGAAACCTACACAGGTTTTTTCTCAGATGGTGACATTGCAAAGTGAGTTGTAAGGTCATGTTTGATTCCACAAGACTAATAGTGAGGTATTAATAATATATTATGATAATATATTATTAATAATAGTGAGGTATTAATAAAAAAAATTTAAATTTTCAACTCAACAATATAATTATTAGAATTGTTAATTAAAATATATTATGATTAAAAATTAAAAAGAAAACAGTTTTGTTCTAGTTTTCAGAAAACCGTTTTCAGAAAATTCTACTTTTTTATTTTTCATATTTTAATGTTTTCAATGAATTTTTAAATATTTTAAGCATTTTTTAAAAAATTTTTAGACACACCTAACATAAATACACTTAAAAGTATAATATGTGCGGATTTTTTTAAAAAAAAATGCACTAACACCAAAAAATACAAAAAAAAAAAAATTGAAAATTTAGTACATTTTCATATTCTTGTGTATTTATTAATTTTTTAATATATTTTTTAACAAATATTTTACTATTTAGATACATCTAAGTAAAGCGTATCTAAAAAAATAAAAAAAAAATTACTTAAAATTTAAGAAATATTCACTAAAAACAAAAAAACACGAAAAATCAAAAACTTAATTGTTAAAAAATTGAATTCAGAAAACTGAAACCAAACACACTGAATGTAATTTTCAAAATTATAGGAGATATTTTGTTTTTTAAATAAATTTTAAAGAATATATTTATAAAAATAAAAAAATGAAAAGATGTCTTAAGGTCTTGTTTGGAAATAGACTTTTTTTTAATAACTTTTTAACTTTTTGACTAAAATATGATGTAAAAAAACTAGTATATTTAGGATGGCTTTTTAATTTTTTAAGAAAAAATGTGTAAAAAGTAGAGAGGAAAAGAAAATTTTGACTTTTTAATATAAATTATTAATTTTTTAATTTTTTTAATAATTTTTTTTGACTAAAATTATCACTTACCAAACAGGACTTAAGTTGTAAGTGCCTATCCTACCTTGATTTAAATATTCGTCGGCCTGTCTTTTGCAATTGTGTTTCCCATTAACAGTGAGTCCCACACATGGTAAACTAACAGTGAGTTTCACGGTAGACTAACAAAAAGTGAAGTCTTCTCATTTTCTTTATCCCTAACAGTGAGTCCCACATGGTAGACTAACAGTGAGTCTCACAGTAGACTAACAAAAATGTAAAGTCTTCTCATTTTCTTTATCGCTAACAGTGGTTAGGGCGGTGTAAAATGCCGTTGAAATCCAGCAACTTTAGCAAGCCACCAAGCTAATTGTAAATACTTTCACACACACACAATCAATTCCCAACTAAACCTAATTCACAACCCCAAAGACATCTCATTCAACTCTATGTCTGCCTCTTCCTGCTCCTCGCCTCTGCCGCTACGTTGCCAATCGCCGCCATTGTTGATTTCGTCTGTGACAGTGAAATCAGCGCTGCCCGTGGTTCACACATATATGCAAACAGATTTGTGCATCAGGGATCTTCCTATTTTATTTTTCTACAAAATGTGTACCTACCTTGGAAAATTTACTTGTAAAAGTTCTTGACTGTTATGCTTTTATTCATATATATGGTCATGCAAATTTATAGGGGACTATAAGTGCATATGTTTATATTAATAATTTTTATTTTTATATATCATCATTGTAGATTTTTTTATATATAATAAACTGTGAGCTAAAATTCAGTAAATAACAAATATTTAAAAGATTTATGAATATTGTCCTTATAAGAATTGAAACAGTCAGATTTCAATAATAAATAAGTTCAATAAGCAGTATTCATACATTTCAGTGTCATGTGAAATCATTACAGTTATACATGGTACATCTCATAACAGAATAGTTTAGTAGGTCTTAAGGACCGAACAGCCAGTTGATGACCATCAATACAGTAACAGTAGTCCCAAAGATTAGAACTGACAGAGATCTTCAGAATAAAGAATAATAGCAATAGCAGTAACAGTTAGTTGCTATGGATGCCAAGAGTATAATTTACAAAAGTAGGACAACATTTATTCAGTAAACAATATCATTTCAGAAAGTAGTACAGTCAATCAATCAGAAAATAACTATAATTGAATATAACTTTACAATATTGTTACTCACAGTGGGTTCCTCGATATACGTGCTTACATGCACTAAAATTACGGCATCCAATCTAAAAAAACAGATTCAAGCACAACTCAATTATAATCATGCCATTATGTTATTCAATCATTTCTATTTCTATTCAGTTCGTTGTTTACTTGATTGATTTCTATTCGTTGTTCAATCATTCGGTTCTAACTTTCGTTCTACATTCATTTGTGTTCATGAGATGCAAATGCACATGAAAGCACTTTAAAACCATGCAAATTGAGGCCTAGAAGGTAGAAAAGAGGAGCGAAAACAAAATTGGGACCACCCTAGCTGTCGCACGTCCGGGACCATCTCCTCACGTGCCTCCCACACCTGCAATTTAAGCAGAATGCTCCTAAAATCTGCCTGTTTGGCCCAAGTCGTCACGCTGGTGCCCCAAGCCGCACTTGCGGTGCTTGTCCAAAACAGTTCGAAATTTGCTCTGTTATGGCAATGCATTTCTTTACAAATTTCAATTTTATTATCATACAATTCAACTCAAAATCCATGAGAATGACCTGGACTTACAAATTCTAACATCAAATATAAATCATGGCTTTAATTCAACACAATTTTTCCCATGAAAACCAAGTAAACTTTTTGAAATGAAATGTATAGACATAGATATACATGTTTGCACTTTAAAACTTCACATCCCATGGAATTTCCTTGCAAATTGAAAACCCATGCAAGAAGTAATGAGTATGAACACAATAAAATCATGCATGCCCAAAACTAGAATTAATTCTTCCAATTAGTTGATCAAAGACTCCAAAACTATTATAAACTATGAACCTTGTGTTTCAAACTTCCAAGTCCAAACTTCATGATGAAAGCTCTTTAAAACTTAGAGAATTCATGAAGTTCATGCAAGAAAATGTATGTGTAAACAAAAATATCATATAATCATGCTATGCATGTTGAATTTAAGGCCAATTTCCTTCAATTCTTTCGTAACTTAGCTTGCATGTTCTACTTTGTCAATTCCAACATTAAAGCTCCCAATTAACCAAGAATTCATCCTAATTGACCCTTTGTCTTAGAAGATGATGAGTGTGGGAAGTTTAATTTCAAGAAATGTGAATGAAAATCTCACCTTAAATTGATGAATTGTGAAAAGCTAATTGTTTTTCTTCAATGTTCTTCCTCACCCTTATTCTTTTCTTCTCTTCCTTCTCTTTGTTGAATTCTCAAAGTCTCTCCTCTTCTCTCTCTCTTAGGTATGCGTCTATCTAGGTGCAAGAAAGTCCACTACACTTCTCTCCTCTATTCAATTGATGAGTAGTAGTACACTAACTCTTTTCTCATACATACATTAGACCTAAATTAATTAGGTTGATAAATCAATTAAAATCAAATTCACTCAAATTAAATTAATCTCCAACATTTATAACTTCAATCAAACTAATTTTAATTTTATTAATGTGAATTAGGCTCTAATTGCCTATCCTAAAATTTAATTCTACCTTGTTAAAATTAGCAAATCAGACAGGTTTATTTCATCTCCTCAGATACTTGTTTACAGTAACACTACAATAGAAATCAAGTCAATGCATAAAACACATGGCACGTAATTCACAATTAGTACATAATCACATAATCAACACTAATCACATAATTTACTTCATTAAGGAGGTGGTTGTCACAATCACTCTATCAAAACACTAACCATTTAGTCTCTTTCTTTTTGATCCATTAAGTTTCTTTTTCTCTCTCTCTCTGATCATCACTTAATTTCATGGCTACACAATTCAGTCCATGTTCTTCCTCTTTATCCACTTTCTCAACCTCTTCATTCAAGCATAAGACACATCTCTGCACAAAATTCATCATTGTCCCATGAAGAACATATTCCTCCAAATAGGTATCCCAGAATAGCTCAAGAATCCACTCAAGAAAGCATTTTGAGCTCAAATCCTCAAATGGGTATCCTCTAAATGCTGTTTCTTTGCATGACGGTTAGTTTTCAATTCCTCAATCTTTCCATGTTTTGTTCTTGTTAACTGCATATGTATATACACGTATTCTTAATTAATAGTTGTTCAATCTTTTTCAAAAGACTCCATTTTCTGGTTTTTGGTTCTCAGTTACTCTGATTTGTTTTTATGTTTGCTTAATTGTATTCATATTTGTTTTTGCACAAATTATAAATTGTCTGTTAGGTATTTATGCTCTGTCCCCAGTGAGAATTCTCATTGTGGATATTCTAAAGAATTCTTGTTTGAATTGACGAGACAGAAATGAAGGCAAATTTTTTTTTTAAAAATAATTTAATTTTGCTCTTGCCGGTCGACTGGCCAGTCGATCCCCCAGAAGTCCTGTGGTTTGATGAAAGCTACAGTAATTACTGTTGGAGTGTCTGATATCAAATAGAGGAATTGGTTATATTTTTACTCAGATTTGATAAAATATTTGGCGAACCGTTGGAGATGCTCTAAGCAAGTGATTCGTTGATAAAAAAATAAGATACTTTTAAGTGTCTTTTCATCCATAGTCTATCTTCTCTACATACTACTACAACTCCCTGTATGTAACAAACAAATATTCCAAAATAAAAAAACAAAAATAAAAAAGGACACAATAAAAGAGTAGTTAGTGTAAATTATGTTAAAAGTATGGGGTTGGTTGTATTTTTTCAAATCTCAAGGAAGGTTAGTGTAATTTATTTAATAAATAAAAAAAAATTAAAAAAAAGAAAGAAAGGTTCTACAGCTACAAGAACATAGAACTTGTTAAAGTGAAGCTTCACTTCCTCCTCCATTAAACTATATGGTGTTTATACTCTTGAGTGTTAGAAATAATAAACATGATTTTAGTTCAATTAATTTACATATTTTTAGAAGTAACTATTTATGTATTGTTCATGTATTGTCAATATTCATGTATTTTTGAAGTTCATGTATTCCTAGAATGAATATATCTAGAAAGATTCTTGTATGGTACACTGGATGTAGAAGATGTATTGGTCTCTTAGTTTGTTCATTAGTCTATAAATACCTCATGTATCTAAGTGTTCTAAAGAAGTGGAATCAAATATTGAGAGTTAAGAATGTTGAAAGTGGGAGGGGGGTGCATACCGGTTGTGATGGTATACAAAGAGAGGAATTAATTAAATAAACATTCATTTTATTCAAACTTAAACAAATTATACAAAACAAAGCAAATTATCTGTTAACTCTCAAACTCTTTGCCTTTTTAGAAATCTCCCACTCCTAGAGATGTTGTTCTCCCACTCTTGGAGATGTTATGTTTTTCCCTAGAGATTACATTTCTTCTCCCACTCTATCTAAAATAATCACACAACTTATCTATTTATAGATTTCACAAACGTGTGTGTGTGCACTACAATGCGTCTTCCTTTCTTAAGCTTTATCAATGGAGCTTCATTGAAGCTTCCTCTTCCTTTCAACTGCTTCCATTTTCTTCTTCATTTTGAACTTCTTCTCTTCACTCTTGAATGCTCTGACAGTTTTTTTTCTCTTCTCTGGAATTTAGTTGTGGTGATTCACAAAGAGAGGAATACAATTGAATAAACACTCTGTTTATTCAAACTCAAACAAATTATAGAAAACAACGCAAATCTCTCTGTAAACTCTCATACACTCTCCACTCTCTTAGAAATCTCCCACTCCTGATATTGTTGCTCTCCCACTCCTTGAGATGTTATGTTTCTCCCTGGAAATTACATTCCTTCTCCTACTCTTTCTAAAACAACCACATGACCTATCTATTTATAGATTTCACAAACATGTGTGCGCGCTACAATGTGTCTTCCTTCTTAAGCTTTATCAACAGAGCTTCCTTGAAGCTTCCTCTTCCTTCTAGTTGCTTCCATTTTCTTCTTCATTTTGAACTTCTCTTATTCACTTTTGAATGCTCTGGCAGCTTCTTCTCTTCTCTGGAATTCACCATCTTCAAATTCAAATTGAGTTTGTTTTTCCAACAAAGAATTCATTTTCCCTCTTGCAATCTCTCTAGCATGTGTGATCCCTCGTATTTCCAATAGTTAGAAGAGTATATTTCATATGAATCATATATGCATGAATCAGAAAGTGAGAGGGCATAGATCACTTTATAGAAACCCTAATCTTTTTTAGCACTTCAAGTCAAGTTACTCTTCACTTTCCAATGTAATTAAGGGACATTTTTTTTCTTGGTTTTAGTAATAAAATACTCATTCCTCAAAAAAAACTTTTCGGCATAATTAAAGTAATGCAACAAATGTACCTTTCATGACTTTAAAAGTAAGTCTTCTACCAAATCAACTCGTTTGAAGGTGACCGGATTTGAAAAGAAAAAGAAAAATAAAGATGAAATTTTATTATATTTAATTTATTATTTTAAATATTTATCTAAATATATAATCTAAACAAGGTGACAATAAATCTAAACTTGGACATTCTTTTATTTTATTCCATACTATCATATACGTATTTTCAAAATCCAGCTTTAAAATCGAACCCTTTTTACCTGATTGGCTATAAAAACTCCATCATGAATATTCATGTGCCACCAATTAAAAAAAGCAAATTGGTCCACTACACTACAAAAAAAAGTAACTTATAATGGCGCTAGGATCAAAGCGCTTTAAAAAACGTGATGATATATCTCAGTGGCAAATGCGCTTTTCAAAACGTGATATCACCTAATGCCCTTTGAGTCTGAATGAGATAAGGCTGTTTAACTTCACAGAGACTTAACCCCATATCTATTCAAACATTTCCAAATGGCTCTCTCTCTCTCTCTCTAAAATTGTTCTCTTTCACTAGCCCTAAGGAGCCGTGGATGTAACCAGCAATGAACTTCTTAGAGTTTATAGATCTACAAAGAGATTGATGTTTCTAATCTCAACAGTTTCTTGTCCAATCTGGATCTTGATTTCGATTTGTGAACTAGGTCTTAGGATTTGATATTTTCCTTCGATTCCTTTCGATTTTTCGATGTCTTTATCGATCTGGGTCTTTGTTTTTCATGGATTCAGGTATCCAATCGCTCTTGATTTGAAGTTGCTGAGTTCACTTGAGATACATAGCTTTCATGGTAGCAATCTTGTATTCGATTTACTAGTTTTCATATATGCTCAAATTTATTATTGAAAGTTGTTAGGGAAAATATATGATTCCTAGTTGTAACCAAATTGAATTGGGTCTCCACAAAATTAGATATAATATATGAAAATATATTATACCTAAACCAAACCAAATTAAAATTCTTTTTCCAAAACCAATTGGGTCCCACACTCCAATAAAGAGGTATACCCAACAAAAATTATTGTATTTACATTTGATTAGGGTTTTGATTTTCATTCTAGGGCTTGTTCTTCATCGAGTCTGATCTAGACTTGCTGTGAGTTCACTCAAGATTAAGAGATTTTCATCACTACACAGTAACGATTTGGATCTGTGTTCTATTTATACATAAACTCTTGCTTAGGTTTCTATTTTCGTTGGCGATCTAGGTTCTCATCTCTTCCATAAATGATGGCTCGAAATTGGTTTGGATGATTTGGATCTGATCTAGGGTTATGTTTCTCTCAAGTATGGTTGTTTTATATTTTTTAGTTCCATAATCGTTCTATGTTTTTCTCTTACTTTTTCTCTATTTCTGCTCTTTATTCGATGATCTCACTACATATGTGTGTTTATATAGTTTTATATGTTTATCTAAGACATCTTTGAAGAACATTAATCATCACTGGTTTTGTTGTGTTTTCTTAAACAAGGATTAGTGCTTAGATTGACAATTGGTTTTTGGTCATATAGCACTAAAATCTTCTGATTTGGGTATCTGTTCTTGAATTCTTTGTGTTATCTCAATGAATTTACTCCTTTATAACCAAGGGGAGGTGATTGAGACAAGAAGTTTCAGGGAGAGAAACAATTTTAAGGTTTTTTCTCTCTCTAAAATATATATCCATGAATGTGTCTCTGGTTTTTGATGGAGATTGAATGATTACATTACATGTTTTTGCTGTTTTTGGTTCCAGACAATTCACAATGCGACTTGTTTTCGCAAATTGTGTCTTGTGTATGCTATTTCTTTAATAAATTGGGGGAATTGAGCCCTAATTGGTTTTTATATTGCTATGACATGAGATTTAATGGCATTTTGCGTTAGAGATTTCTCAAACATGGTCACACATTACATTCAGTTTCATCATTATAATTATCACTTTATCACTGTACACTTCACTTTTCTTATTCTGTGTGATGTTGGTATCTGCCGGACTAATAACTTATCTGTTGAGTTGATATTTGGGTTTGAAAATGTTTTTTGGTGCCATAAGAATGATGGGATTTTTTTCCCTTAATTATTATTATTTTTTGGTAATCCTGACCAATTGGAATGCTTATTTTGGTTTTCTATGAGGTCATGGTTTGGTTCTATTGATAGCTTCAGTTACTTGACTTTTCTAGTTATGGAATTTAGCCAAGTGAATCCAATACATATGTACGAATGTCTCGAGACAGAATATGGAATTAACTAGGAAGACTTGATTCTTTATGGATGGACAGTCAGTCAGAAGTGGACCGACGTTGCTCTTAGCAACTAAGCTGCCAAGCTTTTTTTCTCTTTCTTTTTATATCTTTTTCCTTTCCTTCTCTTTTCTCTCCACAAATCCTGGATACAAACACAACCAATATAGTTGCTCAACAATTGAAACCGATATAGTTTGATTAAATGGTTTTTTGAAATTTTTCGTATGTGCTGTCATGGATGGTTATTTTTTTTAAAAAAAATTTCTCTTACCTTAAATGGATTCAATTGTGATGTGCATTGGAGCCCATTGCTCTCCTAAACCAAACTCTTCCCTTACAGTTTTTAAGTTCCTATGGTTAAGTTTCTCTTTTCCATTTGATATGAATCAGTAGAAATTGGAATCAACAAAGCAAATAGTTTCCTCCTCAAAGCATAGAGTTCTATGTATTGATTCCAAATTTTTAAATATTTTACTTGTAGAGGCCTAGAAGAATTTTCAATTAAATGCAACGGATGTGGTTGAACGTATGAATTTGAATGGAATAATAATGGCCCATTTCAATGCTTTTTCTTTTTCTTTTCCTTTTTTAACTATTAAACCTTTTGGTGGTGAAAGTAAGAAGGCATTAGACAATTACTAAAACTTATGAAATTTCAATTTTGTAGGATGCTTCTGGATTTTTTGGTCATTTGGCTTTGGAGACAAGTTAGATTGGTTTAGATCCCATAATTGACAATAGAGTGCTCTATTTTCTGGAGGATATTATCTTTTGTTTCTCCATCTCATGTTCTGATTCTGCTCATATATGGATAAAGCATTGACCACAAGAGTCATTCTTATATGAATGTTAAAAATTAATTCTCAATGTGTAGATTGTTGATGTGCTTCATTTTTATGTACAAGATGGTGACATGGTAAGGATTTGTGTTCTATTCTTTCTTTCTTTCTCTCTTTCACGTTGTCTATCTCTCAATTGTCTGATACTTTCATTTCATTGTCTCAAGATGTGATTTCACCATAATCCTTGTCGTTGCATGGAGTATCTTTGGGCATGCTTTAATATGATGTTGGATATAAATTATGGTCTTTTGTGCTAAAGATAACAGCTGAGAGTATGTTTAGTGGCTAGCATAGCTTCTTTCAAGAGAATACATATCTTAAGTGAATGTTTATTTTGGAAATCCTTTGAAATCAAGCAATACTTTCACTATGCAAATGTACGTTTGTGGGTAACATTTAAAAAGTGCTAAATAGCTTGCAATTGATAATATTTTCCATTAGTATTATTATCATTTACCTAGATCATTTTTTATATAAAATTTAATTGAAAAGTACAATAATTGTGAAGAAATTGAAAACAAGGGGTACTGGGATGGTGGGTGGTGCTGCAGGACACATGTAATGACCCCAAAATGCATGTCATAATTATCGATAATTAATTATGTGTTTAGATGAATTAATGGAAGAATATCTGTTTGAATTAGAAAAAAAAAATATCTATTGGAATTACAACTTCGGGACTGAAATTGATGACCGTAATGGGTTCAGAAAATGAAATTGAACACGCCTATGTAATACTAGAAATGTTTAGAACCATTTGGGACGATAAATTGAAGACTGAATTTCGTCTGATTCGTTAGGCCATGTTTGGCTCAAGTATTTGGCACAATTGTTTATATTTGATATATATGGCTTAAGATAAGTATTGTTGACCCATTTTGACTCAAGAATAAAGGAAGAAAAATCTGGAAGGAAGAGAGAGAGAGAGAGAATTCGGGAGAAAGAGGAGAAACTAAGAGGAAAGAAGAGAAAGGGAGGAAATTAAGCTTAAATCTTCTCCAATTAAGTAATCAAGGTAAGGATGTTTCCTTAAATTCATGAAGTAAGGTGGATCATCCATGTTTTCATGGTTAGTAAGTGGATTTAAAGGGAAATCATATGTAATTGATGGTATTATGTTGCATTTTCATGTAAAAGGTATCTTTGAGCATCTATGGTATATTATCATGAATTAAGTTTAAAAACATGATTTTCTTGCATGATTTCCACATTTGAGGGATGACCTCCATGAATTTGAAAAGTGAAGTTTTTTATGTGCATATGTATGATTTTTTCTAACTTAATTCAAGCTTGATCTTTTACGTGATTCATGGGTTTAATTTTGAAGTTTAATTCAAATGTTTTCAAGTGTTTTGGACTAATGCTTTTGGACCTTGATTTCTACAAAAATGGAGGCCATGGTTTTGCTAAATGAAGCTGGTTTTTCACCCAGAATTTTCACAGTCCGCTCGAGCGGGGGTTTGGCCGCTCGAATGGAGATTTCGCATATCCAGTACTTTCGTCTCAGTGCACAGTCCGCTTGAGCGGGGGTTTTGCCGCTCGAGCGGGGACCTATTTTTTCCTGAAATTTTGCAGAATATTTCAATGCATGTTTTGGGCATCTACATTTCATTTTGAGCATTCTTAAGCTTTAATTAAGTCATGATAACGAAGTTATGAGATTGAAACACCATTAAGCGAATACGTAGACTTGATTTGATGATGATATATGTTAAAGGATCATGCTATACTGTTAATATTTGCAGGTCAAGCTGCGAAGACCGTACAACCGGTTTTGGAAAACCACTGTAAGTAACATTTATGTAAAGTTATGTTCCTATAAAGTATGTTTCAAGTGTGATACGTTACGTTATGTTTTCGAAATGTAATTTAATTATGTGAACGAATGTCCTATTTGCGAATCTAGTATGACATCCATAGAAAGTCCCAAGTCATGGGGGATAGCATGAAAATGCGGGTCCATGACTAGTTTACGAGATCTCGTGAGTCGCTTTAGTGTGACGATATGTGTTTAATCAGTATCCGGAACTGATTACTCTAGTCGGAAGACATTCTGTTATGTTTTTATATTCTGTGGAGTATGCCATTATGTATGTTCCGTTATGAAATGATTATGTTTATGATGATTTGTTTTACGGATATATGATATGTGGAATTCGTTCACTAACCCTTTACGTTAATGTTACTTGCTGGGCTTTAGCTTACCCCTGTATATATGTATTTATAGGTGAGCATTCTGGGAGCCAAGCCTAGGCGGAGTCCGAGTCGAGCTGCCGTTTTGAAAGCCTACCCGAGTTATGGTGCCCCCGAGCTGGGGCTAGGCCTGGAAGGCCATATGAGTTTTGTTTCAGTTGTATTTGGTGGTATGTGCCTATATATTTTGTATATAAATTTTTGATACATGTTTTGTACAGTAGTGGGTAAATTAACATATTTTTGGGCATGTAAATGTATGTTTATATATATGCACAGCTCTTTGGACTATAGTTTTGTGTTTTTGCTTCCGCGAGCCCCGTTTAATTATGTTTTGTACAGTAAGGCCTGTGGTAATCTAGGATTACTGGCCGGTTACGATGCCAACCTTCTTGAGGCAGGTTTGGGTCGTGACAACACAATCTTCTTAAAATTTGTCAATGTAAACGGCAGATGATAATCGAGTATATAATGTGATTTACTAGTTACTCTCAGTATTGTAACTTTCGATTTCAAGTGCCTAATTGCTTATTGCTTCTCTAAATAGATAGTTGACTTTTGTTGCTGAGCTAATGATTTCAATTTTCTTATGAAGAAGAAGCTTGATAAGACGGGGATGAGGTGCTCATACAAAAACTATGATGTTTTACAAGCGAAGGTAAACTGAGCTTTTAATAATCATAAATTTGTAGTGTCTATGTCTGGGCTAGGCCTATAAACGCATTAGATTTGGATTGTTTGCTATCGGATTTGGTATATTCCATGGTAAGATTATTGTTGAAAGGTCGTAAGGCTCAATCCTTAAATATTTATTGATTTTAATGCAAACAAAAATAGTGACAAAAATCAGTATGATTGTGATTTATTTATTTTTGGTTACAAATTGAAAAAATCTAAAAATCTCCTAGATTTTGATTTGTGATTATGTATCAATTTTAAGTAGTAAATAACAATTTCAATTAAACAATCAAGACAAATCGATATAACGATTTTAACGTGGAAAAACCACAATTGGAGCGCCTCCAATTGTGATAAAAAAAACCATGGGCCAAAGCCACAAAACAATCCATTAAGAAGACAAAGGAATTACATAAGTGTACTCTCAATTACCTAGCGAATCCATGCCCGAATTGAACTAACCCCTATATGCCTCTTCCACTACGGTCTTCACCTCGGAATTGTCTTGCCCAATGTTGAATCCACAATGCCAATGTCGAATCCACGATGATGAGCCACTCTAGAATTCACCAAAGATTCAGACCTAAATTTCACAGAATCCACAGAAGAACAACTCTCTCTTTTGCATTGAATGAAACAACCAATCCTTTGATGTATACTTCTCAAACCATGAGTTAAACTCAAACAACCATCAAAGAAACTAGCAAAGAAGCTCTAGATATAAACCCTAATATCTAAGAAGAAGATCTGGAAGTCGTAACCCTAAAAACGGATGAAACCACATATTTATAGAAAACTGATCCGCGATCTCTACTCGAGCGTAAGAATGGCCGCTTGAGCAAACCTCGCTCGAGTGCAGGAAAGTTCGCTCGAGCGTAAAATCCCAACTTCCAGTGATCCCTGACATAGTCAATGAAGTGGCAAACATGATAGGATAAGATCACAAACTCCTCTATATAGGCACAATTCGGGTTGGATTCGCATTTAAAAACTCATAGCCTCATTGAAAATATAAGCTCGAATAAAATTACAACCTAAAGGAGTTTCGTCAAACGGGATTGTCAAGAATAAAAACCTAACACAAATGTTTTGTATACAATTCGAAATTACTACTAATCTTCTACTTGTTGCTATTGGATTTTAGCTTTTTCTTGTTAGCTTCTAAAAATCTTTATGACGAACTGGCTTTGCTTTTGGATAATTAACAACTTCAGGTTGTGCTTATATGTAGAAATTTTCACCATAAACATAATCATTGTTTCAAATATGTGTATGCTTGAATGGATTACTGCAAAAATATATACTAGAGTGGATATGATTAGTGATGCAAGTCCTAGTTATATATTTTCTCAAATGGCCTTGCTCGACTACAGTTGGGGTTTACTAATAACTATCATTGATTGTTCTATTTTGTTTGTTTTTGGCTCCTCTTTCTTGCTTCCTCATTGTCATTTTGGTGGTTGTTGATTCTTTTTTGACAGAATGACTTCAACTTTGAGGAGAGGGATTGGATGACTGTCCATCCGAAAGAATTGCCAATAGGGTCACAATTGGTGAGAATAATGTTTCTTTTATTTAATATGCTAGATTTTGAAATCCTAGGGCTATAAACAATCACTTGACAGAACATCTAATATTCTGTGTGACAGTGGGAGTATATGGAGCACATTGGCTTTGCACTTGTTTAGTTTGCATGCCCCTCTGCGTTTTGGAGGATTGTCTATGGTTGCCCATGTTTGCATATATTTAGTTTCAAAAAGGCCACATATGGACTTAATAAGAAAGAAAGTCCATCTATGAATTTCCAAATGATTTGTGAATTGGAATTGGTTGAAACCATCATTGTGGGATGGGATTCTTCATGCTAATGTCTGAAGTATATGTATGAGTATGATTACTAATGGTTGCATTGTAGGAACCATGCAAACAACAATTGGAGTTCCATTTGGTATGTGTTTGAATTTTTTTTTTCTGCAATAAATACATACTAGATTTATTTCTTACTCTCAATTATCTTAGTGCCTTTTGAATGTTATTTATTTATTTATTTATTTTTGGTTTCTTCATGATGGCTGCTAGTGCTCTTTCTGTCATTATCACATTGGTTCCATAACATTGCCCTCATTAGTTTGTTACAGTTAATTACTTATAATTATTTTGAGTAATTTGTTAATGTGTACCGTTCCTGTTGATAATGTCTAATAAAGTTTTTATTGTATCCAAACAACTTGTCCAATTCTCATAGATGTCTTATTTTGTTTTAAGTGCAGGCGTTTGGAGTACCACCTTAGCAGCCATGGCAAAAAGTGAACTTAATGCCATAAAGTAGTAGTGTGTCATGATATGCTCATGTCTGTAAATATTTTTAATTTTTTGTTATGTCATAAATTTCCATTGGTCAAATTTGTATTTTTCTAAAAATATTTATGGCTTAATTGGTTCCAATTTATTTTGAATGTTAAAGGTGATTAAATGTTTGAGTTATTGTAAATTGTGTAATTTGAATTTTGCTTTTATTAGATTTTTTTTTAATTTTTTTTTTGGAGGAAGGAATTCATATTTTGATTAGATTTTGTTGTTTTATTGTAAATTTATTTGGAAAAAATTCTAGTTAGGTTCAGATATTTTTTTATTTTGGAAAAAAGGCTTTTAGCAACGTTTTAATAAAAATACCACTATAAGTTAGTATGATGTCATTTGTGGCTAGGGCAACTTTTATGCTGGCGTTTTAAAAAATGCCGCAAAAGATCTTGTACGGCGTTTATAAAATGTCGCTAAGTTATAGCGATGGCTGTGTCCTTTATGTAATTTTAAAACACCAATATATGTTTTGCCAACATTTTTGATAGTTTTAGCGACGTTTTTGAAACACTGGTAAATGCCAAGTTTCTTGCCGTGCTACCACTACCTCATTAACAATGCATATACTGCATGATTTTATAAATCGAACCATACGTATCGATTTTTTCCTGCAGTGCTACCACTGCCTCATTGGTTTAAAAATCATTGGTTTACATTCAAAGTGCATATGGCAACGGCCTTGTCCTTGATGTAATTTTAAAACACCAATATATGTTTTGCCGACATTTTTGATAGTTTCAGCGACGTTTTTGAAACACTGGTAAAAGCTAATTTTCCTGCCGTGCTACCACTACCTCATTAACAATGCATATACTGCATGATTTTATAAATCGACCCATACGTATCGATTTTTTCCTGCAGTGCTACCACTGCCTCATTGGTTTAAAAATCATTGGTTTATATTCAAAGTGCCTATGAGACGATTTTTTCCTGCAGTGCTACCACTGCCTCATTGGTTTAAAAATCATTGGTTTATATTCAAAGTGCCTATGAGACGATTTTTTCCTGCAGTGCTACCACTGCCTCATTGGTTTAAAAATCATTGGTTTGTATTCAAAGTGCCTATGAGACAGGTGAGTAAGCTTATTGTCTAAATGAAGGGAGACATGATCTTCAACTCTTGAATTGGGCACCGTATCCCATAAAATTAGTAGAAACTCTGTCAAAACAAAATCAATAAAAATAAAATTTGTTAAAAAAAAAAAAAAAAAAAAAACAGGGGATTGTGCAAAGTGTCTACATGCTTTGCCATATGTAAATATAAATAAATTAAATTAAAAAGATGTAGCAGATGAAGGAAGTGTAGTTCATGAAATTAAAATTAAAATTTTAAAAAATTAAAAAAAAAATGTTTACAACAACATAGAACTTACATGTTAGAAACTACAAAATTGTTTTTCTTGCTAGTAACTCTGTTTCCTTCTTTGCATATGGGTATGATTGTGTGTGAGTGATTTTCTGACCACACTGCCCGTTTAGTGATCAGCTGGAGAGCACCGGCAGAATAGATGGCTTCTAACTAACCTGTAACAGAAATATAAGAATCCCGCGGTGGTTCGCCACCCGGGGGTACTCCGACGATCAAGTCAGTATATCTCTCAAAGATAAATCAATTATTCAACTCACAAGCTTGAGCATAAAAAACATAACATAGACCCATGGGGGTGCCTCTTATTTATAGCCAACTCAATCCCAGTCCCAATGAGAGCCTAACTCCAATGGACTCAGGATTACTGCTAATTTGGGACTCCCAGTGGGATTAGGATAAACTCTCTAAGAGTCTTATCTTTACCCAAACTGAAGTCTTCTCCATATCTAGGACTCTTGTCCATATCCAGGTTGAGTTCCCTCTTCATTCTAGGACTCTTGTCCCCGATCCGCTTATCTCGGATTCCGATATCTTCGGAGGTAACCTCGGCCTATCCGAGATGACCTCGGCACAACGGCCAAGACACGTGGCACCTCGGCTGACACGTCGGCGTCACCTTGCCACGTGTTGGTACTCAGAAAATATATCCCCACAACTGCCCCCTAGGTTCTATTACCTCGGCATTCTGAGGTGATGGAACCTATACTGTTCGTTCATCTGTGCCCCTCTGTCCGAGATCAAACTCGCCGACCTCAAAGTTTCCTGGACTTTTCTGTCCACTTCTGTCAAGTATCAAGCTTCATGCTTTCCAAGCTATTCGAGATCATACCTTCTAGCCGAGGTTTCTGGTTTCATTAATTTCATAAACTCAAAGAGCTTTGCATTCGTTCTATTCACATTTTCTGGTGAGTTCCCGATTTCCAGTCATCTATTTGACTCTGGCGATTTTCATATCGGCGTTCACTTCACTTGGTAGGTTCATAAACTCTTTACTTGCTATTAAGCTCAATCTTTCATAACTCTTCTGAATCCGTTTATTTGCCCTCTGTTGCCCTCTATTTTCGTCTGTTTTCAAGTTTTGAATTGTTTGAATGCCTGGCATTGTTCTTGTTATATCCGCTTTCTGTTGCTAGCATCGTGTTTGGGCCATTGCTTTCTTGTTCTTCACATACTCACTTAGTGCCTGGGCACTTAGCTTTTATCTTTGAACTTTGTCGTCTTCTTGACTCTGATTTTTCTCTTTTTTGATTCAATCCTCTGGCTTTTTTCCTTTCTAGCTCTTTTGCTTAAATCCGTCGTTGTTCCAAGTTTTCAAGCTCTGCAATTGTTTTCGTTCCTCTCATCCGGTGAAGCTTTCGCCGTCTGGTGTCCGCAACCGTTCGACCTTGGTGACCTTCATACCGGCTCCCCTTTTCCTGGTAAGCCTCTGTTCCTTTCATTCTCAATTTTTCTATGCTCTTTCTAAGAAGTTCTGCTTCATTGTTACCCACCATTACTGTTTTACCCGTTGTTTCCAAATCATCTTCTTGAATACACACTGTTCACATATCTGTTGATTTCTGCCACTGTTCTTGGCTTGGCACACCTATGCAATCTTTTTGTCTTGCACTGTTTTACCACTTTCTTGCTATTGTTCTTGAGTCTGTATTTCTGTGTCTTTTTCCAGGTTTTTGCTTTCAATCCTACCTTCAAAACTCCGAGGTGCTAATCGCCGAGAAGAGCGTTGATCAAACTCTTCAGGAGATTGATGCTGAGCTCGTGGCTGAGATGGCTGCTGAGAAGTTCCTTTAAACTGTCTTCTGGGGGCGAGACACAACCTGCCGCTGATGCCGAGTAGTTTGCTTCCTTCTTGAAATTGATGCCGAGGTAACGGTAGAGAAGCTCCTCCAACTGACTGTTGGGGCTGAACCATCGTCGTTCGTCGAAGCAGATCAGTCCGACATTCTTGCTTTCAGTCCTTAATTCTTTAAGGTCTTCATTCTTTGTACTTTTGTTTTTTTTTGCATATGTAATTTTTTGCCTCTGAAAAAATGTCTGTTGTTGGCCGATGCGTCATTGCTTTGTATCTGAACAAGAAATGTCTGTTTCTTTCCTGAGTGTTGAATGCTTTCGTCTGTTTACTGCCTGTATGCTTCCCCATATTTAGAATTTTTTCAACTTTTTTTTGAACATATTCTGCAAATCACTTCGGGGTAGTACACCTCGGATAAGCATCTCTTCGGAATTATCATCAAGTAGACACCTTGGATCAACATAACCTCAGTACTTTATTTCTACAAGTGTGTTCAGAGGCTTTCAAGTGCTGCTTCCTCATTCTTCTCGGCTGGCTCATTGCCGACGTCCTCGAGGACTTGCACGTCCTCGTGTCCGATCTCTGCCTTCTCTGGTTCTCGTATGATTCTATACTTTAGAAAAAATGTACATGTCTTTCCAAAGTATACCTTAACTGTGCAATTTCCTCGGGGTGTCACACGTTGGTTGTACCCATTGATTTATTTCAGCCTCGGCTTAACACTTGAAAATATTTTAACAAATATTTTCACAAGTGTTGCTTCAAGACTTCTGTCTTCCATTATCTTCCAAGTCTTGGCAACATGGTTATCTCGGATGACCATATCTTGGAAACGCCTTTCAATTTATCTCGGCTATACCAAACTTGTAAATTGCTTTAAATTTCAACAAGTGGTAGACTTCACAATCTTCGGTTAACTCATCTTGTAATTTTGCTCAAAAATTTCAACAAGTGTTAACATTCCTTGCTCCTTAATTATCATTCATTCCCCCTGTATCTTCTCCCTGCCCCCTAATGTGAACATAAGTTGCACTTAGGATCACATTAGGGAAGTTGGTTTTGTGCTGTAGTCACAGACCTGATGTGATCTTCTTTCGCCGATGTATTAAAACTTCTGGTATTTAATTCGCCTCCTTTAGACCCTCTTTCTCTTGACCTCTGCAAACTATCATCGCTGTTTCTTGAAGCATTTATTCCTTTCACAATTCTGGTCACCACTTCTGGCGTGCACTTAGTGGTTCTGTTCTAACCAAAACGACGTTTGACTCCGGTGAATCTTTTGCCGACATTTAACTTTGTGCACTCTTTAACTTGTAAATTCTCTTAGAATTTCAACAAGTATTTAAGCCATTCTTCATTCTCGATTTTAACTCTGCTTGTAAACTTTTCTCGGGTTTCAACATCATCTCGGCTTAACCGGTTAAGCATAATCTCAGCTTAACCGGTTAAACATCATCTCGCTTAACCGGTTAAGCATCATCTCGCTTTAACCGATTAAACGTCATCTCGCTTTTTGACGCTTCCTTTTTTTGTCGCTTGTACTCTTGTACCTTTTTGCTTTTCAGACAATGTAAGCTCGCATATGGCCGATGTGCCCCTTATTCTTGAATGTCTAATTTAACTTTCCTTCTCTCGAATGCTTGTGCCTTTGTCTTTTCTTGATCGCTTTGCATGATTCTATACTTAGAATATTCTGCGTGCCTTTCATTCTTTGCCTTCTTTATGCAATCTTCGATGTTACATACCTCGGTATAATAACTACAATCTTTACTTCGGCAAGATACTGACCTGCAAACTTTTCATATATTTCAACAAGCATAAGACATATACTATTCAATGTTAACTTTTGCAAACTTTTCTCAAGTTTCAACGAGTGTTTAAACAGTAATCTCAGTCTATCCTACTTGTAAATTGCTACAAATTTCAACAAGGATTAACATATACAGTAAACTTTTCTCAAGTTATAACAAGTGTTAAACAATGATCTACTTAGATTTTACTTCAACCTGTAAATTGCTGCAAATTTCAACATATGATTTCATGTCGGCTTAACTTCAACTTGTAAATTGCTATAAATTTCAACAAGTGTTAAGCGTCTTCTTTGGTTTAACCAACCAGTAGATTGCTATAAGTCTGTAAGCAATAATATCGGCTTCACTTCGACTTGTAAATTGCTACAAATTTCAACAAGCGAAGAGAAACAATAATCTCAGCTTATCTTTAACTTGTAAATTGCTCGGCTTAACTTCGGTTAAGCATCATCTCGTTTTAACCAACTTGTAAATTCATACAGAACTTCAACAAGTGTTACTTCATGAACTTGATCTATTTTCATCTTGTAAATTGCTACAAATTTCAACAAGTGTTAAGGAATCTTTGTCAGCTTAACAACTTGTAAATTGCTACAAATTTCAACAAGTGTTAAGGAATGGTTTCAGCTCAACAACTTGTAAATTGCTACAAATTTCAACAAGTGTTAAGGAATCTTTGTCAGCTTAACAACTTGTAAATTGCTACAAATTTCAACAAGTGTTAAGGAATGGTTTCAGCTCAACAACTTGTAAATTGCTACAAATTTCAACAAGTGTTAAGGAATCTTTGTCAGCTTAACAACTTGTAAATTGCTACAAATTTCAACAAGTGTTAAGGAATCTTTGGTCTTAACTTCGTTAAGAATCTTCTCGCCTAACTACGGTTAAGCATCTTCTTGGCTTAACTACGGTTACATCTTCTTGGTCTTAACTTCGGTTAAGAATCTTCTCGGCTTAACTACGGTTAAGCATCTTCTTGGTCTTAACTTCGGGTTAAGAATCTTCTCGGCTTAACTACGGTTAAGCATCTTCTTGGTCTTAACTACGGTTAAGTATCTTCTTCGTCTTAACTTCGGGTTAAGAATCTTCTCGACTTAACTACGGTTAAGCATCTTCTTGGTCTTAACTACGGTTAAGCATCTTCTTAGTCTTAACTTCGGGTTAAGAATCTTCTTGGCTTAACTACGGTTAAGCATCTTCTTGATTCGCCGGGTTTTCAACCCGCCAACTTTAGTCGATCTTACGTGTTTCCTTTTTATCCTCTCGGGATCTTAGATCTGTCATTGTGCTCTTCTCTTCTCGGACTTAAGCGCCGAGATCTTATCTTCTTAGATTTGCTCACTCGGGTTGAGCTCTTCTTTTCCCGGGCCTACTCATCTAGGCCGAGATCATGTCTTCTAGGATCCGGGATCTGGAATCCGGAATCTGCTCATTTAGGCTGAGTTCTCGTCTTCTCGGGCCCACTCATCTAGGCCGAGATAATGTCTTCTCGGATCCGGGATCTAGAATCCAGGATCTGCTCACTTAGGCTGTGCTCTTCTATACTTGAATGTCATCTCCTTGGGAGCACTCATGCCCCCTGTCTTTGCATCATTTCTGGAAGGGTCTTTGTTCTTCCGCAGGTATCTATCCTTCCATACCTGGAGGTCATCTTTGTTGTAGTATCCGCTTCGATCTGTTGTCTTTGATGCGTCACCTTCCTGGCCGGCGTCTTTCACTCCGTGACTCTAGTCATGAGTTTCTGTGTTGCGGTCGTCCCCTTCAACGTCAAGGTCGATAGGTTTCCTACTCCCAGCAGGAGTGTTGTCTTCAATCTGATCCTTCTGTCCGTTATTGGCCATCTATTCTTCTTTCTTTCCCACAGACGACGCCAAATTGTGTGAGTGATTTTCTGACCACACTGCCCGTTTAGTGATCAACTAGAGAGCACCGGCAGAATAGATGGCTTCTAACTAACCTGTAACAGAAATATAAGAATCCCGCGGTGGTTCGCCACCCGGGGGTACTCCGACGATCAAGTCAGTATATCTCTCAAAGATAAATCAATTATTCAACTCACAAGCTTGAGCATAAAAAACATAACATAGACCCATGGGAGTGCCTCTTATTTATAGCCAACTCAATCCCAGTCCCAATGAGAGCCTAACTCCAATGGACTCAGGATTACTGCTAATCTGGGACTCCCAGTGGGATTAGGATAAACTCTCTAAGAGTCTTATCTTTACCAAAACTGAAGTCTTCTCCATATCTAGGACTCTTGTCCATATCCAGGTTGAGTTCCCTCTTCATTCTAGAACTCTTGTCCCCGATCCGCTTATCTCGGATTCCGATATCTTCGGAGGTAACCTCGGCCTATCCGAGATGACCTCGGCACAACGGCCAAGACACGTGGCATCTCGACTGACACGTCGGCGTCACCTTGCCACGTGTTGGTACTTAGAAAATATATCCCCACAGATTGAATTTGAAAATGAGAGGTAGGCCCTTTATAAAAAGAACCGAGTCATGAGAGAAAGAGGAAAGGAGAGCATGCTTTTGTTTGTTTTAAAGTTGCTTTTGCTTTTGTGAACCAGCATCCCAACTTTTTTGGGATTGACATGAAGCCACTATAAATCGTCTTTTAGCTGGTGTCCACCTTCGCTTACTATTTAAATTGTCGGCATTATAATATTCATCAAGTAAATATTCAATGTGAAAAATAAAGTTTTGGATCATGTATTAATAAAATAGACGGTAAATGTAATTTTAGAATAAATTACTCATTTTTCTAAAACATATATCATCTGATTAGATGAATACTAATATCATATCAACTTAAATTTTCACATATTATGACATTGAATTATCTAAATTCAGAATAGCCCTCACCAACCAACACAACAAAACCCTGCTCATGATAAATAATTGAGTTACATGATGAGTCTATTATATGGCATCAATGTTAGAAATTTATAAAATTTATTAAAATATATTCAAAAAAAATATGTAATTTAAATTTATTTTAAGTGCAAATTTTATCATATAAAAATTGAATTTGAACAACTTATCACTTTTTTTTGGATAAGTTTTCTACGTCAATTACTTTATTAGAAGATATGACTCGTCACAAAAAAGAAAAATAAAAATAAAAATAAAAACAAAAGCATGAAAGAAATTGAAAAAATAGGGGTTGCAGAAATCGAATTTAAAACATAGTTTCCGATTTCTACCTACTTTGCAACAATTTCACACAAACCAGGTCACTTTTAGCCCAGTCAATCAAATATATACCATCGTCAGCGCCAAAGATCCTCTAGAATGTTTTAGGGTGACATTAATCTGCAGTGGTGGAACCATTGTTTGAAATATTAAATCCATTATTGTTTACTTTACACTGCTACAATAATGGTAAATGGGTATATCAATAAAGATAGTGGCACTCGATAATAAATTATAACTTTTTTGAATGTGACTTTATTATAGTTTATTTAATAAAGCATTAAATGTTCTATCATATTTGTTTTCTCCTCTCTGCACCCAGTTCTTGAATGATTATTAGTAATAAAATATTACTTCTTGTTGATCTTTAAAATAATAAAAATAAAATAAAATAAAATGAAACCGCTCAATCACCTCGTGCATATATTAGTGCTCTTCTCACTTCTCTTCACGCATCTCTTGCCCAAACAATCAAAACAAGACAATAGTCATTTAATCTTTTTTTTTACGGATAAATTACAATGATTTTTTTTGAAATTTTTAAAAAATATATTAAATTTTATAATTTTAATATAATTATATTAATTTTTTTTAATGAGATTAAATGTATCAAACTAACACAGATATTATAAAAACACAAAATAAATAATATAAGATATATCTTTTAGTATAAAAGAGATAACAAATTTTTTTTATCCGTATAACTAACAAATTATTGAGAAAAAAAAAAAAGAATTAAGTGTTACATAAATTAAAATAACAAGAAAACTCAATGTAATTATGTCAAAAATTATATTATTTTTTTCAAATTTCAAGAGAGGTAAGTGTAATTTATCATTTTTCTATAAATCCAGACAGCCAGACATATTGACCGACTCTCCATTTTTGAATTATTTTGTGTGATTTACGCCTTTCACCCTTTTTACTCTTTTGTTTTTGTTTTTGTTTTTGTTTTTTTGTTTTTTTTTTTTTTTTTGGGCGGGGGGCATTATTATTGGAAAATGTAAAAATTTATTGATATAAAGCATAATGAGTACGTTAATAATGATTTTAAGAATCTATTTTGTGAGGCCCAGAAGAAACGATTTTGCAGGAGCTCACGACCTATATGACTTATGGATCTTCAATGAATTCCATCAACTGGACTCTTTGGATCAACCATAACAAATACATCAATAAAAAAAACTATTGGAACAACAACCTTTTCTCAATCCCCCTAAATCTTGGGAATTGTTGTAGGCTCTTTGTTTTTTATGGACAAAAGGAAATTTATTGATGATTTATGTAGTACAAGCGGTACAACAAATTCCAAATTACATCAACAAGGCATGTCTTAAAAACAGAGCAACTGATGAACTAACTATACAAGTTTATTTAAAAGGTGAGATAATATTTGATACTGTGATGACAGATATGATTTAAGATTTAAGGTGAAACATAAGAAAGAATAGAAAATACAGTTTGTCGGATTGTCAAAACAAGTAGCAGGACAGCAGCAAGAAAGGAAAGCAAAGACCATGGACTGTTCAAATAATTCCGCCTTAAGTTTGCCTTCCACACGTTCAACCGTTTCTTACAATGCTTATTCAATTTACTGGAGATTTCAGAATAATTGAATGGGGTGACAGATATCATGATGTTCTTGTCTATCATGTTCAACATTGTATTGACCACTTCATCATCCCCCATCCAGTTTTCAATAATTCCACTCCGACGAAGTATCTCAACATCTTGTGACGAATTGATGAGCCAATCCATGAAGGCGATATAGTCACAAACATATTTCGGATAGGCATCTGGTAAGCATTGCTCGTATGCGACTAGGTTTCTAAGGGGAGACTCTGTTGTGTCTGTAACTCGTAACTGTGGGATCTCCACTACCCCATTTCTGAAATTTATATTGAATATACTATTATTAACCATCTTGAATTGAACCCCAGCCTCTGGGAGTTCTGTTGCTGAGTTTATAAAGTTCCATGGCACAATCACATTTTCAACACTTCTGCGAGTTTCAGCAAACGAAGAGCACCAACCATCATGTACCAAGTTGAGTATGTGCTTGATCTCATGGATTGGTTTTGCATTAGGAACGTCAAACTTTTGATGTTGTAGTACATGTTGCAAGAAATTTAGGGACAACCTAACAATGTCATCTTGTGGGCTTTCAACCTTAGTCATGTTGAACAACTCAACGAGGATAAAGAATGGAAGTTGATTCTCAAATAACAATAAATCGCGCCTTAAGACATTGTGAACTAGACACAATTGGTAAATGGGATCATCCACATCTATCAATCTCCTCATCTCAAACTTGCGAAACAACTCAATGATAAAACAACCATCAAGAAGCATCATTTGCACAAATTCATCTACGTTGAGATTGATGGAGCCTGCATAGGATTTCCGTGCTCTTTCTTCCAACTCTCTCATGGCCCTAACATATCTATCCACGCTCGTCTCATTTCTTTGTTCAACAAGCTTTTGCAATTGTTTTCTTCCATTTGTTTGAGGTTATCTTTACCATGATGGTAAGGACCAATGGCAAGTATTTTTGGTTCATAGGCTTTCTCATTTTCCCACGGATACTACAATATATAAGAATACAATATATAAGAATTTTAGAAACTAAATGTTTTAATCTAAGAGTGAAAATTTTGTTACAAAAGACATTTAGGGACCAATTTCTATCGTCACGAGGATAGTCACTAAAAAGTTGTTATGAAAAGTCAAAAACAAGGCTTTTAGCAACAAAATTCTGAAAATGTCACTAATAAATAGACTTTTAGGGACAAAATAATTTGGCCTCACAATGGTTTATTTTTGAGACAAAAACTTTGGTCCCAAAAGAATAATAATTCATCATTAATGTCTAATTTTGTTGTTAAAAATATAATGACACTTTTTCAACAAAAATATTTATCCTTAAAAAATAATTTTATCTCTAAATTTTGGTCTCTAAAATCTTAATTTTTTTTTGTAGTGGGAGTCGGTCTGGCACCCTGAATATACAACACCCAGTACGTGTAGGAGATAATTGAGAAAGCTTTTCATCGATATAGAGGGAGACATGATCAGAAATTTTTTTGGACATGTAAATATCTCCTGTAAATGGAATAAGATATTTTGTGATAAACATAATTGGCTAGAATCGTACTCGAATTCTCAAGCCAAAAATTATATATAGAAATAACATAGCAATGGAAGGTTGGAAAACATTTTGCATGATGCAAAGTTTAGGCTTGAAAAAAGAAAATAAGGTAAATTACATTGATAGTTTCTATATTTTGTCCCTTGTGTTATTTTTGTTCTTATACTTTCAGTTGGCTCAAATTTAATCTTTAATTTTAGATTTTGTGTCAATTTGGTTTAATTGATAATGCATTAGTGTTTTTGATAGAAAATTATTATTGAATTGATTAAGGGTTAACTCACTAAGTTGAGTAAGTTTATAATTTTGCCCTTACAAATGTAACACGTGCCACTTATGTACGTATTTTTCATTAAAAAAATGTTAAGAGTTATAATCGATTGGATTAATTTGAGACAAAGTCATAGATTCAGGATTAAAATTGAATCAAATGAAATTACAGGACCAAAATGACACAAGAATCAAAGTACAAGTACTATCGTTGTAATTTGTCTAAGAAAATAAATAAAACTTGAGGACTAAGAAAGGAAAATGTTGTACATTTGCAAAATATTGATTTCAATCACATACTAAAATAGTAAATAAACGATCAAAGCACACACATAGAACACATATATATATATATATATATATAAGACATAAGATATAGGTGACTCGGCGAGACCTCTACGTCTGTGGTGGGGAAAAAATCAAAATCGACTACATGCAATAAGAATTTTAAGAACAATTCCGCAACTCTTTTTTGAAACACTCTGAAACACTACCTAAAAATGACAACATATACCACTAAATCTTTGGACCAGGGCGGGCGCACAAAGGGCCTAGGTAAATAAATCTCAGTTGGGCCTTCTACTCCGGCTCTGAGTCTTGGCCCTCCGCTTTCGTTAAAAAGTAAATAAATAAAAAAAGTACTTTGAATGTACTGTAATACAAGACACTTCACAAAAGTACACAATCTCATTTCTCATAGCATTTTTTTCACTCTATACACAATTTGAAAAATCGCAGTCCAACAACACGTGTAACTCTTCCTAAAAATCAATGGAAGATAAAAGAGCCCCCATAACAACCAACATAACAGTAACGGGTCCAAGAATGGGGGAGAAATACTCTTTGTATTGGTAGACGTATTTTATTTTTGATTGTTTTGGTTTGGATTTGCATAACCAGTGGTGACTTTAGGAATTTTTGTAAGTGGTGTCAATCAAAAACTTAAATACCATATATCTTACAGAAAATTCACATTAATCATTATATCACCTATGGAGAAAAAAATCAACAAATTAATTTAAATTCTAAAATTATAAACAAAAATATTTCAATATATTAATACTATTGTTTAAGCAAAAGACATACTAATATCTAATATGGGTTCAAAAGAGTAGGACTTAAAACTATAGGTTCAAAATTGTATTTTAGTGAGTTCAATTACTAATTTTTTCCTAAAATCTAATATTTATATAATAAATAAATAAAAAATTCAATCGAGAGGGTTCGGTGACACCTGACCAAGCCTTGAGCCGCCAATGCATAACCTTTTGGGATGTGGTTTTAAGAAATAATGATTTTTGTCCAAACTCCGGTTTGATGTTTTTCTATTGTATATCTTGTACTACATTATCTCACTACAGGAAATCAGGGATTTAACGGCGTTTTATTAAACGTCACGTTTTCTAATTTTTAACGACGTTTTATAACCATCGCATATTTTTTTAATCAAAACGGCACCGTTTTCTAATTGAAGGCATTTAAAAATGTCTTCAAATGCGATAGATACACGCGCTCTTTTTTGAAACCCTTATTTTTGAATCTGAGCCCTTTTTCTCTCTCTTATACGCACACATCTCTCTCTCTCTCAGCGACAAAGAAAACGGAGGAGATAACTCTAGGAAGAAACTTCGTCTCTCGAAAGATCAATCGGCAATTCTTGAAGAGAGGTTCAAAAAACACAAGCTCTATCGGCTGTTTAGAGCCATTTCGAAGCGATTTCGAAGATTCAGATCGATATTAATCGACTGTTCAGAGCGATTTTGAAGTGATTTCGAAGATTCAGATTGATATTAATCGGTTGTTCAGAGTGATTTCGAAGTGATTTCGAAGATTTAGATCGATTTCGAGATTCAGAGCGATGTCAAAGCTCTGTCGCCACCGCCATCTGCACCGGCGAGGTAGCGAGCTACACCGTCTCTGTCTCTCTAGATCTCTCTCTCTCTTTAGATTTATGAAATCAATGTTTTGAAGGTGTAGATATCCTATTTTTGACTGACCTCAAGACTTTGACGTTATCGTTTGTGCACTCGATGATTGCGCATGTTTGTGCTTGTTTTGAGTGCCCAAAGGTCTCGGCTGAGCGCCTTGTCTTTGAGCCTCTAAAACCTCTTTGTTTTGTGCTTGTTTTTGGACCATACCTTGGTGTCTCTTGCCTAGAGGGGAAAAGGGCCTTGTCGGCTACTTTTGGCAATTGTCGGCTACTTTTCTCCCTTGTCGGCCAATTGAAGTGGTTGGTGGGCTAGGGGAGGTGGCTGGTCGGCCACCTAAAGTGGCCGACGGCCATTTTTTTTCATTTTTCAGATATTTTCTGTGCCAGCTGTGCCAGTTGTTGATCACTGAATGCCATCTCCATACACGTGTATGGAGGGATGCAAGCAACCTTGTAGCTTGTCTTTCTATATAAGGGGAGGTCTTTTCCCCATTTTTAAGGTTACAAAATTTTGTAAGCAAAATTTTCCTCTCTTTCTCTCTAGAATTCTCTCTATCTCTCTCTCTCTCTCACATTGTTTTGTGTTTGAAAGTGAGAATTCTCTGCATTCTTGCAAAGAGACCCTTGACCAAACATCTTCACCTTGGAGCTGAGGTTCTTTGAGGCTTGGTTTGAGGTCTTAAGCTTGGTTTTGGCTCAGAATTTTGGCTGTTTTAAGGCTGTGCTTCAGAGGTAAAGACTTACCTCTTTTAAGCTTTGTTTTAATTGATTGCTTAGCCATCCTCTTATACTATTTTGACTTGGTTTTTCAACCATAAAAAACTCTATTTTTAAGGTTTCAAAATGATGGTTTAAGTCTTGTTGAGTTAGGGGGCTTGTCTTCTCTTTTGCTCTTTGGCTTGCGAAGCCTTTTGTGCTATCTTTCAAAGCCTTTTGAAACAACTTTTTGGGCTCTTTTAACCACTGAATTCCAAGGGAATTTCAGTGGCAAAAACTTGGTTTTGGGGTCCAAAATAGGAGGGGGTGGCCTCTCCTCCTTGTGTCTTCTTTGTAAGTGTTGATAGCTTAACATGTGAGCATGTTTTTCTACCTTTTTATGACTTGATTTCAGCATGTTTTTACTACTTTTTTGACTTGTTTTGCCTCTATTTGGGGCTGGTTAAGCCACTTAGGGCTTGCTTTGTATGCTTGTAGTGCAATTGTGCTTGCTAGTTTAGTTTGTGCTATGTATTAGCCTCTCATTCTAGCTTTTTCTAGCCTACTTCAAGCATGTTTTAGGACTTCATTTAAATTGTTTTAGGACTATTTTGAAGTGCTTGTCCCTTGTGAGCCATGTTTTGTATAGCTATAGTGCAAATGCCTTCACTAGCTTAGTGTCTCAAGGCCTCTAGAATGTTTTACATGAGATCGTTGCATGTTATAGCATTATTTGACATGTGATTTCAGTGCATATATCTCTGTCACTATCACACCCCAAACCCGCCCCTAGAAGTTTGGGCATGACCACTTCAGAAACGGACACTTAACTTATTTTATATCTATATATATGGGGCCTGAACGGAAGCACTAAATATCAAAATTTGACACTGGAAACAAACTCCATCGAGCTACTACTTTCATGCCAGGATCACAAACTTTTAACAAACAAATAAAATCTAAAACATACACCTGAACATCGGTTATATACATACATATATCTGACCATTTCTATAATTGGGCATATACAAAAACATGAGAGTTATATACATCACTCTTAGATAGACATTCAAAAAGCATGCCAACATCTTATCAGCTTAACAAAATCAATGGCTGTGTATAGTGCCTGGACACACGAAGGTTGACAAAAGAAAGCGGCGTCATGGCTAGGACTGACCATCTGATTGGTGACCTACAGAAACAGACATAACAGAGAGTAAGCCGGGCTCAGTGAATAGTAATACATAAATAAAATGATGCTTAACTTGAAACATAACACAAAAAAATGCATATAAAGATGTAGAGTTCACATAGTTAGTTTGATCCTGTGCTAAGTACATAACGGCCTTAGGTTCAATCTTGCAACATAAACATGGTGGCTATAAGCCCTTGAAACATGGTGGCACAAGGCCCTTGAAACATGTGGCACAAGGCCCTTGAAACGTATTTGACCTTGTAGAATATTTAAACTTGTAACATATACTTGAAACATACTTGAACTTGTAACATACTGGAAACATGCTTGAAACATACTTGAACATCATTCATTAATTCAAACGGAACATATCATAACTAGTGCATTTCTTGTTGTATCATGTCATTATCGTACGCTTAATAATGAGAGACTAACTCACATTCTCATGAGGGTCACACAATGATGCTAAACTTTGCACTTATATCGTAGATTCTGAATAACTTCCACTTTATAAGCAACATAGCAAAATAACTTCAATTCACATGGATACACATAGTTACTCTTATATTTACTCAGAATCCATTCTTCAAGAATGAACATAAATTCTTTTGGGTAAATGACTTACTTTACGTGCTCTATTAATCAATAGCATACACCTTTGTTTAATCATTCTTATATGTTAACATAGTTGTCTTGCCTTGTAATTAATAGAGTCCTAATGATAACCATTACATCATTCCCATGAGTTGACATAATTAACGTAAAGTTAACAGGACATTTCTGATAATTAGTAACGAAAAGTAAACACATTTTCATTAGATTACAGATGACTTTATCGGTTTCACAATTTCTGCATTCGCCCTTGGCCTGAGAGGTCCTCACATTCACCACAACCTTTGGGTTTCATAGATTCATAACTTATCACATCGACCTTCGGCCCTTTGGATTCACAAGTTCACAAGTTTGGCCCTTGGCCTCATAGCTTCATAAGTCACAAGTCGGCCCTTGGCCACATAGGTTTGATCTTCACAAATGGCCCTTGGCCACATAGATTCATAATTCACAAATTGGCCCTCGGCCTCATAATTTCACAATTTTACAAATATTCATAATTTCACAGATCTTTTGATGTTCTCATAATTTCACAATATTTCACATAGCAATCATAACTTCACAATTTCTTTGATGTTTCCATGAGTTCACAATGTTTCTCATATAGCATACATAGCATACATGTCAACATAATTCTTACGACGAAGATCATAACGTCAATAACAATAATTATTATCGGTTAAAGGTACATCAAGTACTACTACTCCTGGCTCAGTGCTTGGTCCGCCCATGTAGCTAACCCTACACAATTCACGAATTCAAACTTCATTTATCATAGTACATCACCATTCAATTCAACATTATTCAACACAACATAACTTCAACAAAAGTCAACATTTAGTTCATCAACACCATTTGTAATTTAACATAATTCAAAATAAATCCTTGAATCCCATTTCAACATTCCAAAACCAAGTTCATATCATTCATACCATTAATAGATTATTTCAATTTTCCTTCACATGATAGCATGAATTTCAATATTCATAACAAAGTTCATTCGCAAATTTTAAACATAATTTTCAAACATTTCCAAATTCTAATTAAACTTGAACACATATAATTAAATACCTCAATTTCATTATTCTACTTTCAATTTGGGCCAAATCATTGGGTATCATCATTAATTAACCTAGGGTTTCAAGAAAAATGAGGACTTTTAACAAAAATTCACACTTCTTAAATCACCACTTTTAATTCCAATTCTCCCAATGATTCTACATCTAGGATTCACAATTCATCATTTTAACCCACCAATTTAACTTCCAACATCTCAAACTCTAAATCTCCAAATCTCATAATATGCCCTAGATGATAAAAATGAAGATTTTTGCATTAGTATACTGAAGTGACCATAAATCTATCGATAGATGTAAGTATTGAGGAGATCTAGAACCCCTACCTCAAAGAACAAACAAAGGAGCGAGCTTGGATGAGATTCCACCTCAATTTCGAAATTTAATCGGTTGGAAATGTTGACCTTTCTTGTTCTCCATCCTTGATACAAGATCCATGGAGGATTTGTTGATAAAAGTGGAGGAAATCAAGGTTTTGGAAACTAGGGTTTCGGACATGGAAGAGGGGAGAAGAAGAGAGGAAAAGAAATTGCAAGAAATGGTCCAAAATCCTGTTTTGAGCTGTTGTCTCAAGACGCACGCGTGCGGCGCTATTCCTCGTGCGGCTCGCTTTCAAAGACGTATGTGAAAACTTCAAACGGGTATAACTCTCTCATCGGACTCGTTCTAGGTCGTTCTTGTGTCCAAATTGAAGCCCCGGAAATAAGCTTTCCAAAGGTTCTAATCTAATATTCAAATTCAAAGTGTGGAAAAAGAAAAGGACAAATGAATGACGGCTGATCGTAGGTTAACTATTCGAATTAAATTCGTTGATCCAATCTTACTTTACCATCATACCACCACCTCAAACAATACCCCAAAATAAGGTAAGAACATTCCAAATACACTATTAAGAATGTCAAAAATGAGCCCATGCTCGAGCGGAGGGTAAAAAATTTTTTTCAAGCCGATACAATAAAGGTCGCCATAACTCAGCAGATAATTCTTTAATTCTGATAGATATAGTTGAATTAAAACACATTAACCCCTAATTAAATAAGGATTACTTTCTATACGCATTTTGGGGTCATTACAGTCACACTCTCACTTATTTCACTCTTTCATTGCTTTTGAGAGTTGTGCTTTTAGCCTTGCTTGCGAGCTAACAAATGAGCATGTTTTTTCTTGCCTTCTATGCTTTAATCTCAGCATGTTTTAGCCTTCGCTTTTAGCATGTTTTAGCCCTGTCTAGAGCTGGTTTGGTCATTTGATCTTGATATTCCATGCCTCTAGTGTAGTGCTCTTCACTAGTTGAGTGGTTATGGCTTTTGAACATGTCTTGTATGCATTGCTTGCATGATTTAATGTCTTTAGCATGCCATTTCAGTAATGAAAAGTCTGCAATCTCCCTCTATTCTTCACTTTTTAATTTGCTTTGAATGTGATCTTGAGCCCCTTGTTGGCTTGAGTGTGAACTTGAGGCTCTCATGCCTAATGGTTTTAACCCTCTCTTAAGGGTTCCTCCTAACCAACAGCATGAGGCCCCTTTCATGCTCAAGACACTTGTGGCTTAGATCATCTTTCCATTTAGAGGACTTTTCACATTGAACTTAATCGGTTAAGGGACTAATCGGTAATGTAAAATGTGTAAACAAGAATTGGACAAGTAAAACATTAACAAGATAAGCATTTGTGTTGCATTGCATGTGTTTGGATCGGACATTAATCCAAACGCAAGAAATATGGGACGTTTCATACTCAAAGTGATGAAACGATTCAGAGATTGCTCGAGCTCGCTCCGCGCGTGAGGGCGCGAATTGTAGTTCTTAGCTACTACAGTTCGGACTCCTGTCATGGTTCTAAATCTAATCTCACAAAGTGCAATGTAAAACTGATAAATCACCAAAGAGTCCAAATCCGGAAATTGGTTTTGAAAAATCAATTTTGAATCAAAAAGCGCAAAATATAGACTGCTTTGCCAGATTTCAGAGTCGCCACCTAAATATTTTGTTTTTGGAAAATTTAGGAAACCTTGACTCGTGCCTAAGGCCACGTGTTTGTCATCACCAAAGTTGCATCGACTTGGGAACTTGGGTACGAGAGGGAAGGTCTGAAATGAGCACTTCGCCCGATCAAAGATCGGTCTCTACTAACTTGATATGTTGTTTTTATAAACACATGTGTTCTTATTCCGGTTATTAATCTAATTTACTATGCGATGCGCATAGCATACAAGTATAGACTAAATCACTCAAATTGGACAAAACATCTCATGTTTGTTTTTCAAAAATGGTTTGAAGATGCTACTCGCAAGTAGGCTAAAACGCGGATTTGTCACCCTTAAGTGGGCTCAAAACATGATGATTTTGCCACCCTCAAGTGGGCTTAAAACTCACATTTCGATGAATTGTTCCAACTCAAGCAATGAAGCCTTCATCCACGTGCATTCATGCAGTTATAGCAATTACAATTAGCCTCATGGCAAGCATGCTATCATGGCGCTACTTACACACATGTAAGGATGCTAAAGCGTAAACACTCACAAGATACTCGAGCTAAAATGTAAGCTAGTTAGAAATCATGCATGATCCTAACTATACAAAATGCCTAATGCAACACATGCAAAATGCAACTAAATAGGCTCGGCTATCGAAGATGGCATATGAATGCAACACTTGATAACATGTTGTGAAACACGATTCAAGAAAGTGTATTGAAATACAATGCGCTTTGAATGATACACCGAGCCCGTGCATGCAATATTTAATGAATAATGCACGATGCAAAGCATAAGTATGCTAATTGAAACATGCCCTAAACTAACCATCCAAAGCTGGTAAATAAAAAGGAGAATGACGTGGGGTTGGAAGACATGCATCACACACACGCACCCTTATTACAACATTTGCCCTCTCGACGGAGGGTCCGAATAATAAGCTAAGCTACACTAAGCTAAGCTAATTATTACAAACCAATTAATTAACTATGCTAAGCTAATTAAGAAATTACAATAATGAATTAAATTAGCTAACACATTAACTAATTAATTACAAAACTGACAAATAAACCAACTAAGTAAAGTAGTTAAATGGCCTCGAGGGTGAGGGAGAGATGCATGCTCGATCGCGTCCTCCTGAAAATCCACCACCTTGCCTCAAGATGCCTTTGTTTGCACACTTTTGTACTTCTGAAAATTATGCCAACTTCCAAAATGTTTCTGACCCACCTTAGGAACATGCTGAGGGATGGTCGGCCAGAGATGATGGCAATGCATGAAACGTCCCTCGTTTCTCGTGTTTGGGTTAACGCCCGATCCAAACACATGCAATGCATCACACATGCAAATAACATGCTATCTAACAATGCTAGAATAGCATGCACGAGGCTTTATCATATAAGCAATGCATGGATGGCATGTTTGGAGGCTGAAGCATCAAAGCAAGTAAAGAGCATCATACAAGAGGCATGCAATACAATGCTCAATGGACTTAAACCAACCCTAAACAGATTTCATGCGTGCCCAAACAATGGCCAAAATGTGCTGAAACTTAAACACAAGAAGCAAGAAAAGCATGTTTAACTCATGGCTCGCAAGCAAGGCACAAAGTCAACCCTCAAACGCATTGAAAGAGTGATAAACATGAGAGTATAACAAGGCTATATGCTCAAATTATGTGAGAAATGATTCCAAATCATGCACACATCACAAATGAGGCATGCTAGAGGCCCAAAGCTCAAGAATAGCTAAGGTACTTGTACCATAGCCATATCAAGCAAGTCCCAAAGGGCCAAGGTGACTCAAAACAGTCCCAAGGCAAGTCAAACAATGCCAAAACATGCATGGAGTAGAGCTAATACATGTTAGAATAGGAGGCATAAAGCATGACATATGCAAGGCCAATGAGCATGATTACACTACAAGTGTAAGAAGCAAATGAGGATGCTCTAACCAACCAAAAACAGAGTTGCATCATGGCAAAATAAGACCAAAACACACTGAGATGGTAGCCCAAAAGCTTAGGCAAGCTTGCATACAAATTAGCTCATGGTTAAGGAATAAGGTTCAACCCTCAAAAAGCATTGAAAGAGTAAAACATGTGAGAGTATGTCCACACTACATGCATTGAAATCATGTCAGAGATGAGGCTAAAGCATGCAAACAACTCAAGTAAAGCATGCTAGAGACTATGAAACTCAAAGCTAGTGAGCAAGATTGCACTATGGCTATACAAAGCAAGGCATGCATGACCAAAACCACTTAAAACAGAGCTTAAGCATGGCAAAACATGAGTAAAAGCTTGCTGGAGTGGAGCCAAAAACATGCTAAAATGGTGGTCCAAAGCATGATGCATGTTAAGGCTATAGGGAGGATTGTACTACAAGGGTATGAAGCATGCAAGAGGCAATCAAACCGACCCAAAATAGAGCTATATCATGTTAAAATCAGTCCTAAGACATGCTAAGATGGAGCCACAAGGAGGTAGGAAAACATGCCAAAGTGTTAAGCCAATAACACAAGTAATCAAGACACAAGGAGAGGGGATGACTCCCTCCTATTTAAGGCCTCAAAACACACTTTCCACCACTGAAATTCCTCTGGAATTAAGTGGTTAAAAGGCTAAGAGAAGGTGATCTCAAAGGCCTAAAGAGATGGCATAAAACAAAGCAAAATAAGGCACAAAAGGGGATAGACCACCCCCAACACCAAAGAGGCCTCAAACAAACCCTTTAAGCCCTTAAAATCAAATTTTTTTGTAGTTGCAAGTTAGGCCTAAAACATCATGCAAATAGGGCCAAATGAGCAATGAAAACAAAGCTTTAAAGTGGGTAAAGACTCACCCTTGAAGAACAACTTCAAAACAGAAATTCTCAAGCAAAAACAAGCTTTTGAGCTTCAAACAAACCTCCAAGTACCTTAGTTCAAGAGTGAAGGTGTTTCACTAGGTGCTTTAGTGCAAAAGTGTGAAAAAAAACCACTTTAAGGCACAAACTATTGCAAATATAGAGAGAGAGAGGGAGAAATCAAGAGAGAGAGGGATATGTATAGCCCTAAGAAAAATTTCTGAACCTCTGAAAGGGGAGAGGAGCCTCCCTTCTTATAGAAATCCAAGTCTCAAGCTTGTTGGACAAGCAAGAAGCTTGATGCAATGTATGGAGGATGCATTCTGTGCTCACCAGCTGGCACAACTAGCAATAAAAATATTTCCAAAAGAAAAGAATGGGGCCCCGGCCAAAAAGTATGGCCGACTGACCATAAAAGGGGCCGACCGGCCATCAGTGAAGCCGTCCGGCCACCACTGATGGCCGATGGAAAGAGGGCCGATGGGCATGGGACTTGACCGATGGTTGTAAGGTCGGCCAACAGCCACCTCTTTCCTCGTAAACAAAGCCACAAGCTCTTGGTCCACAACCGAGCACAAAATGCAAGTTGAGAGGCTCCAAGGCAAGGCGACAAATGAGACCTTCAGAACTCAAACGAACACGAGCATGGATGATCATCGAGTGTTCAAACAATGACGCCCAAGTCTTGAGGACGTTAAAAATAGGGTGTCTATAGTTGCCCTCTTTGACAGAACTCAAAAGTCATGAGATGACGGAGTGAATGTCAAAGCCCGAGACGACCCATTTTTGACAAGGCCAAGACTTAGACAAACATATAAAATAACAAACAGAGATGTGCTCGCAGTGGGAAAAAATGCAAATGACATGCACAATGCGTAACATAACTTATGATTATGCAAAGAGGATTGTAGTGAAGCATCTGGATGCAGATGTTATGCAAGGAAGTCCTACAGCGAACTCGTACACAACCAAATATGCAGGGACCAAACTACAACTGATGTAGAAAGGATGTAAGAAAAGCATACAATTGTCACTGCCTCACACGGAGAAGGCTAAAGCGACTACCGGAATACCCAAGTCTCAAATACAACATCTCTCAACAGATCACACGTGGGAGAAGGAAGGCAACACCTCCCAAAGATATCACACGGGAGAAGGAGAATAACATCTCTCAACAGATCACACGCGGGAGAGGAAAAAGCGACACCTCTCAGCATATTATACGCGGAGAGAGAAAAGTGACACCTCTCAGCGTATCACAGCGAGAGAGGGAAAAGCACCATTTCTCAGCGTATCACATGCAGGAGAAGGAAAGGTATATCTCTCAGCGTATCACACGCAAGAGAGGGAAGGGCGACACCTCTCAGCGTATCACACGCGAGAGAGAGAAAAGCACCACTTCTCAGCGTATCACACGCAAGAGAAGGAAAGGTACACCTCTCAGCGTATCATACGCAAGAGAGGGAAGGGTGACACCTCTCAGCGTATCACACGCGAGAAAGGGAAAAGCACCACTTCTCAGCGTATCACACGCAAGAGAAGGAAAGGTACACCTCTTAGTGTATCACACGCAAGAGAGGGAAGGGCAACACCTCTCAGTGTATCACATGCGAGAGAGGGAAAAGCACCACTTCTCAGCGTATCACACGCAAGAGAAGGAAAGGTACACCTCTCAGCGTATCACATGCGAGAGAGGGAAAGGTCACAGTGCAAGCACTGAGGAGTTGTATAAACATCGGAGTGTGTCCCAATGCTTCTAACAAGGGTATAGGGTAAACACCGAGTGCACCCGGGTGTTTCTAACCAACGAGGTGCTAGTGTAGACATCGGGCGTGCCCGAATGTCTCTAACTGATGAGATGAAAGAGAGGAATGGTTTTATCCAAAATTCCTTTGAATGAACTGACATACAATATCGCATGTATGAGAGGGAAACTTGAAAGATATGATGCAATGCCATGCATGTCTTCCGCAAGACGAATGACAACGATGCACACGCAATACAAGATAACCAACAGTGCATATTCAATGCCAGATAAACAACGGTGCTTAACGATACGAGTAGAATGGTGTATAGCAATGCAAGTGAAAAGTGCATATGAATGCAAGTAAAGTGTGCATAACAATGCAACTGGAATGTGTATAACAATGCAACTGAAATGTGCATAACAATGCAGCTAGAACGTGCATAACAATAACAATGCAACTGGAACGTGCATAACAATGCAAGTGAAACGTGCATAACAATGTAACTGAAACGTGCATAACAATGCAAGTGCGAGAAATGTATGCTCCATGCAACATTTAAGATGCGCATTTCATGCCAAGATAAGAAGTGCACATACTATGCAAGCAAGGTTAAAACGTGTTCCATGCAATGTATATACTCTATGCAATGTAAACACGAATACCTATTTGACACAACGCGTATATGTTATGCAAATACGATGATGCATGTTCAATGCAAAAGTGAAAGAGGCATATAACAAATGCAAATCTCGTGAATGTGATAAGAACACCGTAAAGCCACGCATTCAAAGATAATTTTTGAATCTAGCAATATGAAAAAGGATACGAAAAAGGATACATTTTGTGCATATCGAGTGCCGCACACAGAAAACACGGTTTGAGGTCACCACGGAGGCTGTTTAAGCTTCAAAAGGTATACTTTCCTGCACTTTCTTGAGAGATGAGGGTACAAATCAACAGAATAACCCCAAACAAGGTCATTGGAGGTCTATCGGCCACAAGAGGGATCCATCGGCCACCCATTGGCCACCAGATAATCTAATTGGCCAACAAAGTGGCGGTTAACAATTTGGCCGACCGGCCAAACATGGCAGATTCGGGGCAGTTTGGTCCATTTGCCTCGGGTCTTTAAGTATAGGGTTCCAAACCATATTCTTTCACTTTCTCAAGCCCGAAAATTCTTCCCCTTGTGCTCTAGGCCAATTTCTTCCTTCGATCCGCACTTTATACACACTTTCAAGTGTCCCACAAACATTCGATTTGCGAAACCCTTGAGATTTCAAACACTTTGAACCAATTGAAAGTGTTTTTGGTGCCTCATTCTTGATTTCCATCACTTGGAGTTTGTTTCCCCCGAGTTACCCTTGATTTTCATGCCCTCTTCCACACTTCGACATTTTCTCCCATTTTTCACCCTACGGAGTTGACTTTTTGTTGACTTTTGGTATTCTTGCGCATTTTCCATTCCTTCCACCATTTTTTCTCATCCTTCCCAAGATGGCGGATGATGTTCCACATGGTGGGCCTCTTCCAAGAATGGAGATGGATCTCGAGTCTGAGCCTTTGCCGCTCGGCATTCGGCCTTTCGACCCCACGACGTACGATCCTGACGTACATGTGTTGCCTCTCGATCCGCCATCGCCAGTCAGAGATTTGCGCGAGGTGCACTAGAGGACCTCCTGCTATGCGAGCCAGAGTTACACTTATCCTATGGCACCGCTGAGGTATACTCTTCCTCTTTACTTTCTGTAATGTAGGTTATACGTCTTGGATAGCCAATATTGCTCTTCATCTGATTAGTCCAAACACACTTGTACATCACGTGCCTAGTTCATTCTGAGCACATTCATACATGATACTTCTGTCAACTCGAACATATGTACACACTGCATTTCTATCAATTCTGAACACATGCATACACTATATTCTTGACACTGTTTTGCATCTATTTATCTTGGACACAGGGAGATTCTCATGCCTTCCGGGGTTATGGGAACACCATTGCACGAGACTGGTACATGGAGCTACCCGATGATGTTCTCCACATCGTCGATGAGGCCGGTTTTGGTGTACTCTGGATGGGACTCTTGCACCTCACTGCGAGTCGACCTCTTCTAGGCGTCTTAGTGGAGAGGTGGTGGGACACCACCGATTCTTTCCACCTTTCTATAGCAGGGGAGATAACGGTGACTCCCTTCGACTTCTCTATGCTCACCGGCATAGGAGTAGGTGGTGATCCGATCCCTTACGACACTGATATAGGCGAGTAGGATGCTGCTCAGATCTTTTTACTAGGAACTTGCCCATCTCTCTCCCGACCAGGGATAGTGCGATATTCGTGGTTCGCCGACCAGTTTAGGAGGGAGACGCCGACGACCCGCAAGGAGGTCGAGTACTACGTCCAAGGGTTCCTCATGTTCTTGTTTGGCATTACTCTATTCGCCGGCCGGGCGAACACTGTTGGCCTCTACCTCTTGAGTGCACTGGTAGACTTGTCTCAAGATCCCAAGACTATGACTGGTGCAGTTTGGCCACACCAGGTATGGATACATGAGTTCAAGGTCGGCGAGCAAGGTCCGTTCTGCGACTTGCTTTTAGGTGAGCAAGATCAGCTCGGCAAGGAACTCCAAGGTCGGCAGGCAAGGTCTGCTCGGTGACTTGCTTCTGGGCGAGCAAGATTAGCTCGGCAAGGAACTCCATGGTCGACGAGCACGGTCCACTCGGCGACTTGCTTCTTGGCGAGCAAGATCAGCTCGGCAAGGAACTCCAAGGTTGGCGAGCAAGGTCAGCTCAGCGACTTTCTTCTTGGCGAGCAAGATCAGCTTGGCAAGGAACTCCATGGTCCACGAGCAAGGTCCGCTCGGCGACTTGCTTCTTGGCGAGTAAGATCAGCTCAGCAAGGAACTCCAAGGTTGGCATGCAAGGTCGGCTTAGCGACTTGCTTCTTGGCGAGCAAGATCAGTTCGGCAAGGAACTCAAAGGTCAGCGAGCAAGGTCAGCTCGGTTACTTTCTTCTTGGCGAGCAAGATCACCAAGAACTTACTTTGGTGTGCAAGATCAACTCGGCAAGGAACTCCAAGGTCCATGAAAGGTTCGCTCGGCGACCTGCTTCTCGGCAAGCAAGATCAACTCGGCAAGGAACTCCAAGGTAGGCGCGCAAGGTCGGCTCGGTGACTTGCTTCTTGGCGAGCAAAATCAGCTCGGCAAGGAACTCAAAGGTCGGCGAGCAAGGTTAGCTCAGCGATTTGCTTCTTGGCGAGCAAGCTCAGCTCGGCAAGGAACTCTAAGGTCAGCGAGCAAGGTTAGCTCGGTGACTTTCTTCTTGGCGAGCAAGATCAACTCGGCAAGGAACTCCAAGGTCGCGAGCAAGGTCCGCTTGGCGACTTATTTCTTATCGAGCAAGATCAGCTCGGCAAATAACTCTAAGGTTGGCGCGCAAGGTCAGCTCGGTGACTTTCTTCTTGGCTTGCAAGATCAGCTTGGCAAAGAACTCAAAGGTCGGTGAGCAAGGTCAGCTCGACGACTTTCTTCTTGGCGGCTTCTTGGCAAGCAAGATCAGCTTGGCAAGGAACTCAAAGGTCGGCAAGCAAATTCAACTCGGTGACTTTCTTCTTGGCAAGCAAGATCAACTCGGCAAGGAACTCCAAGGTCGCGAGCAAGGTCCGCTCGGCGACTTGCTTCTTGGTGAGCAAGATCAGCTCGGCAAGGAACTCCAAGGTCAATGAGCAAGGTCAGCTCGGCGACTTGCTTCTTGCCGAGCAAGATCAGCTCGGCAAGGAATTCTAAAGTTGATTAAAACCATCAACAAACCTCTTGCCAAATAAAATTCATCCGACAAGGAATTCCAGAGTTGATAAAATCATCAACAGACCTCTTGCCGAGCAAAATCCATCCGGCAAGGAATTCCAAAGTTGATCAAAACCATCAACAAATCTCTTGCCGAGCAAAATCCGCCTTGCCAAGAATTTTGATTTTTCCATCAAAATGATTGTTAGTTGCCCCTTGGACCGCACTAAATTTGCTTGGTGAGGCAAAAATACAACAATTCTCAAGAAAATAGTCTACTTGTTTCATTGTGCCAATGGCAAAAAGGGTTACAAAAATAGAACTAAGAACAAAACTTTAGATTGGCAGAGTTCGATGTTCTGAAAATGGATCGGCCATTTACATTCCGCGAGTTTTATGCCCCTTTTCTTCGGCCTTCTTATAGACGTCATCCAAAAACTGAACTCCCTATATCTCTTCCATGGTGGTTTGCATGGCCATCATCTTGTCCGACTGTGTGAACCTTTCGCACTACTCTCTTATTCTCTACTACCGGACTTGTCGTCAGGGTAGTCATCGGCTATCGTTTTGACTAATGTGCTCATTAATGTGTTGCATGAGCAATTCCATGGTTGACGGTTGATTCATTGTGAGCAAGTCTCTACGATGTCTAATCGAAACCGCGCTTATACCGAAAGTGATTGCAAGGTTGGTCGAGCAATCAAGGATCTCGCTGAAAGTCTCCCAATACTTAGTGTTATACGCCTTCAAAGAGTCACCGCTCCATCTTTACTCTTAAGAGATGGTCAATTTCCTTGGACATTTTAGCATTTGTCTTAAATCGTGACAAATGCCTCGCCAACTCGTTGTCACCCTCGATGCTCTCCTCCGGCAGCCTCTCGAACCATTTTAGGCCCAACCCGTCCAAACTCGATGGAAAAACAAGGCACAAGAGTGCATCGTTTCGCCTGTGCCCAGCCATAACCTGCCGGAAGGAGCTTACGTGCATATATGGATCAGCTTTTTCTGTCATAGACCGTGATCTTTGGTTGACGGAACCCGGGGGGGGAGTGATGTGTTCTCGATCTCTACGAAAAAAGGGGTGGCACTTAGCCTTGCCAACTCTCTGTCTGGTGGCGCGCGTGCCGTCAAGCGTGGTTGTGGCATGGCGACCTTTTCACTGCTCGCCTCTAGGGACCAAATGCCGCAGGTAAGCACCCTCTGCGCCTCTTGCTGGCGAGCGCGCTCCTCCAACACATCCCTTAAGTCTTTCAAATGGTCGGAGCGAGAATACCTCAACGCCGCCAGCGTGAGGATGGTAATCGCCCCGCGGCGAGATATCGCCGCCGGTTACGAAGTCTCCACCAAGCTTCGTGACGGAGAGTGAAGGGGTGCGACGTCTATTAAGACTACCGGAACGGCGGGAATGGGCATGCTCATTGTGGTTTCCCACTCCAGCAATGCCCTTTTCCTTCATCCGGCGCCTCATGGCCTCCATCTCCGCCGCCATTTTCTTGATGATGGTATCTTGGTCTCTCGCCTTGTCTTCCAAGTGTTGAGTGTGTGAATCTTGTCGTTTACGACACTCTTTTAGAATGACAGAGTGCCCAAAACTCCTTGCGCGCTTTGTTTTGCGATCCTCGAAGTCCTTGTGCGAGGTCTCCAAATCACCATCGCCGTAATGGCGATGTGCCATCTCTAAGACAAACGGACTCGCATGATGTCACAATGGCGAAGTAACGAATGTCGCTGTGGTTCGCCATAAAGATGACCAGAGAAGCTTGGAGGACAAGGTTTTATCTGCCGAATTCCCACAGACGGCGCCAATTGAAGTAACCACTCGCCTTGCACATATTGTCCGCTTTGGCAAAACCCGCCACACGGTTTTGTTCCTCCCCCACTAGGGAAAAAGGCCTATGCAAGGTAAGATGAGCCAGTCTGCTTATAAGGTGGGAAAGTAGTCCCTCACAGACCGATGTGGGATTTCCCGCACATTAGCCCCCAATCGCGCTGCCTCCGGCACCGGCGCAATACATCCAAATGCCGAAGGGAGTTCCCACAGATGGCGCCAATTGTACGGGGAGGAAATATGCGTCGCTATCCGTACTCCTTTCGTCCAAGCTCCGTGTCTATCCGATCAACCTGAAAACACAACAGCGGTGAGCTACCTGGCGGTGTGTTGCCAGAAAACCCCTCCGATGGTCAAGTTAGCATACACTCAGAGAGAGAGAGAGAGAGAAGCTCAATAAATGTTTAAGTTTCTCTCACCAAATGATGTTCCATCCCAGTATGGGGGGTGCAGTCATGCTTATATACTTTCTGCACTCATCTCTACATCCATTCGCTTATTGACACGTGGAGCTGCTCTCCTATCTATCAGTACAAATTCAGCTAAACACCACCTAATCAAACCGCCAGTTGGCATCGACGAGAATGGGCAGCCCGGCAGAATTATCTCGGCCTCCTTCGACCGAGCTACTTAACGAGCCCAACAGTGCCACTCGCCGAGCTCCATCACAACCGAGCTCCATAGCATTCCAGTATGGCCGAGCTCCAGATAGGTTAGGCCGATCCAAGGGAGACCTTTTCGCCGAGCTACATGCACGACCAATAAGCCCGGGTTGACAGAAGATCATCTCGGTCGAATAGGCCCTGGACCTCAACCGAGCAAACCAACACTGGATTAGCCCAAGTTAGCTCGGCCCAAACGCACTCGGACCTCTTTTCTATCCGGCCTCTACCACGACCCAGAGCTAGATTATGAAATCTCCCTCACAGTGTGTGTATATACTCTTTAAACATTTTGAATTTCACTTGCAAGCTACATTTGTTTTTGGTCTATCCTTTGTAAGCTCTTTCTCTCTCTAATTTTTGTATAGGGATGGAGAAAAAGAAAAGAAGAGAGATTCACTGTGTATATACATACATACATACATATATATATTTGATTGGGAAACATTATAAGAGAGAGAGAGAGAGAGAGAGAGAGAGGAAGAAGAAGAAGAAGAAGAAGAAGAAGAAGAAGAAGAAGAAGATAAGGGTATAGCTCTTTCTCTCTCTAATTTTTGGATGAGGATGAAGAAAGAAGAAGAGAAGAAAGAGAGAGTTCAATGTATATATACATAGATACATATATATATATATATATCTTTGATTGAGAAACATTATAAAAATAAAAAAATAAAAGAGAGAGAGATAGAGAGAGAGAGAGAGAGAAGAAGAAGAAGAAGAAGAAGAAGAAGAAGATGCAGATGAGGGTATAACTATCAATTTACAACTTCTGTTAACAAAAGTTAGTGTGCATTTCAATCCACAAATCACATGAGGGTTATGTGGTGAATTCTGAATGTCAGGGAGTAATCCGCACCCAGCCCAAACTAGAGAGAAATAAAGTGAAATTTGCTCAATTATATTTTACCTCCATGACATTTAGGAAATATATAGTTCATCTCATACTTTTGGCATAATATACTAATTTCCTTTTAAGTTTCAATTTACATATAATAGTTAAAATATTTTTCATTAATAATTCGTTGATCTTATAAATAAAAAAATAATATTACATTATCTCTTCTATTAAAATGTATTTATTTTAGTTTCAATAAACTTAATAAAGAAACTATAGCCCGTATTCTTATATTTTATCGCATAACCAAAGGATTAAACACCACCATGGATGCCCCGATTTATAGATTAGACCACATATTTAAAAAATAAAAAAAAGGTGTTATATAGCAACAAGAACATAGAACTTACTTGTTAAAGTGAAGCTTCACTTCTTCCTCAATTACACTATATGGTGTTTATACTTCTCAGTAGAAGAGCGATATTTCATATATGAATCACAAGTCTGGATCCTCTGTCGCCTTTCTCGCGCTATTTCGCAATGCCCCAAAACGATGTCGTTTTGGGGCAAAATTTCACCCAAAAAAAAAAAAAAAAACACAGAATCAGAGAAGAGAAAGAGTAGAGAAGAGAAAGAGGGGAAGAAGAGGATTCGGACTGAAACATACAAAACCCATTAAACCCAACCTATTCTCTCTCATCAGAAGTATATGTTGAAATTGCATATGAAGTGTTTGAGATTCTGAGCCCCATTGCTGATTTTGGAGTTGGGTTGTGTTCTAATTCATTTTTGGGGATCTGGGTATCCTTCAAAATCTCTAAATTCCAAGATTTAGTGGCTAAAGAGAACCAAGGTAAACAAACCCTTATCTGGGTATCTAAGAATTTGAGAAATTTGTAGATTTGGAGCCCAGAGGTATTCAAGAGTCATTTTTTCTTCATTTTTTATTAAGGTTAAATCATCAAAATACAGAGAATGGTAGCAGGACCTATATATATATATATATATGTACGATCTCAGATCTAAGGTGATTGATTCACACGGTGTAGAGGTTGTGTACTGAAGATTTCGTCGACGGAGAAGCCGGTAGCCAGAGAACCACAGTACGACAAATTTAGGAGCGACGAAAGGGTCTTTGTGAAGATAGCTCTGTATATGAGTGAATGAATTTGCTTAAATTGGTTTAGATTTGTGCACTTGTGAAGATCTGATAGTTTTTGTTCGAAGAGTGTTGGATTGGAGACCTGTGATAGGGCTTGAAAGGGTACAGAGATCTGCATATCAGAGAATGAGAAGTGTTTGGATTTGGAGCAGAGAAGACTCTTGATATTATTGTAGAAGAAGAAGAAGAAGAAATGCAAGGTAAAGAGAGAGAGAGAGAGAGAGAGAGAGAGAGAGAGAGAGAGAGAGAGAGAGAGAGAGTGTGTGTGTGTGTGTGTGTGTGTGTGTGTGTCAGTGTAAGAACCAAAAAAAAAAAAGTAGAAAACAACGTCATTTTGATGGGCCGCAAGGAGGGCCGCAGAAAATGGCGGCCGATGATCTGGACTCTATGAATCACATGCTTGAATCAGGAGAAGATAGGCCAAAGATCACTTTATAGAAATCTATACAAGTTTTTTCTTAGATGGTGACACTGGAAAGTGAGTTATAAAAGTAATGGGAACACATGCACATATTTCATATATGAATCATATGCTTGAGTCAGGAGATAATAGGCCAGAGATCACTTTATAGAAATCTATACAAGTTTTTTCTTAGATGGTGACATTGGAAAGTGAGTTATAAAATTAATGGGAACACATGTACTTTTGATGAGCATATTTGTTTGGACGAATTGGATAAGGGAGATTGTAATTTATCGGACTGTTAGTCTTGACATATACTGCCCTCGAACTATTTAGTTGGATTGGATTTGTATCCTATGTTTATTTAGTCATGGGGATTAGATGTCTGGATTGGACCATTTTTAGTGAATCCAATATTTGGTTAGACGGACTAGATAAGGATAAATGTTCAAAAGATTATTTTACCCTTATAATTTGTAATTTTTATTTAATATATAATTTTAAATTTGTAATCTATAATTTATAATTTAACAACACTAAAAATTTTTAATTTATAAGGCCATAATTTTTAATTTATTATTTTCAATTAAATTAAATTTATAATTTATATTTTTTATTTAATATATAATTTTAAATTAACAACACTAAAAAAATAATTTTATTTAATATATAAATTTAATTTTTTAACAACAATAAAAAAAATTTAATTTATAAGGCCATAATTTTTAATTTATTATTTTTAATTAAATTAAATTTATAATTTATATTTTTTATTTAATATATAATTTTAAATTAACAACACTAAAAAAATAATTTATAAATGTTCAAAAGACTATTTTACCTTTTCCAATTATTTATTAAGTAATAGCATGAGGGTAAAATAGACATTTCACATATTAGTCCTATAGGATCCCATAGAAATAATTCCACCCCTAGGATACAATAATCCCTCATATGAGGGACTAATAGTCCGGAGGGACTATTAGTTCGAAACAAAAAAAATTGAACCAAACAATGGACTATTAGTCCAGAGGGATTAATAGTCCAATCCCATGGCCCAATCCTTCAAAAAAACACCACCTTAGGTCATCTTTCAATTTTTAACCCATTTTAGATCATATCATCTATCACATTTTTTTAAAAATAATTTTAAAAAAAATCATAAGACCAGCTTTTAACCATCTTCTCAAAAAATCTTCCAACAAATGAACTCCTTTGAAGGTGACCCATTCACAGTAACTGACATTGAATCTGAACTCGAACACACTTTTATTTTACGCTAAATTATAAAGATATATTTTTGAAATTTACTTAAAACCCTACCCATGATAAAGAATTGAGTTACACGATGAGTCTATTAGTTAGAAATTTATAAATTTATTAAAATATATTCAAAAAATAAGATTTAATTTAAATTTATTTTAAATGTAAATTTTATTATATAAAAATTAAATCTGAACTTTTTTGGATTAGTTTTGTCCGCCAATAATTTTATTAGAAGATAAGACTCACAAAAGGAAAAATTCTATTTGTGAGGTTCTCTTATTTCTTATCCACATAAAAATTGTGTGGTGTTACAAGAAGATTCGTGCCAAATCATACCAAAAACAAGAATCCGAAGAATCACATGTTGTGTCCACTTCTCAAACCCCAGAGAAAGGGATGAGAGAGTGATTTTTTTTTTTTTTTTGTTCTTTTTTTTTTAGAGGAAAATCTTCCACTTGCCCGCAGGTCTAAGGAAGCGCCCTTTGCAGAGATTTTTTTTTTTTTTTTTGATCGGCAAAAAAGAGACTTTATTGATGTAAGGATCAAGTACAAGATACAAAACAAATTACACGAATAAAGAAAAGGGAAGTGCAAGAACATCACAATGAGCTAAATCATCCCAACTAGGTTGGCATCAAAAAGCTCATCCTATCATTTGCTAGCACCCCTAGAGTTGGTGAGAAACCAACGAAAGAAACAGACCAAAACACCACAAAGAATAACAAGACAAATTGAGCAATCGTATCTCGAACCATCAACCAAGTAGACCCCAAACCAATGTTGTCATGAATGAGTAGGCAGAGCAAACATATCAAAACAGATTAACACAAAGCAAAGAAAGCCCACTAGCAAGCAAGGCATCAACAAAGGCACTCAACACGCACCTATATCTGCCAAAAATAAGAAAACAGATCAAAACAAACCAGCATAGCAAACCACTAGCAAAGCAAACCAACAAAGCACAACAAACAATAGCACAGCATAACTAAATTCACTATCTATTACTCCACCATGATTAGACAAAATTGATGAAAATTCATTATCAACAGATTCTTGAGCTCTAGATGAAATTCCTGATTGATTTTTGGTTGAGAAAGCTTTGATTGAGATATGACTAGTGGATGACCCTGGTGTTTGACTACTTATTGGTGTTCCCTTTGCTTCATCAGCAATTCCTTGAAGTATGCTTTCACAAACTGTGGCACTGTAAGGACTAATCCAAGGATCAAGTTGCATTAAAAGTCGCTGAATGAGGGCTTTTTGAACCCAACTCGATCCTTCCATCAATGTTGCATGAAAGTGACATACTGCCTTGGTTCTCCATCTCCACCTGAGTGTTGGGTTGGCTTTGTAAGGAAGAATAGTTACCACTCAATGCATTCTAAGCATATCAGTCCAAAGATCAACCAAAGAGTATTAACAGCAGAGAACAGATGGTGGGGTGTTTCTTGGGCAATGCCTAGATCAGTGAAAGTATTTTCAATCCAAACAGCAACACAGCTAGATCTATTTTTACACCTTCCAAATCAAACCATATCAGTCGATTGCTGAGAAAACCAAACATAGCAATATGGCTGCCCAAACATCAACTAAAAACAATCCAAACGAAATAGAACCTGAACCAGCAGAGCCAAAAAGACAGCAAGGCAAGACAAACATAATTTGAGGCAAAACAGTTGCAATTCCACCCACCCAGGTTCAGCAATAGGGCAAAACTGATAGCAGAGAAATCCTAATGAACAAAAGCCTACTAGACACACTAAATACAACTTCTAACTTGATGCAAAATAGGCACAGACTTATATACTGTAGACCTTTCCCAATTGAGTGATATTTCATCCAAGGGGCCACTCTAACTATAATGAGCTCACAGATATCTTCACAGGTAGGATACAGCCCCTTTATAGTATCTACACACGCCAACACAACTCCAACACAACCCATAGTATCTACACACGCCAACACAACTCTAATACCTAGTATACACCCTCTTCCCCTGCACCAATACCTGAACAAGCAGCCAACAAGTCAACATACCGAGAACCACTCACAAAGAAAAGGATGAAGATGAAGATTTGCAAAACAAGCTCACCAACTCCTATGCCTAATACAATATTGGACCTCAGAAACTAGGCCTGCACAAGTTCAATCACCTTCTCTAATGCAAAACAAATAAGCTTAACCAGATCAACTCAGAACACAGAAACACACTCTCCCATCAGTAGCAATGATAGAAAACTATCAACCAACCTATGGACCAAAGATAAGACGTAATTCAAACACAACAAACCACTTCCAGAGCCAGAGTTCAACATAGTCGGTACCAAGAAGCAAAACATCCATTAGCAAAGAAACACACCAATCATCAAGAATAAACACACCAACAAGAGCTATACTGCTCACCCACAGGCTTCTAAACAGGTTCCAGTGAGTACTGCTTCCCTATGAGTTACTCAACCAAATAGACAGACTAACAGATGGTTAGCTCAGCTCTCATTCCTAATACAGAATTGAACCTGAGGCAAATTAAAGACTACATCATTAACAGAGAACTCCATTTTAGCTGGGGGAGAATTTGGCCCACAAAGCTATTCTTGCTTTGACCACCTCACTTAGTTCATCAAAATTTAGCTGGGAACCATTAAAAATACAGTCATTTCTATGCTTTCATGTGGACCACAAAACAGCCAAAGGAACAACCTTCCACAAAGAAATTTCTCACCATTTTCATTCTCAAGAAGTGACCACTATTGCAGTAGCCCTTCCATTGAGTTTGGTATAGCCCACTGAAAGCCCCACCATTTCATAATGGTAGACCACAACAGCTAGACAAAAGGACTAAATAACAAGATATGATTAACAGATTCCACCTCAGCTTGACAGAAAACACAACCCACATTGGCGTATGTACTAAGATCCCAATTCGCTGTAGGAAGCTAAAGGTTCTCACTTTGCCTTGCCAAGCCAACCACCCAAAAAATTTGACTTTAGATGGGGCACAATTATTCTAGACCACCTCAGCCATTTTCCTAACAGGACCTAAGGAGAGTTCATAACTTTTGTACATTGATGCAATAGAAAACAACACAGATGGATCAGCCTTCCACTTCCAAGCATCTTGTTTAGTGACCCTCATTGCTGGAGCATTCATAAGGAAGGAATGAAGTCTACTAACCTCCTCATTTTCCCATGCCAACAGAGCTTTCCTGAATTCCAAATTCCATACCTAAGACCCTCCACTCCTGTTATGAAAATCAGACACTACTCCTATTTTATTAGTAGACAGAGAGAAAAGTCTGGGGAATTCCTCTTTAAAGCTCAACTCCCCAGCCCATTTATCCAGCTAGAAAAGGGTTCTCCTACCATTTCCCAACTCAATTGCTGAGTTTGCAAGGTCTTGATTGAGTAGCATAGGAGTATATATTGCACTAATGATATCAGACCAAATTTTTGAGCTTCACATTTCCTTCCACACATGGCAGCCATCTTCCACCCCCCATATTATACTTAGAGCATAGAACATCTTTCCACAGAGTATGGTGCTCTGCTCCAAACCTCCACTATCATTTCAGTAGTAAGCACTTATTCATAACTATGATTCTTCTGATCCCTAGACCTCCCAAATGTTTACTATTGGTAATGGTATCCCAGCTAACCATGTGGACTTTCTTTCTAAGGCCGGATTCCCCCCAAAGAAAGTTTGTTTGAATCTTATCAATCGCTTTTGCCACCCCCACTAGTATTTTGAACAATGACAAGTAGTAAATAGGCAAGTTACTCATAGCGGACTTGATTAGAGTCAGCCTCCCAGCAAAGGAAAGTAACCTCTTATTCTATGTAGATAACTTTTGTTTAAACTTTGTCACGACCCAAACCCGCCCCTATGGATTTAGCATCAGAATCGCCAAGAATCGAGATTATCAAGGCCCGCTAACAAAGAAACAAAGAATTCAGAGTACAATGGCGGAAGCCAATACAGTAATTAAAGGATGTCTAATGAGCTGTGATAGTCTATATGCAAAAAAACTTTTCATAACATATATACAATCAGTTCCAAACAGTATGCACAGTATTTACAATTATCTAGATCAGGGACTTGATCCCTGATAAGACAGTACAGTACAAAAACATTCAGTCTATACATATCAGAAACAAAAAGGGAAAAACTAAAATACCCCAAAGAGCCTTGGCTTTAACAGACTTGGAACCTCGCAGTGAGGCACATAGGTTGGCTTGACAAAACGAGAGCTTGCCTAACGCCCTAGCAAAGGGTCCCAAGGTTCTAACACCTACATATATATATGAGCAAAGGAGCTAAAGCCCAAGAATAACATAATGCGAAAGAGGTTAAGAATGAATGTCCTTTCAAGATTGAAAACACTATTTCAACCAAGATATCGCTTATTCACCATAGCAACATATATGTGGTGCATCCAATAGCAAAAAAGACAAGAGGGTCTAAACAGATCGAACCGCCGCTTGATGGCCATCATATCAAGAAATGAGTGGTTCCAACATGGGAATCGACAGAGATCTCGTGACAAAGAGCAAGACAAAGACAAGAATAAAGAGATTGCTATGGATGCCACAATACAGCCTACAATTAAGACATCATTCAATCAAGAATAAAGATTATTTCGTAAAACAGTACAGTTCAATTGTTCAGAAGATAATCATTATTGAACATATCTTTACGACATTTTACTCACACAGTTCTAGGCTACAGATAAGCTAGTGCGCGTCTCCGGATGCCAACCCTACACAGTTAAAGGATGAACACACACTAAGCTACACAGTTGGGAAATAATAACTTAATCCCTAATTTGCCTCGGTGTGGTTCTATATCAATATCCTTCTTAAGATGCCTTAAACATGCCCTAGGAATGCCTATGATGGAAAGAGGATGCAAATATGTACTTATAAACACTTTACAAAATTTTCAGAAAACAGGGGTCACGCTTGAGCGTGGCTTTCTATGCTCGAGCGGACATGCAGACAAAGGTTCCCCCACTCGAGCATCACTTTCCACGCTTGAGCGGACTGCAAAACATGGAAAGTATCGATGCGTGAAAATCACACTCGATGGGCGCCGACACCCGCCGCAGGATGACAAGTCCTCGCCGAGCGCAGCATTTCACTCGAGCGGATCAGAACAATGCAAAGTGCCGAGCACGATTTCACGCCGAGCGCCACTTTCTCGCCGAGCGTGAGTCCAAATTTCGAAATTTAGATTTGAACCTCAAGCTCAAAAACCAAGTTTCAATGTATCAAATTCGATCCTTTTGGGCTAATTTTCCGAAAACACTTCAAAACTCATAATATAACATGTTTCAAAGATCAATTTGTAAAATCAAAGCCCAAAGGTAGTTCAATTAAACACAATTTCAAACCAATCTCATGAACATGATGTAAAACATAACATGCATGGATTTTAAACAACTCAAGCTTCAAATACATGCTCAAACGAGCCAATTTCTCCATAGACAAGATGAATTCATGAACTATAGTGAAAAGATGGACATGCATGAGGCAATTTCATAAGAACAACTCAAAAATTCAACAATGTGAACATGCATGCAAGATTTAAGCCTCAATTCAAGACTTGTAAACCAATTCTAGACTTCCATAAACCATGCAACATATAACTTGAATACATGAACAAGAAGGTATAACCTCTACCATAAGTCTCCAATTCTAGGTGTAGGAGTCCAAACATGCAATCAACCTTCAATTTCTCAAATTACTAAGCTAAAATTGTTGAACTCAAGTTTCTCACTCTCTATCTCTAGTCGGCTAAGGACTCAAGAAATGGAGGAAATGATGCTAAACAATGTATAATTCAAGTCTCAACATATGGTATGAAGTGGGCCACTAAGTGGCAAAGTTGTAAATAATGCAACTTGTGTAATTTAACTTATTTTAATCTATTTAATCATACCAAATCACATTTCAAATAAATATGCCATAAAATCACATAAATTATGATTAACACATATCACTAATCAATTTTAGATTCGGCCGCCGATAAGGCCTTCAATTTGCAGTTTAAAACATAAAACATGAACATATAGTTTAACAGTCGAATAGATAGAGATACACTTAAACAGATACAGACAATCAATCAGTCCCAGATTTCAGTCAGTCAGTCAATTAACATGTTTAGTCTCAGTTTAGTAGCAATCAGTGGTTACTCAGTAAACAGTGGTGAGGGTTGTCACAAACTTGTCCAAGATTGGCTTCCAAGTGCTTGACCTACCAGGATTAGCTCCTAAAGATCGACCTAGATTTTTAAAAGGTAGCCTTTGATGGGCACAATTTAATCTAGACGCAAAACTCTGCAACAACACTTCATCCACTCCAATACTAGCAATCACACTCCTATGGTGATTAATTTTCAACCCTGAGAGAATTTCAAAACATCTCAAAATTCGTTTGATGGTCACCACTTCCACCCACTCAGCTTCACAAAACAATATTGTATCATTTGCAAATTGCAGATGCATTACTGTTAACCCATTATTCTCGATGGCGGCCCATTTTATCAAGCCCATTTCCTTAGCCCCATCGACAAGATATTCAACCCCTCAGCCACAATATTGAAAAGGAAAGGAGACAATGGGTCATCTTGCCTTAGACCCCTCTGAGGACAAAATTTCTCAGTAGGTGAACCATTCACTAAAACTGACACTTTAGTGGAGGTTACACAACTTTTCATCCATCTCACCCATCTATCACCAAATCCAAAATTAGATAGCATATTAAATAAGAATTCCCAATTGACTGAATCATAGGCCTTCTCAAAATCTAATTTCAACACCAAACCTTTCTTGTTCGATTTTCTCCACCCATCAACAATCTCATTGGCAATGAGGATTCCATCTAGGATATTCCTACCTCCAAGAAATGCGGATTGAGACTCACTAATAATCCTTGGCATCACTTGTTTCGTCATATTTGCTAAGACTTTAGCCAAAATTTTGTACAAGGATCTAATGAGACTTATGGGCCTATAATCCCTCAGGCTTGATGGGCTATCGACTTTTGGGATTAGAGCTATAAAGGAGCTATTTAAACCACTCACCAATGATTCATTTTGGTGAAGCTCTCTTAAAAATTGCATTACCTCAGATTTGACTACTCTCCAGCATTTCTTATAAAAGGTCAAATTAAAGCCATCAGGCCTAGGTGCTTTATTACCATCGTTATTCTTGATAACATTTCTGACTTCCTCCTCTGTAAAATCTGCTTCCAACAAATCTGCTATTTGATGACCTCCAATATTTTTGAATTGGCCAGATAGTTTAGGCCTAGCAACCCAGGTTTCGGAGAAGAGATTCATGAAATGAAACTTCACCACATGCCTAACCTCTATAGGTTCCTCCACCAATGAGTCATTCACCATAACTGAGCACAAGGAATTTCTGTTGTTCTGTTAGAAGCCATAATGTGGAAGTACCTTGTGTTCCTATCTCCTTTTAATGCCCAATTAAGCCTGGACTTTTGGAGCCAAGTCCATTCCAACATTTTGTTTAACCTTCAAATTTCACTCATTATTTTCTTTCTTCTAGCTTGTTTATTCCCCAGAAGTGGTCTATTTTCCGCGATTAACTCTATGGCATGGGCTTCCTCTTGCAGAGATTACTAGGGTGTCCTATTGTCCGTTCTGAGTTAGGAGACTATAACTTGGGAACTTGCCCTGATCTCCCAAGACAACTTCCGCTTAAGTTAGGACTCGCACAGTGGGGAGTATTGAACCCACACCAAATGCGATTAAGCTGCTTGAAGTTAACTTCCTAACCAACTGCGCTACGCCCAAGAGATTGGCACAAGGGAGTTTTGAACTTGAGACATAAGGACTTAATCCCCAGCCTTTGCCAAGTGGCCAACCACCCTTAGGTTAGAGAGAGTGATGTTGCCTTTGACTTTCGAGCACACCAAAAAAAAAAAATATGCAGAAGAAAAATAAAAATAAAAATAAAAGCATGAAAGAAATTCAAAAAATAGGGGTTGAAGAAATCGAACTTAAAACATAGTTTCCGACTTCTACCTACTTTGCAAAACCTGTTGTGTGATCTTCATGAAAAACATGTGTCAACACAATTTTTAGCCCAGTCAATCAAATATATGCCATGGTCAGGGTGACATTAATCTGCAGTGGTGGAGCCATTGTTTGAAATATTAAATCCATTATTGTTTACTTTACACTTGTCTCATCAGCTCTGCGTTTGGGAAACAAATCCAGGAACCTTTTCCTGAAAACATAGACAAAATTCGGCGGCCAATGTACAGCATGACGAGGCCACGGATAATCTGGAGGATCAGGATCAGGCGGCAACAGAAAATCTGCAGGATCAGGCGGCCATGTATCATGAGATAATAGTGTAGCAAGCTCTTCCTTGATAGAAGATGAGATTCTTTTAAGCGTCTCTTCATCCATGCTTTATCTTCTCCACCTACTGCTACAACCCCCTGTATGTAAACAACAAATAAAACAAATATTCCAAAATTAAAATTTTAAAAAATAAAATAAAATAAAATAAAAAGGGTACAGTGATCGATCCACAAGTCACATATACAGATCGTGGGCTGGTCTGAAGAATAGGCCTTGTTTGGTTTGGTTTTGGGAAAAAGATTTTAGAGAAAATTTTTAGAAATTTTGTTTGGTTTAAAATTTTTCTTAAAAAATTTTTAAAATCACTTTCTCTCTCTTACACATTAATCAATCACTTTTTCTCTCTCCTCTCTCATTTTCAATTACTTTTTCTCTCACATTCATCTACTCAATTACTACAAAATATCAAATCATCCCAAACCCCCAAACTCTCAAACTCCAAAATTATTTTCAAAATATACAACCAAAGAAACTATAAAAATTTCTAAACTTTCTTCCAAAAATATTTTTTTGAAAACTTATCTCCCAAAGTTTTCTACTGCAATATATGGTACGGTGAAACTCACTTCATAAAACAATTAGTTAGGGGTGGTTTGGGATGATCTAAATAAGTGTATTTTTTGACTTTTTATAAAATATGGGTTGGATTTGAAGTAATGTGTTAGAGAGGTGATGTGACTTAAATTGGATAGTACTTTTTGACTTTTTAACTTTTTTAAATCATGCCAAACAAGGCCTTAGTTTATTTTAGGAGAAATTACTTATCAAGGGCTTACAGAAAATTGTTACAAAATTATGAAAAAAATTATGCAAACAACCATTACATATCATCATTCAAATACATAATACAAATTAATTTGATAAAAAAAAATAATAATAAATGTCTAAAAGATTTATCAATTTTACATAATTTTATTTTTATGGTAGAAATAATTTTTAAAAATTCAAAAATATTTTTTGACATTTATTTTTGTCAAATTAGTTTATATTTTTTTTATCAAATTGACGATTTTGCCATTAAAATTAAGTAATGGTATCTTCAATTGTCTTATTTGGAACAAGATTTAAAATTCATGGTCAAATGTATCACAATTAAAAAATCAGGGACGAAAGTGGCACGAGCCCCAAACTATAGGGACTGTTAGTGTAATTCGCCATACATTTTATTTTTATTTTTTTTTATTTTTAAAGTCATGTTAGGATTATCATATTTGGATATTATATGATGTGTTATCTTACATGACACTTATTATATCATTTGATAGGCTCCATATGATATATATGAAGTGTCATTTAAAGCACGATATCAAATGTGGTCAGCATAAATTATTAAAATTTTATCTTGAAATTCTTTTTAAAGATTCCAAATTTAAATAACTAAAATTTAATTAAGAAAAGGTATACTACCATGTATAGAATCTTTCTAGAATGTTTTTCTTATGAAAATTTCATTTATGTTATAGAATATTTATATGAAAAATATATTTTTTCATATTCTTCTTAAATTTTAAACTTGAGCACCAAAATCTATCAATTATTGTCTACATTAAATTAACTTTTCATCTATTTTTTTTTTTTAAATTTTAAATTAGATATGTTTGGATGGGTTAATAATTTTATGCGATATGTATTTATTAATTTTTATAAATTGAAATTAATATTTTGAAGCTCTTAAAACATTTTGGATAAAAGTTATTTTGCATTAATATATAGATAATAATATTAGATTTGAAAAAAGTATCCTTCACAAATCATAATTATAGTTTAATTTGTCAATAAAAAATAAAGTGATAATTTCAAGACATGTATGCTTTCTATTATATAAATTATAGTAAGGTATTGCTCATTAGAGATTGATGATTATAATTAAATAAAACTAAAAAACTTACCATATTGATTAACAAAAATATTTAAATGAAATGAAAATAAGATAATAATAAACAAGAAAGAACTTTTAATATAACTAAAGAGCTCAAAATATTATAATATAATATTATTAAATTTTATCATTTGTTAACATGTGTATTTTCATATATAATTTTTTAATAATTTATTATTTTAAGGAATATATTACCTTATTGATCAATAAATGGTATGATTTTAATATTTTGAAACATAAAAAGTTTGATCATATAAAATGTTTCATAAAAGTTAAGTTTAAATGTTTAAATATATTACCATATTGATCAAATGACCAATAGTTTATTGACAAATATATTTTTATAATTTTTTAATTCAAAATTTTTTGAAAATAGAGTTTGAACCTTGAATGAACAACAACGTTTTTATTTATATTATATAATAAGCAAAAATGTTGTTGGGTCAATGAAATTAAAACCCTGAATTCAATTTTTTTAGATTTTTGAATTAATAAAATATAAAAATAAATGTGTCATAAAATCATTGGTCCTTTCACTTTAATTTAATTATTGACTTTTTAATTATTATGGTAATATATTTCACATTTCAAAATTATTACCTTTTAAATTTCTAAATGTATTCTTCTATGACAACGAAAACAGGTTTCCGAATAAATCTAATCTATTTGGTACTGAATTATTGAATACTTTTTAATCAATTTAAATAGGGATTAATAGTAATAAAAAAACAATATTTCAAGTTTGCGTTCCCAACCTAAATTTTGGGGTGCAAAAGTATCACTTCAATGACATCGCCTTAGGATCAAAGGAATCAAGTTGTTCATGAACAAATTCAACTCGATATTTAAGCTTGTTTATTAATTGAGCCGAGCTCGAGTAGCCTTAACTTTGGCTGGATAAGGCTCGTGAATATAAAAATAAATAAATAAATATTTATTTTAATAATATATCTAATAAATTTTCAATAATATATTTATTTTTCTATTTACGTTTGATGTTTGTGTTTGTGTAAATTTACATATTTGATTGATGAAATTTATTATTAATATAAGTATTATTGTATATTTTACTCATAATTTTGTATTTTTATCTTAATAAGGCTTCGTTTGAGAATAAGTTATTTTAGTAATTTTTTTACTTTTTATGAAAAGATGTACAGAAAAGTAGAGAGAGTAATGTGACAACTTATAGTAACTTTTTGGCTAAAACATGTAATTGTCAAACGAGACCTAAGTAAATTAATTTAAGTTTAATTTTTTTTTCCGAGCATGAGCTTGAACTTGGCTCATTTATGTCGAGCTCAAGCCGAGCTCAAATTTGATTATTTAAGCTCGAATCATAATAAATAAGTTAGAACACTCAAAAGCTTGACTTGACTCATTTTCAACCCTACCTCCCCGGAGATTGCTATCTCCTTAGAGGGATTTTAGTCTCACGGAACTATTAATCCTAATAATTTTTTAAATAAAGATGATTTTTTTTTTTTTTATTGGCGAAAGTCCGTGCTTAGTTATTAAATTAACATCTCGGATAGTTAAAATTCACACTCATGCACTTTGCAACAAAATCTTACCCTCCCATTCTACTCTTAAGAGTGAAACCCAAGATCTTCCTCTTTAGGAGAGACTTAATAACAAAAAGGTTAGCCAACTAGACTAGAATCTCATAATTAAAAAAACATGATATTTATATATCCTACTTTACTATTTATCCAATCTCAACTTCTATAATCCAATCTCTAAAAACAAACTGGGCATAAAGTGCAAAATAAGCAGAAAGCCCTGCCGTTGTCTATCGCATACCAAGTAAAAGATCACAGACCAAAGTGAAACCACAAGGTCACAAAAGAATAAAAGAAAAAACAGAAAAAGTGATGGGAAAATAGGAACATCTCTTCCTCGTCTTTGTTGGTGTTGTGAATAACGAACGTGACTTACAGATTTTTTTTGAACACCACGTTAAAATATCGTTGGAAAATAGACTTAACGGTGCAAAAGAGCCAAAAAAACACTAAAAAGGCCAGTCCTGATAATACAACTATGCCAAACCATGAATGTCAACTCACCGGCCATTGGGCTCTGAATAAAAACTACAAATCAGTGATGATTCAGCATATGTTTTACTAACAATATATCATATATAGTACTAAGGGCGGACCCAGGATTCGTCGATGGAGTGGGTTAATATTAAGGTAAATTTATACAATATATTTTAAGTATAACCACATAAGAAAAAAGATAATTCAATAATATAATCTAAATTAATATTTAAATTTATTGATTAGAAATAATCTAATTAAGTTGTACTCGACGAGTCTCCAAATATTCGAATTCATCGATTACAAAATCTAGATCAATTTTCAATGTAAGGTCCCATTCACGGTAGAGAGACAAGCAATCGGCAAGAAACTCATCTCCCATTAAATTGCAAATGTCAGTTTTAACATATTTCAAAGTTAAAAAACTAAGAGCAATATAGAACATTGAACAAGGCAGCATCATAAAAAAACTAAGAGTAATATAATATTTGTTGCATAAAGACAAAATTTTAAAACCATTGTTAATCAATTCCATTCTCAACCAACGAAATAAAATAATTGATTAATTACATTTACCAAAAATGTTAGGAAATTGGAGTTGCTGTAGGCTATTAGAAACAATGGAGAAGACGAAGAAAGGGCTGCTTGTGAGAATTGTTTTGGAAGATTTGTTCTTTAAACAAATACAAACCTATTAGCCTGCCTATCTATTTTTTTTGTAAATATTGGGCAGCTATTGGGTCCTATTTAAAAACAAACAAAAAACTATTGGCCTTTATTTGGGATCTGGTTAATGGCCGAAGAGATTGGGAAGCTGGTTGGTGGGAAAAAAATTTCTACAAATTTTTAAATTTTGAACTGGCTGGTCATAGCCCACCTATGCTCAAATTTCTAGGTCCGCCTCTTGTCTAGTACATTTTGTTCAAAAATATACAGACGAGAAAATCAATGGCTAAGATTGAGCTACATCATTAAAAGTGACCTGCTAAACAGGTCACTTTTTATAGTTATGAGCCAAAATCATATTTCTTCATAACTATAATCAAATTGATCATAACTTAGTTATAACCACATCTTATAACCAACACCATTTTGTTCATAACTAATATCACATATTTCATAACCACATCTCATAACCAATATCATTTTGTTCATAACTAATATCACATATTTCATAATCATAATCACATGTCTCATAACCAACACCACTTTGATTATAACAAATATCACATCTCTCGTAACCATTGATCACATATGTCATAACTACTACCCATATAAATCATAACCAACCCCTTTGAGTCATAACCAACATCACATATCTCATAACCTCTAGTCATATATCTCGTAACCAACACCTTTTTGTCATAACCAACATCACATATTTCATAACCACTAGTCACATATCTCATAATTAACATCTTTTTGCTCATAACCCCACCACTTTGATCATAACCAACGCCACATATCTCATAACCACTAGTCACATATCTCATAATTAACATCTTTTTGCTCATAACCACACCACTTTGATTATAACCAATATCACATATCTCATAATCATTGATCATTCATAACTAAGACCCACATGAATCATAACTACATCTCATAACCAAATTTCTTTGAGTCATAACCAACATCACATATCTCATAACCACTAGTCACATATCTAATAACCAATATCATATATTTCATAATCACTAGTCACATAACCAATATCTCATAACTCATAACCATTAATACATATAGTATAACCAAACACCCTTTGACACCACTTTGCTCATAACCATTTCCTACATAGCTCATAACCATTAATACATATAGTATAACCAAATACCCTTTGACGCCACTTTGCTCATAACCATTACCTACATAACTCATAACCATTAATGCATATAGCATAACCAAACACCCTTTGACACCACTTTGCTTATAATCATTACTCACATATCTCATAACCACTAACACATATAGTATAACCAAACACCCTTTGACACCACTTCGCTCATAACCATTGCCCACATATCTCATAACCATTAACACATATAGCATAACCAAACACCCTTTGGCACCACTTTGCTCATAATCATTACCCACATATCTCATAACCACTAACACATATAGCATAACCAAACATCCTTTGACACCACTTTGCTCATAACCATTACCCACATACCTCATAACCACTAACACGTATAGTATAACGACACACTCTTTGACACCACTTTACTCATAACCATTACCCATATATCTCATAACCAATATCACATATATCATAACTACTAATCACATATCTCATAACGACACCACTTTGATCATAACCAACATTACATATCTCATAACCAAACACCATTTGACTTATAACTATACCACTTTGCTCATAACCAAAATCATATATCTCATAATCACTAATCATATATCTCATTATATTTACCTACATATGTTATAACCACATCTCATAACCAACACCTTTTGTTTCATAATCAATATCACATATATCATAACCACTAATCATATATCTCATAACCACTACCTACATATAGGGGTGTAAATTTGGCCCACGAGCTTGCGGCACACCCCAAGTCCGCTCGTGCCCTGGCTAGGCCCAACCAGGCTCGAGCCTAAGCCCAACCTAAGACCCTAGGCTATGTGTTCTAGAGCCCGACTTGGCCCGGCCCTGGTGTGTTACGGAGTGTGACCCATCCCGTGAGCTCAGCCCGAAATTTTCTTCCCCATCTGGTTCAACCCGACCCCAACGGCTCCTTGCCCCCCCTGTTAGTGCAATGGTCAAAAATTTAAAACAAAACAATTTGAAAGAGTCATATAACCGTTAATTCCACCAACAACCAATTTTATTTTTTATTTATTTATATATATATAAATTAATCCCTCTCTCTTAAGTCCTATAAATACCACCCTTCTCGCATTTTATTTCTCACAAACAAATCTGTCTCTCAAACTCTTATTCTCTTTGAACTCTGAACTCTCTCAATTAATTTTGAAGTGTCATCTCTAAGTGACAATTGCAATTGATCACCTATCTCTATTTTAGATTTATTTTTAGTCATAGTATCTTCATTAAAAATAATACAAATAATATGCAAATGATATACTTTTTAAAATACCTATATACACTTATAAACATATATATATATATATATATATAATTTAACTAAATTTTAATAAAAAATATGTGAAAAAAAATTATCTATGACGTGATTTTATTTTATTCTACTAATTAATTTTTCTCCTAAATTTTTTTCTCAACTTTTCTTCATTTTTTTCTCCACTCAATTTTCTTTCCTTGATTTGTCCTAGTTGTGCCCGAGCTCTCACTACAAGAAAAGTGGGCTTAAAAGATGGAAGCATTTGAGATGATTGAACTTGCCATCGCAAAAAGGTGAGTTTTTATGATGGCACAACTTGCCGTCGTGAAAAAATGGAGTTTTTATGATTTACATTATTTAATGTCACGTAAAAATAGAGTATTTATGACAAAGAAAATGCTATCGTAAAAATGAAAGTATTTGTGATTGCAAAATTATCGTCGCAAAAAGGACAAGATTTATGGCCAAGACCAACCATCGCTGCACAAAAAAAAAAAAAAAAAAAAAAGAAGAAGAAGAGTAAAATAGAATAAAATATTGTGTCTTTGAGACAGTTTCATAAATATATAGTCACAAAATGGTTTGAATAAATACAACAGTATTTTTCTGTCGCAAAATTTTTTTTTTTATAAAAAAATGACGTCGCCTTACTCTTTTGATATAACATTTATCTCTTCACCAATTTTTTTCATCTTCTTGTTTCTCTGTCTCTGCTCTTCTCTTTCTCTCTTTCACTCATCACTCTTTTTTCTCCGTGTGTGTATGTGTGTGTGTGTGTCTTTTTCATCTCTTCTCTTTATCTCTCTCGTCTCTTCTCTCTCTCGCCATCTCTATCTCTCTCATCTCTTTTCTCTCTCAGATCTCTCGCTTATCTCTATCTCTCGCTTATCTCTCTTCTTTCTTCTTACTTATCTCTCTCTCTCTCTCTATCTCTTTCTTTTCTATGTCTCTCTCTCGCTCATCTCTTTTCGCTTCTCTCTTTTTGTCTATCTCTTGCTCATCTCTTGTTTCTCTCTATTTTTCTGTCTGTCTGTCTGTCTCTCTTTCTCTTTGTCTCTCTGTCTGCTTGTCTATTTGTTTGTCTGTCTGTCTGTCTCTCCCTCATTGTGTTCACCTTGCTCACTCTCCTCATTCATTCTTCTCTATTTATCGAGCTCTCTTCCGATTTATTGAGACACTACAAGAAAATGCACTTTTAGCGACCACTTTGTCTCTTTCTCGCTTATCACTCTCTCTCTCTCTCTCTCTCTCTCTCTCTTTGCCTATCTCTCACTCTCTCTCTCTCTCTCACCACCCACATCCTCTACCACATTCACCATCAAGAAATGCCATTCCACTACCACCACTACTACCATGCTTGCCACTCCACTTCTACGACTATCATTACTACCACAATCGCTACTACTCCACTACCACTACTATTACCTCTCCTCCACCATCGCTATTCTATCTCCTCTACGACTACCACAACTTCACTACTAATCTCCTTCGCCATCACCACCACCAACACCTCTTATCCACTACTTTTACCACTACGTCGCTTCTCATCCTCTACCACAAAAAAATTAGTTCCTGATTTTTAGTAACAAAAAAAAAGGGTCGTAGGAAAATATTTTTTATTGACCACAAAAAATTAACTTTATTTTAATAGAAAAATATTTTTCATTAAAATATTACCCATACTTTTGCCAAATAAAAAAAAAAAATTATTCATTAAAATAAGAATCAAACAAATAAATTTTCAATCTTAGTAACTAAAAGAAAATGAAAAATAAAAAAAATTCATTAACTATAAAAAAAATTATTTTAACAAAAAATAGATTTTATTATTGTCTTCGCCAAAAAAAAGGAACCGTTTTACTGTTTAAAAATTCATTTGTGATGGAAATAAAAAATATATATATATATATATATTTTTTCCACTCCTGCTCGGTTCCCCCCCATTTTTTTTCTATTCCCGCTCCCAAAAAACCCAAAATCCCCAATCGGGTTCCCCCCGAGAGAGAGAGAGAGAGAGAGAGAGATGAAGGGTTCGGTTTGTGTATAATTGGTTTCTCCTTTCCTTCTTCTCTGTTCTTTGGGTTCAGTGACTCTTCACATACCATCAAACGCGAGGCTTCCGTCGCTTCAGGGTGAGAAGTTGATCAGAGAGCTCAATTTCTTCCCAAAGGAGTCCATCAACATCGTCGATCCCAATGATGTCTCTACCGCTACCAAGGTTCTGTGATCGCCGAGAAGCGCTTCAAGTTTCCTAATTTCACGACTCGGCTTTCACCAAGACTTGGGTCACCATGCCACCATTACACGATTCAGCATTCTCATGCTGCTAGGTATTTTCAAATCCCTCCAATTTCGATTTTTATTACTCATTTTTATGTCAATTTGTTTATATCTATACTATACTATACTAGTGGTGTGTGGTGTGCTATTACAGGTTATAAATTTTGATCTCAATCTGAATTTGGATTTCATTAGTTATATATAGGAAGTTTTGATCTGGGCAATTACATGAAGATATTTTGGAAAGGAAAAAAAAAAATGTGACATCTACCTCAATTTTGGCCTTCCCTTTTAGATATAGATATGTATATAGAAAGGAAATCGAAATAGAGAAAGACTCAAACAATTGCAAGAGCCATGCACATGTTATTTTAGAATGGTTAGTTGAACCCTAGAAGGTGCAGAGGCTCTGGCACTATGTGCTACCCTATTTTGGTTGAATTTCTTTGATTTATCTGAAATTTGTGAATTGAACTTGACTCTTCTTCTTCTTCTTCTTCTTCTTCTTTCTTTCTTTTTATTTTTTTTTTAAATTTTTTATTATTGAATGAGGATGCATTAAAATTTTTATCAATTGGAAAGTAGTGTTCCTTAATTCAATTTTTATTGACTCAATCGCAATTTTTTTTTTAAAATTTACACACGCATCGCGTGTTCCTTAACCGCTAGTATTTATTTATTTATTCTTGTGAACTTCTGTTAATTTTCAAGTTTTGCTTGTGAAAATTCTTTGACTGAAATATGAATTTCTTTGTGGTTCAAATTTTATTCGTTGGGTTTGGTTTTGTTACAAATCTATGACATAAGAATGGGTTTCTATGAAATAGATATGTTATGTTATTATTTGGCTTTATATATTTGGTAGTTTAGCATTATTAGTCCTATTTTGTTCTTAGTTAGTTAATTTTAAATTTTAAGTTGTTATGGGATAGTTTTTAAAATTTTCACTATGTGTACATACTTTTAGTCCTATTTTTATCCTTTTGGCCTAGTAATAAATAAATAAATAAAACTTCAATTTACACTGCCAAATGAATTTCATTTTATTTATTAGTTGAGTTTTATAGGCATGGCATGGGCTAGATTTACACTAATTGGTAGGCTCCTATTGATTGTGATACATGTCATTGACAGATTTTGAGCAAGTCTTCATGAAGGGGGAATTTTTTTCTTACTTCTTATTTTAGCTCATTTTTGGTATTAATAACTGTTTGTTTACTTTTTAACAAACCATTAATAACTGTTTGTTTACTTTGGTTATGAAATGTCAGTTTTCTCTTGCATAAACCACCTCCTGCAAACAAACATGGGCAATTAAGTTATATATATTTTACTCTTTTTGTTTTTATTTTCTATGTTTTATCCTCAATATTTGAAATTGTAGAGAAATTTTATGCACTTAATTAGTCTGCTTTTCTAACATCTTGTGCTTTAGTATTTTCCAAAACTAGCATGGAAGACATTCATAATGTTTACTTGTAGTTTGCATTTCTGGAATGTCAGTATGGGCCACTGATTTTCTTGAAGGTTTTGGGGATCTTTGCTTAGCTGATCACAAGAATTGACGATGTGGCCTGCATACCCGAGGTATATTTTGTTGTCATTGTGATATTTTGTCCAGAAGGAAATATTATGTAAGCTTTTTCATTTTTATTTTTTAAAAAATTTGTCTGGAAGGAAAAGGCACTGGACTAAATTTATGAGTGATTTAAAAGAACAAGCTTGATTTTTGGAGTGGGGCTTGTAACCCCCTAGCATATGATGAATCTGCTAGTTCTTTCTGTTGCCAAATGTGATTTTGGGCAAGTCTCCATGACTGTAAGTGTTTTCTGTAGTAGCAACATAATACAGAACATTTAGGTTTACAATCCATTTCAAATTTATCCATATGGATTCACTACCTTGCCTACTTGATTAACAATTTTAAACATCAAGATGGAAAAACTGTTTAAGGCATTCATTTCAAGCCTACATTGAGGTGCTCGTTTCTAACCCTAGCACAACTCTAGTTTAGAAGTGCCTGCTCGAGTTGAGTTGCGGTTGGAGTTATAATTGTAGTACTATGCCTTGTCCCATGGATGCACGAAAAACTGGAGCTTTTTTATTTTCAATTTTTTATTTTTTAGTTTTGGATAAATTTGTATTTTCAAAATTTTAGATGCTAAACTTAATTTACCGCAAACATTAAGTAGTGAATAAACTCTAAATGCTTTCAATTTTCCATGTTATATTTTTGCTGGCACACCATATTTCTATTACAAGTTACAACTATTTAGATTTCAGGTGAAATAGTGCATAGTGTCAATTTTGATTGTCTATCCCTTAATTTCGCTATGGATTAAGTCCTCGCTAGAGTCATAAAATTTAAAGAAGCATGGGCATGAATTCTGGATTCATTTGTCGCTGATTATGTTGTCTTCTTTCTCTAGTTCTATTTTGTAGTTAATTCTTAGCTTTAATTAGTAGATTTATAAGTAGTATTTATGTTTCTTGATCATGCTTAATTGGAAGATATAGAAGCAATCGCTTTTGTAGGTTAGTCATATAAGTATGTTATGTTGTGTTTGGGACATTGTGTTGCTGAGAAAATATGCAATGAGGGAAAGAAAAGGAGACTGCAAGTCTATTTGGGTTTTATTTTATTTTATTTTATTTTTTATATGTGTGTGTGTGTGTGTGTGTGTGTGTGTGTGTGTGTGTGTGATGTATTTGTGCTTAAAGAACATAAATAACAGCTTATTGTTGCTTATTTCGTAATTAGTATATCTATAAGCACGCATTATGCTTGGTTGTCGAGAAAATAAGTTCAAGAAAATAAGGAAGAAGGAAATTGAAATGTCAAATCTTTCATTTAATTTTATTTTTGATTTCCCAAAATTGACAACTTACCATATGCCCTTATGGTTTTGGATAAACTATATTGACAAAGTAGTTTACTTATTCTAGTTTTTAGAGGGCGTTCTAGTTGCGCTTATGCAATTATGAATTCTCATTTATTTGTCAACGTTTGTACACTCACAATGTTGAGTAGCAATGTACCAATATCCTCATTTGGGATCATTTTTGTACACTCACAATTTTGAACTGCTTCTTTTTTTTTACAAGAATTGTATTTGAGGAATAGAACAACAAAAAAAGTTTGGTCTATGGAGTTATGAATTTGATTTGGTCTTTTTATTTTGTTTAAATATGGGACAATGGTGTTTTAGCCAATCGCCGAAACATCCCCAACTATTCACACCCCCAAAACATTGCATTCAACTCTCTGTCTCCCACTCGCTGCTCCTCACCTTGCCGATCACCTCCACCTCTATCGCTGTTGGAGTTGCCAATTGCCGCTATCGCCGCTAGTGGTACCGATCATCACCGCCACCGCCACCGCTAGCCCTACCCTCCTCTTAGATCGCCTCACCGCTCGACAATTTGGTAAGTTTCTTTCTCTTTGCTTTCTCTCTCTATGCTATGCTATCTTTGCTTTTGGCTCTCTTCCTTTGGTTTGGGCTCTCTACCTCATCCTGTTTCTGGTAAGGTTTTTTTTTTTATTGACTTGATTATATTATTGTGAAGTTGTGAGAGGTTGAAAATTTCTTATATTTGATGAGCATTTGTGAAACAAATATAAATGTACTGATTTAACTTAAAATATTTGTAAGCTTTTTGGTTAAAATATAAATGTAGGTTGTTTGGTTAAAATTTTAATGTAGGGTGTTTGGTTGAAAGATTAAAATATATATATATATATATATTTGTAAAAAATATGAAATACAAAAAAAAAAAAAAAAAAAAAAAAAAGGAAGAAAAAAGTATTGATTTAGCTTAAAATATGAATGTAGGGTGTTTGGTTATATTTGATGAGCATATGTGAAAAAGATATAAATGTACTAAAGTTTAGGAATGTTGCTTTAGTAGTTACTTTGCTATTTTTTTTAGATTTTTCTCTCAAAATATCAAATAAAAAAAATGTTATATATGGTGTTGCTTCAGTAGTAACTTTGCTTTTGTTAGATTGTGGCTTCACAGCATTGGTTTTTAAATAATGGTTTGCAAATCCTTAGCCACTATATTTCATAGTTTTTGAAGCAGATTTAATGCCTTTGTCTTTGGCTCTTCATGGTAGTGTTGAGTTCACTGGTTTTTGCTGTTCTAAATAAACAAATTCTTTTGGTAGCCCTTCTTACAGCTAGGAAGGCACCTCTTTAGGCAAGTAAATTCTTCTCTACTTAGTGAATTAAAGCTTGAATTATGGTTATTATAGTTATAACAATTCATGTGTTTTTTAGATTCTTTGTTATCTTAATTAATTGATGTGTAGCGAAATTTGTAGATACCAAAAGAGTATTAAGCTCCTGATCTTGAAGCTTCCATTCAAGAGGCTTGTCCATGAAATTGCTTAGGACTTCAAGGTAATTGAATGGTCACAATAGATAAACAGTGTCATATTTATCGTAATTGTTTAGGGTTTTTTTTTTTTTTTTAAATGTTTTTGATTAGTAGTGTATGTTAATATTAATGTTAATGTTTTAGAGGATAAATTATTTATCATTAAAGAAATTTGTGAAATATAATGGGTGGTTTTAAGGCTAAATTGGTGTAGAAACTTGGTGCTAATGAGTTTCTGCTAAAGCAATATAGTGGTTATAGATTGGAGCTTCAGAACATGGTGTTGCATTTGTTTCTTTTAATCAGAGAAATAGAAATTTGGTTTGAATTTTAAGATTTGTTAGATGGTGTTTAAAAGATGATATGGCGTAAATTTATAGATTGGAGCTTCTAAGGTATATTTGTTTTTCTAAATATTACCCCTACTTCTACCAAATAAAAAAAAAATTCATTAAAATAAAAATATGGAACTGCTTATATGTGCGCTTATGCCATACAACTGCAAAGACACTCTAAAGAGGCTCACAGGAACAAACAATTTTAGCAGGAGGTAAGAGACTTGTGAACAATAATAGACTAGAAATCATTCCTTCGGATATGTTATAGAGTTGTACATTTGTCACCCTTCAACTTTTATTCGAATTTCACTTTAGTATCTCCTCACATTTTAATTGCAACAATTAAGTCTTTAGATTTCAACCCAAGCTTCAATTTAGTCCTCTCGTCACCCCACCATTTAAAATTTTAGTGAAAGTTAACGGGGTGAAAAGCGTAATTTTTTTTTTAATTTTTCCTTTAGTACCCTTAAAACATGTTTGCATGGCGTTACATGAGCACTTTTTGTCTATCTTTTTACTGATGATGAGTGACCGAAGGACTACATGAAACAATAAGGGTTGAAGTCTAGGACTTAATTGTTACAATTAAAAGGTGAGGGACAAAAGTGAAATTCAAATAAAAGTTAAGAGGGTAAAAGGTGTAATTTACGCTATGTTATATATAAACACTATGCTGAATGTGTTCAAGGACTTTCTGTTTTGTGATTTTAAGTTATCAAATACATTTGGATATCATGGGAGGCCAACTTTATCTCTCACCAATTCTACTTGGTCTCAAGTCCCTCCAATTCACCTATCAAGTCCCTCCAATTATACATATGAACACATTTTTAAATACTTATCTCAGATGTTTCTTCCCTTTCCAGCTTGAAATCTTGAGCAGAATTCGCCATCCCCATTTACTGATTCTTCTTGGAGCGTGTCCTGATTATGGTTCCCTAGTTTATGAATACATGGAGAACGGTAGTCTGGAGGATAGGTTGCTCCGAAAAAACAATACACCTCCAATTCCATGGTTTGAGAGGTACAGAATCTCTTGGGAAGTAACCTCAGCCCTTGTCTTCCTGCACAACTCAAACCCACAACCTATTATCCACCGTGATCTGAAACCAGCAAACATTTTGCTTGATCGCAACTTTGTGAGCAAGATTGGTGATGTCGAGCTTTCCAAAATGCTTGAATCGGATCCTTCTGTTATATCAACCATGTGCAAGGACACGGGACTTGTAGGGACACTTAGCTACATAGATCTGGAGTATCAGAGGACTGGGTTAATCTCTCCAAAATCAGATGTTTATGCGTTTGGGATGGTGATTTTGCAGTTGTTGACTGCAAAACCGGCCGTAGCACTGGCCCATGTAGTGGAAATAGCAGTTGATGATGGTAATTTTGCAGATTTATTGGATCTAGAGGCTGGAAATTGGCCAATTGAAGAGACGAAGGAATTGGCTGTGTTGGGATTGAAATGCATGGAGCTTCGGCGTAGAGATAGGCCTGATTTGAGGGATCAAGTTCTTCCTGCTTTGGAGATATTGAAAGAGTTTGCAGATAGGGCTCAAGGTATGGCATCCAATGCTCAACCGGCACCTCCAAACCACTTCATATGCCCTATACTTCAGGTATGCTGTGGCACATGTCACTTCTCTTCTTTTTTTGGTTGCAGAACTGAATTCTACATGTTTGTAAATGGAAAAGTCAATTTTGTTAATTTGGAAATGGTTTATGAAATCTCTTACTGCTCTCATTTTCGTTGCAGTGGTGGGATCCTCATGCACTGGGACTGCCCTTTTGTGAGTTCTTGGAATATAGGCTAGTCATACAACCGATCATGGATATTCATATGGAAAAAAGCAGTTTTTTGGACGCTTGTTATGTATTTATTAACTTATTATTACTCATGGCTTATCAAATATTTGTTAGTGTGAAACTTACCCTAATAAATGCAAAGATGCATTCGTGATCTTAAACATCAGTGTGGATTATATTGAACCCCTTGGTTCTGCATTTATATCTTATCTGTATGTGTAAGTATATTTGCATATATTGATATGTATTTCTTAGATTTTGCATGGTGGATATGGTTTTGGTGACAGAAAAGAGGCTGGACAGAGTATCTTAGATTTTGCGTTGGCTTCTGACCTGGTGGTGGCTAATACTATGTATAAGAAGAGGGAGAAGCATTTGATAACCTTTAAGAGTGGATTAGTTAAGAGCAAAATAGATTACTTCTTAGTAAGAAAAGTGGACCGCCTAAATGCAATGATTGTAAGGTGATTCCTGGAGAGAGCTTGGTCTCTCAACATAGGATTTTGGTACTAGATTTATGTTTTAGAAGGCAATACCAAGCTAGGAAGGATGGTGGGCGTCGTAGGACGAGATGGTGGGACCTAAAAGGGAATAAATTAGAAATATTTAAGAATCGAATGGATAAGGAAGGTACTTGGGACTTAGAAGGTGATGCTAACACTATGTGGAACTCGATGGCCAATTCTATGAGGAAAATCTCAAGGGAAGTGCTTGGAGAGTTGAAAGGAACGGAACCCAACTCTATGGAAACTTGGTGGTGGAGAGAAGAGGTTCAAGCGGCAGTTAAGGCAAAAAAAAGAGTGCTTTAAAAAGTTGTAGAAGGATAAAACTGAGGAAAACCTTAAGAGCTATAGATTGGCTAATAAGGAGGTCAAGAAAGTAGTGAGAGAGACTAAGTTGAAAGCTTATGATGACCTATACACTAGATTAGATAATAAGGAGGAAAAGAAGAGGGTATACAAACTTGCTAAGATACGGGAGAGGAAAACAAGAGATTTTAATCAAGTAAAGTGCATCAAGAGTGAGGATTTTAAGGTATTGGTGAAGGATGAAGAGATTAAGGAAAGATGGAAGAATTATTTTGAGAAACTATTAAATGAGGAATATGGAGGTACGACAATAGGGGAAGAAATAGCCAGTAATACGATAAACCAAGACTATAGGTTCTATCGCAGGATTAGAAATTTTGAAGTGGAGATTGCACTTAAAAAGATGAAATCCAATAAGGCTTTAGGACTCGATGGTATCTCTATTGAAGCTTGGAAGTGTTTGGGTAAAAATAGAGTTGCTTGGTTGACTAGGTTGTTTGGCAAAATTTTGTTGACTAGGAACATGCTAGATGCGTGGAGGAAGAGTATTTTAGTGCCAATCTATAAGAATAAAGGTGATGTCCAGAATTGCAACAACTATAAAGGAATCAGGCTAATGTGTCATATAATGAAAGTGTGGGAGAGGGTGATGGAATGCCGATTGCGAGAAATAACAGAGGTGTCAGAGAATCAATTTGGGTTTATACCTGGTAAGTCAACAATGGAAGCGATCTATCTTTTAAGAAGAATAATAGAAAAGTATAAAGAAAAAAAAAAAAGAGACATTCATATGGTGTTTATCGACCTTGAGAAAGCATATGATAGAGTGCTTCGGGATATAATATGGTGGGTGTTAGAGAAAAAAGGGGTGACAAAAGGTTACATTGACGTGATTAGGGACATGTATGAAGGGGTGGTGACCACTATTAGATTGCCAGCTGGAGAGACAAATGAATTTCCTATCACTGTAGGGTTATACCAAGGATCTACCTTAAGTCCTTATCTTTTGCTTTAGTTATGGATGAGTTGATAAGAAATATTTAGGATGACGTGCCGTGGTGTATGCTTTTTGCAAACGATATTGTGCTAGTGGATGAGACTAGAGAAGGAGTTAACACAAAGTTCGAGATTTGGAGAACAGCTCTTGAATCTAAAGGATTTCGGATAAACAGAACTAAAACAGAGTACATGGAGCATAAATTTAGTAACAGTAACAATGAAAGCAGAGGAGAAGTGAAGATTGAGAACCAAGAACTGCCTAAGAGTGAACATTTTCATTATTTAGGGTCAATTATCACAACAACGAGAGAGATTGATGCATATGTGGCCCATAGGATTAAGGCGGGATGGTGTAAGTGGAGAAGTGCGTCTAGGGTATTGTGCGATAAACGAATACCCACTAGACTAAAAGGTAAGTTCTATAGAACGGCTATTAGACTAGCTATGTTGTATGGGACAAAGTGTTGGGCAACCAAGAAACAACATGTAGATAAGATGAGTGTGACTGAGATAAGGATGTTAAGGTGGATGTGTGGTAAGACTAGACAAGACAGAATTAGGAATGAGTGTATTCGGGAATGGGTAGAAATAGCACCGATAGAAGATAAGTTGAGAAAAAATCGATTGAGATGGTTTGGTCATATTCAACAGAGACCAACAGAGGTAGTAGTGAAGAGATGCGATACTGTAACGGTAGATGGAAGTGTTGGGGGACGGGATAGGTCTAGATTAACATTGGCTAGCATTATAAATAGAGATATGAATCTACTTAATTTGACTAATGAAATGGCCTTTGATAAAGCAGCGTGGAGAAGAAGGATTTATGTAGCCTAATTCATTTGATGGGACTTAAGGCTTTGTTTGGTTTGGTTTGGTATTGATATGTATTTCTTCTTTATCCAAACTTTTTTTTTTCTTTTTCTTTTGATTATGACAATTGATCTGCTTTCCGTGGATATCATGGAAGAGCCTTGTGTTGTCAGCCGATGGGTACACTTACGATCGCAAAGTTATACGCATGGCTTGAGGAGAATGATAAATCCTCAATGACAAATTTGCTATTGCTAACTAGGAATCTAATTCCAAATTATACACTTCTTTCTGCTATTAGAGGGTGGAAATCTGGGGAACAATGGCATCATTTTGTTTGTGACTTTATGTTTTTTCATGGAGGAGTGAGGGTAGAATTTTCTGGGAGAATTATTGCTTTTAGTTAGCTGGATTTTGTCCCAAATATGAAGGTTTTAAATTATTAGAAATATGTATATAATAATTTGAAATGATAGGATTGTGATGGAACAATATGTACAGGTTGCTGATGAACAATAAGAATGTTCCGTGTGTTGCAAGTAGAGAGAGTGATAGCTATAAGGTGCTTGAATGAGAATACTTGGTGCTTACATGATGCCTGTTGTCAATACATGGGTTGGTGGATGATCATCATGATGATAGCTGCTTTTATTCTTTTCTTTTTCTTTTCTTTTCTTTTTTTTTTTCCCCTTTTTTTGTTGAATTAGAAAGGAAATTACATTGAAGTTAAAAAAAAAAAAAGAAGGTTCATACAAGAAACTATTTTACGCTAAGAAGGGAACCTAATCTCTCAGATAATAAAAGAAGACACAAACTGGACAATAAAATTAGCTTTCACGAGCAAATATGCCCGGAAATTATCGTTAGTTGTAGGCACTTGTTCATACAAAATTTGGTTTGTTTAGTTATTGGCTTTCTGCTTGCAAAGATGTGTAGTGTCTTCCATGAATTAGATTCAATAATTAACCATTGGGTGTTAGCTTGAATAGTCCAAATTTCAGCTGCATTGTTACTTGTACCAATGGGATATTCGAAAGCTTAAATGCAAAGACCAAGATATTATCTCCGAAGATGCCACTAATGCTTGCTCGACCAGGTTACCTTGACAAGCACCATCCATGTTGAGTTTGTTAACCGAGAGTGTGTACTTTAAAAGTGTTCATCGTAATAGAGAGTGCAAACTTAGCAGCATATGATATCATGTGAAGGTGTAAAGGTTGATTTTCAAGAAGCATTTTATTCCTAGTTGTCCACATTTGCCAAGAGTAAGAAAAGTTTAAGTGAAGCATGATTGGTAAGGTTTAGATTTAGCCGAAATGATAGTGCCATTAGAGAAATAATTGGATTTAAACATCAAAGCCCATAAAGATTTAGAATGTCTCAATAAGTGCCATCCCATCTTCATCATGTAGGGCTGGTTAAGCATCGTTAGGTTTTAATGCCTAATCCTCCATAATTAATAGGGCAAACCGTGACCAAGCCGATGTACTTCGCCGATAATATCCCAAAATGTTGATTTAGAAACTAGTGACCTTTCTAGCAATTGATAAATTGAATACATGCATCTACCTAGTTGAAGACAAGAATCTAATTCTCAGTAATATGATACGCTTATTTGCTAATCTCATGAGCCAACGCCAGAGAGAGAGAGAGAGAGAGAGAGAGAGAGAGAGAGATTATGCACAATTTATATATTAATTGCAAACTTAAATCAAGTATAGTTATGCACAATTTATATATTAATTGCAAACTTCAGTCAATGAATAGAATGTACAAATATTTGTTTGACTAGAAGGGATTAGAAAAGCTTAATAGGAACCTGTCCAATTAGGGAATATAATACATGGGATTTGGGAGCTTGAACGAGCGGATGGAAACTGATGAACCCAAAAGATCGCTCCATTGGTCTCCGTGAGTTGCCCAAAATCCCAGATCCCTCTTCCACCATCTCATTCCTCTTCTCCGACTTGTATATTGTCGCTAGCTTCCCATGGTCCTTAGTTGCTCGCACTTGCTTAAGACACTTGAAATTTAGTAAAAATATGCAACAAAGGGGTGCATCTCTAATTTAATATTAAAAATAAAAACCATATTTAAATTGGAGGTTTAATTTCATCAAAGAAGGCCCATAAAATTTTATTTATTTTATTTATTTTTTTTGTTGATAAATCAAGGCTCATCATGTTCACCCTTCCATCATTGAAAATTAATCTGTGGCCCAAAAAACACATTAGACAAGATCATAAGGAAATTGAATTCATCCTATGAGAGGGACAAGTTAGTCACTCTTTAAAAAAATTGGCAAAAGTTGCCTTTTAGCATTGAGTAAAATTGAAATAACTTGCTTTATAAAACTAATGCTATTAAAGCAGTTGAATATATTCTATAGACCATCACATCAGTGTAACATTTGAGGTACAAATTTCATAATATGAGTAGTGACAATTAACTAGCTCCTAATATCAAATCTTCTAGGAAAAAATTATTATTGTTAGATCACACAAGGTAGGGCTGTAAAGGAATTGGCTATGGGCTAGCTTTTAGTTGAGCCAATTCAATTGAAGAAGAAACAAATCAGATTGAAATTTAATTTACATCATTAATTTGGCCGTTAATTCAACAATTGTCGCCACATTCATGAGTCTAGATTTGGTTTGCAATATATTTTCAACAGACTTGACAGTAATTATCAAGTCAAAAGAACCAAAGAATGAAAACAAGGATGTTTGTGTGTAAAAAATAAAAATCAAGTATGCATTTTCCCATTTGTACAGGTATGCATGCACAAGCTGCGATAGATGCATAACTAGATTGAGGTTTTATTCATCAATTAAAAAATATCCAATTTGATTCTTTTGTCAATGGACATATTACATCACATATGCCATCGAAGGAAATATTTCTCGTGTATAATCGTGCAATTATTTATAAGCATTTTAAATAGTAGTAGTTGCACACATGAAGGAAAAAATAAAAGAAGAAGAAGAAGAAGAAGAAGAAGATAGCAAACCATATTTACCGGAAACCTTTTCTTATGATGGAATTTTGTATTCAGTAAACCCTATATATGAGAAAATTCTAATAAAACCTAAGGAATCATTTTCATGTTTATTTCCAAACTTCTATGTTCCAAACTTACTATTGATTTCTAGTAGCGCATATTAATACCACACATCGAAAAGAAAAACCCTAAAGCCTATGACTAGTCAAACATCATCATTCCTCATGTGTCAACAAGGCTCAGATAAATGAGAGGCCACTCTAAAATTCAATTATGATCTCATTAAAAGCGGTCTATAAAATATGGGCTCTAACCTAAAATAATGACATATAGAAAAGAAATTACTAGATCATTGTTTTGTATACAATCGTTTCAATATGATTCAAAGACCCACATCAGAAAGGCATTGTTAACTAGAACTTCATACCCTAATGTAGTGATGAGGAAAAATTGGAAAGTTTGATTTTGAATCTAAGATTTGAAAATTGGAACACTTCCAATCTAGGTCTAGAAAGGATAGGAACATCGCTCGTGATATATTCTTATAAATGTGACATGAAATTTGGGATGCTTTGCAAATTTTCTAAGTTTCGAGCTATGTAACAATTTTTCATTTTGTAATTCCGATGTATACTAAAATCCTAGCCCACAAAGACTGATAACAAGTTTGTTCATTTGAATAATTCTACAAGAAGATAAATTCAACTTTGAAAATCAAAGAAGATGTACAGCATCTTAAACAATAAAAATAGAGTTTGCAGTAAAAAATTTCGATATTAATATCTGTAAAATAGAATTGACTAGATCAATAAAATTGCAATAAAACAGAAGTCATTCAAGATAGTACTTCTATGATATGTGAGTTTGTTCATTCAAACTAAGATTTCATGAATGTAATGCTGATATTAAACATATGTTGCTTAACAAGAAAAGGTTGTACCAAGTGCACACGTTTTTCTTAATAAAACAAAAAATACATTTTTTTTTTCTTTTTTTCTGGAGAACCCAAAATGTTAGCCACTAGCAATAGTTGATAGTTGAAAGATGCGCAAAGCTAATAAGAAAATTATAATGATCTATCAAGCAAAATAAAAGGCATTACATCAAACAAGTTTATCCTGTTAAATCATAAACATAACAAACCCTATCAGCAATCTATGACAAAGAACAGTTTGAAAACTAACCTCAATATGAGCTTGTCCCAATCTCAAAGCCGAATTGATCAAATTTGAAACAAGAATACCTCTTTGTCTTTCATCGCGCCGTAAGCAAGAAAACCTTGAATCCCAACTTCGTAACCTCTTCATAAAGCTTCAAATCGACTCTATTGGAGGTGCCATAGCCTTGTCAACCCACTTCTCAAACTCCACACCATCAAAAACCTCTAACCTACAAAATTCCACCAAGAACCCATCTCGTAATTCAATCAATTTCATAACTACCCATCTCCCATGCTCAAATGGATTTCCTTGCATCAATAAGGCAAAAGGGTTAATTTTACGCTTTATCCCTTAAACTATCACCAATTTTTCTAATTTATCCCTAAATTATTAATTTATCTATTTAGTCTTTAAAGTTTATAATTTCAGTTCATATGAGACGATTGGAAAAATCAGTAGCAATTGACACCTAATTTGATGGGTAAAAAAATCATTTCATAATTTGAACAAATTAAAGCATACCATTGAACATTGATTTATGTTGTCCGGATTGTAAATGTCAAAGCATCCGACTCAAAACCAATTGACAAGGGCTTTTCAAGTATATTAACCAAGCTTGGTTGGGTTATAGAGACATTGGACAGGTCTAACAAGAATATTCTCCTTTTGCCTATCAAATTAGGCTTCAACGGTACATGAAGTTGTACAATTGTTTTCAATCAAATCACATAAACCTAAATAATAAATTTTGGGTACTAAATAAATAAAAGTGATAATTGAGGATTAAAAAAAATATTGTAGTTTAGGGATAAAGGCAAAATCAACTGCCAAATCAAGAATTAAATTTGAAAATTAGAAATTGCATTTAGTTCATTCTTTATCAACATTTAAGCAAAGGTTTGGATGGAGGGAAAAGAAAAGTGCAGAAAAAAAGTGAATCAAACACAACCCAAAAGCATAGCTAATGCAATTAAATCGAAAATTTAAGAAAATCAAGAACATTACCCAAAACCATGATCAAGATAGTAAGGAAGATTCAAAGCAGAGTCTCATCGATATCAAATACCCAAACATCATTCGTGATCTTCACCAAATTCAACGCTCTTCGCATACTCTAGAGCCTCTTTCAATCTAATATAGAAGCATAGAAATCAAGTAATGACATCTCCATAGAAGACAAAGAAACAGCAAAGTGAAAGCAATTAAAGGAATGTGATATGACAGAACCGATGTTAATTTTGAACGAGAACAAATATCAGATATTCATTCTTTACGGTTACGGTTTTGAAATCAAAGCCCCATAGGCACAACTATCTTGGGTGGCTATGGATATTAATTTTGACTGATAAAAAATAATAATAACAGATATTCAGTGGTTAGAGTTTTGAAATCAAAGCACCAATGGCACATTTAGATGAAGCTTAGAGTCAGCAACAAACCTGAACGACGGAAAAGAGTTCTCGAAAAAATTCGATTTGACTGGAAGGGAAGGGAAAAGACGATGACTAGGTCTTTGGTCACAAACCCATGGTGGAAACGTCCAGAGAGTGAGAGCTATGAAGAAGATGTCGACATGGTCAAGCCCTGACGCCGACGCAGGCCGGTGGTCATTGGAAGCTTCACTATGGCGAAGAGAAGAGGGGAGAAGAGCCAACAAGAGGGCCAAACACGATCGATTCAATTTTGTTTCTTCTAACCGCTACACCGGTTGCCTATTTGAGAGTTAAATTATTTAAGTAATTTAGTTATGACCGTTATGAGGTAATATGGTATAAATAAATAATCAATATAACTAAGTCATGAGTCAATATGATAGTGGTTATGACTAATATGATATTGGTTATGATATAAAATCATATAAGTTCATAACTAAATGTATGGTACATCAAAATGTACCATAGCATCACCCATGCTAGAGACTCATCGTACATGTTTGTACCATAAATTTATTGATGTGGCAAGGGAATTGGGCTCTTAATGATGAGATGTGTAAAGACCATTTTCAATGGTTATTCAAATTTATTATCAAATTTGAATTTGGTAAAAAAAGACTTTTTTTTTTTTGATCGGCATAAAAAAAAAAAAAGACTTTTGCTCCAGCGGTTTCATCAAATAATATGATTTTACTTTTCTTTCATCAAAATGAGGATCAATGTGCCTTTTATCAAATTACTGTTCATTGTCATTGTCGGATATCCCCCTAGATGACCACCTCAGGGCAAAATTTTGTGAAAAAATTGCACTGGCCAGTCATCAAATTGAGAATCAATCTACCTTTCATCAAATCACTGTTCATTGTCGTTGCCAGATGTCCACCCGAATGTCCTCCTGGATGACCATCTCAAGGCAAAAAATTGTGAAAAAATTACACTGGCCAGTCGACCAACTCAAGGCAAAAAAAAAAAAAAATTTACGCTGACCGGACATCCGCTCGGTCGTCCTCCCAGTCGACCGGTGGTCTGATAAAACTCCAAAAACCTCCGTTAGAGCATTTGATATCAAATGAAGCTTTTACTCAAATTTGATGAAAAAATTGATGTACCTTTGGAGATGCACTAACGGGATCAAAAGTTGACACCTATACTAACATATTATTGTGGGTAGAATTATGAAATTTTTAAGAGTTTTAAATATTTTCATATACGCCATGACTTCATAATTAATATTTTTTTATAAAAAATCTCAGGACAGTAATTTCTCCAATTATACATACTCAATAAATTAAGAAAATGCTGTTTATACAGAACAAAAATCTATTTATTAACTTTTAAAAATCAAGAAATTTAGAAAGTTTATATTAGTAATTTGAAACTCTTAGGCGAAAGTAATTCTACCTTAATATTTATATGTAGCCAGGGCAGGCCTGGGGGGGGGCTGGCAAGGCTACCTTGGCTTCCGAATTTTGTCTGAAAAATAGGTATAAAATAAGAATTTGGAACCTTTAGGTGAAAAATCACTTTACAATAATCAACAATGATTCATCCCCCTTTTAGGACCCCTTGACCCCCTCTCTCATTGGTCCCCTTTTCTTTTTCTTTTCTTTTTTTTTCCTGCTCCTCCAATCACCTATTGCCACGTGGCAAAGGGGGGGGGAGGGGGGTAAAGGGAGTGACCCCCAAAGGGAGTCCCAACCTTTATTCTTACCTTAATATTTATATGTAGCTAGGGCAGGCCTAGGGGGGGCTAGCAAGGTTGCCTTGGCCTCGGAATTTTGTCTGAAAAATAGGTATAAAATAATAATTTGAAGATTAATGCTTGAGAGTTTTAAAAAAGAAGCATTAGGGAAGTACTAATGAAGTGGTTCTTTATTTAATGTGATGGTTGTCTTTTATATTTTTTTTTTCTTTTATTTTTTATATTTTTCAACTTATTAAAATTATTAGTGATAAAATTTTTTAATAGTCTTTATCATTGCTGCAATTTGAAACTTGCAGGTGAAATGTCACTTTACCTAAATATTTATATGTAGCCAGGGCAGGCTTCGGCGAGGCTAGCAAGGTTTCCTTGGCTTCGGAATTTTGTCTAAAAAATAGGTATAAAATAATAATTTGAAACTTTTAGGTGAAATGTCACTTTACCTTAATATGTATATATGTCTCCAGGGCAGGCCTAGGGGAGGCTAGCAAGGCTGCCTTGGCTTCGGAATTTTGTCTGAAAATAGGTATAAAATAATAATTTGAAACTTCCTGGTGATATGTCACTTAAGGAGATGTTTGACATGACTTAAATAAGTGTATTTTTTATTTTTTTATAAAAAAATATATAAAAAAATAAAGAAGTGATGTGATGATAAAAAAATAAAAAATATATACTTATTTTAAGTAGCCAAACTTGGCCTTAATATTTATATCTAGCCAGGGCAGGCCTGGGCGAGGCTAGCAAGGCTGCCTTGGCTACGGAATTTTGTCTAAAAATAGGTCTAAAAATGATTTTAATTTTTAGGTTAAGTTTGGTTCATTGAAATAAAAATGCATGAAATAATATTTCATCAAAATATTTATTCTCACGCGCTTTTACTAAAAATAATTAAAAAAATATTATAAATGAAATCATCATTCATCATTATTAAGGAATAGTCATTTTATATATAGATTAAGGAATAATCATTTTATTTTATTCAATTTCATTCCGGTAAACCGAACCTACATTATAATATAAATAGTATAAAAATAAAGTTTTACTCAAAAATAAATTAAAATGGTGAATTATTTAAACATAATGGGTGATTGTTCATCAAATGTATGAATTATTTATAAAATATTATTGACTATACCAATTAAAATTGATCAAATTTTACATTCAATCAGCCACAATAGATTAAAAAAAATGTGAATAAATTAAAATTGTCCAAAATCTATATTAATAATTACGATTTAAAAATATGTTAATTGTAAAAATAATATGAAATTTCTTAAAAATATATAATATTATAATTATCGTCAAAAACAAACTACACATTATTTATTGACTAATACAATATTTAAAAAAATTAAATTTATCACTTAATATTTTAAATGATTTTGGTACCAAGAGTAAAAGATGCTCTTGAATCTTTGATTACAGTTAGGAATATAATCGGTTCGGTACGGTCGGTATTTAGGTAAAAAAATTTACTGAATCAATAATATCGGTTTTATTATTTTGAGCCCCCATACATACTACTTCTCCCATCAATTAGACCAAGACCGAACCGATTGAAACGGTTCGGTTCAATGTGGTTTAATCGGTTTAGGACCTTTCAAACTTAAACCACTTTTTACTATAGTTACTAATCTATATAAAAATATTAAATTAGTTATTTGTCCACTATTTCAAAGATATCCAATCCATCTATTTAATAAATACTTTTCAATTCCTAGCTTAACAAAAATACAAAAAATAAAATAAAAAATATTAAAGCTTCAAGAATAATGAGTTTGAATTAAGATTATATATAATAAGAGTTTACAAACTTAGGTCATAGAGATGATACTGTTAATAATTTATTAATATCATTATATTATATATATTATAGAAATACAGTATATGTTGAAGCGGTTTCGCTTTAATTCGGTAGATAAGGTGTTTGAATTGATACCAAACCAAAAACTGAAAAAATAAAATTAAAAAACCACACAAACTGATTCTTATTAAAAAAAACAGACCAAATATAGCTGATTCGGTCTAATTTAATCAGTTTGGTTAATTTTTTCAATTTTTCTTACATCCTTAATTACAATAAACGATCTTTTGGTTGGCTCTAATGAGATCTAGTTTGTTGTGAGGAGTTATTGGTTGGTCTGGGGCACCAAGTGCTCTAACGATATTGTGATTGGTAGAAGGGATGGAGTTCACGAATTTGTGTTGTGTAATTGAAGAGCATAAAAGGATATAGTGAACTAAAATTAATAAATGACATAATGACGTAACGATCCTAGGCCAACTAATAATTTTTTATTTGTAGCAATGAACGATACTCTTGATCCTTGATTACAATATTTTTTAAATCAACGAAAACAAATTTAAAAAATAAAAAAATAAAAAGCTAAGATTATGTTGAATATGCTCACAACGAATGTAATTCAAAAATCAAAGTTGGTGGGTTCAGACAGATTTATACGAGTTTTGTACTAAAATAATTCAATTAAAACTTTGATAACGTTTATATTTATTATTTATATTTATAAAAAAATTTAAAACTATAAATAAAAACTCATTTGATTTCTGTTTTCATTTTTAAAAAATTGTAAACAGTTTACAAAATTTTTTATAGAAAAGTTAGTTTCTTTTTCTATTTTTTTTTCTTTTCATTTCTTTTTCTCTCCTCTACTCTTTTCAACTACCACCCATTGTTCTCCCGTCCCAATCTATCTCGTCCCTGACTCAATTTTATTTATTAAATATATTTTTATATATATAATATTCATATAATTTAATTTTTTAATATAATAAAACTAAAATATTATACTTAATATTCACTCTGTTTGGTTATGATTTTTAAGATTTACTTTTCAGAAAATTGAATTTTTTTGTTTTTTTTATTTTTTTATTTTTACTAAATTTTTTTAATATTTTAAGCAATTTTTTTTTTTAAAATTTTTGATACACCTAATGTAAATATACTTAAAAAGTATAATATTTGTGAAAAAATATTTTAAAAATTCACTAAATACTAGAAATACAAAAAAAAAAAAAAATGAAAATTCAATACATTTTTCTTATTCTTGTGTATTTATTAATTTTTTAAAATATTTTTTTACAAATATTTTACTTTTTAGATACATCTAAGTAAAGTGCATATAAAAAAGTAAAAAAATTGCTTAAGATTTTAAAAATATTCACTAAAAACAAAAAATAAAAAACTCAATTTTTAAAAAATTAAATTCAGAAAATTGAAACCAAACACACTGATCCATTCATTTTCACTCATTTATTTATCATATTTCATCTTTTAACTCTCATTAATTACAAATTATTATCTATAATATATTATATTACCTTTAATTTTTATCTATAAGCTACACAACTAACATATATCCCCGCCCAATAAAATATTTTTTTGGGGGAGGGGGAAGATGAACAAATCCGCCTAGACTCACCTTGTTGCCATTCCTTCTCATCAAGTTATCGCTACCATCACTAACATCCATCAATCATCTTTGGTCACCACATCTCTCAACCGCTAACCACCTTCCATTGCTACCGTGGCAAACACTTTCAGAATTACCTCCTGCCAACCTCAGCCACCATCTCCAACCGCCGACAATCATTTCCAAGAGTCTCAAATTTCAATTGTTTTCAAAATAAAATTTTAAAATACTTATGTACCAAACATGTTTTTTATTTTGTTTTTTGAAAATAAACATAAACATATTTAATATTTTTGTAAACAAAAAATAGTAAAATGTAAACTTTGTCAAACGATACTTAATAAATGAGTTTAAATAAATTGGGTTAAATTGGGTATAGATTGAACAAATCAATTTGATTAATTCGTTTATTTTATTGAATTCTTTTTCTAATGGATGTAAATTTTTCTTTAAAAATGGTTTTTTACACAACTACAATTTCTTTCAAAAATAATTTTTCTTTAATGATTATAATTTAAATTTAAAAAGACAATTATTGGTTAAGTAATGACCGAAATATTTACATAAAAAGAATTTAATATGATTTACTTGTTAATAAGGTGGTTCCTTTATTATTTACAATTTTTTTTTCCCTGTATTAATATAAGTTTTTGTTTTACCAACATTATATCAAACCGGTGTTCAGTTTTTTATCAAATAGTATTAATATAAATATTTGTTTTACCAATTTTACATAAAACAACGGGTACTTTGGCCAAATAGTTCAATTTCCATGCTTTGTCATTCCGCACAGGTTTGATTCCTGGCATTGATTTCTCTTTATACGGCGACGACGGGAAGTGTGGGGTTGGAGTCACTATATAGTATAAGGGTTTTATAGATTAATTTTTTTTGTCCTTGGAATAAAATTTTTGTTGTAAAAAAATATAGAAACTAATTTTTGTCGTAAGGTAGTCCTGGAAAGTAAAAGAAAAGATTTTTAGTAATAAAATTTTAAAAATATTGTTAGAAAACAGAACAATTTGGTGCCAAAAGGATTATTTTGAGACAAAAAATTTGGTCCCTAAGGCTCTGTCTAGTTCATGGATTTGAAAGGAATTTAGAAAAAGAAATAACAAATGTGCATGAAATGTAATTATATTTTATTCACATTGTACTGACATTTTTATTTTATTTTCTAAATTCCTACCAAATTACAGCAGAAATGATAGTAATTCCTTATTAAATGTCTAATTTTGTCACTAAACTATAACAATGACACTTTTGGCAATTAAAATATTAAATTCTTAAAAGTAATGTTGTCTATAAATTTTATTTCTAAAATCTTAATTTGTTGTAATAATTTAATAATGATGGCAGGACATGATAATGGATTTTTTTTCTAATATGGCAGTTGGCTGCGGCAACGGCCGTGACGAAAATAGAGTGGTGCTGTGCAGGTGGAGGATCATTCTGGTGGAGTGGCAGCTGCGGTAGTTGAAGGTGGAGTGGCGGGACAATAGTGATAAATATGGTTTAAATAAGTACTGATCATGTCCAACTCAATTGGGTTGGCAAGGTCCAATCCATTTAAGTCTATATAATTGGACGGGTTAAAACGAATTTTAAATAGATATGATTGGATGGATTCGTAGGTTGGGGTTGAGTTTATCACATCTCACAAAATAGATTTTTTAAAATCATTATTAACGTACTCATTATGCTTTATATCCTCCTCAAGGAGTATTTACCAATTAGTCCTATTAACTAAACTTATTTACTTATAGGTCCTAACTAATAAATTTAACAAAGATAAAATAAGAGAGTGATAAATTTATCACTAAAAATTTATTTATAAAAACAAAGAGACCCATAAATTTATCACTATAAATTTATTCATAAAATAAAAGAGATAAATTTATCTTTATCACTTAATAAATTTATCAATAGGACTTAATGGGTAATAAGTCTCCAAAGTAGGACCTATTGGGTAATAAGTCTCTAAAATAGACCTATTGGTAGTTTACTCAAAAAAAAAAAAAGAGTAAAAAGGGTGAAATGCGTGAATTATACAAAATAATTCAACATGTCTGGTGTCGGGTAGATTGATAGAAAAAGGGTAAATTACACGTATCTCTTCTGAAATTTGAAAATATATATATATATATATTTTTGAAATAATTACATTGAGGTTTTTTTGTTATTTTAATTTATATAATACTTAATTAATTAATTAATTATTTATTATTATCAATAATTTGTTAGTTATACGGATGACATTTTTTTATTATCTCTTTTATACTAAAATATATATTTTATATTGTTTATTTTGTATTTTTATGATATCTGTGTTAGTTTGATACATTTAATCTTATTAAAAAAAATTAATATAATTATATTAAAATTATAAAATTTAATATAGTTTTTTAAAATTTCAAAAAAAGTCATTATAATTTATCCGTAAAATATTGTCTTGTTTTGATTGTTTGGGCAAGAGATGCGGGAAGAGAAGTAAGGAGGGCACTAATGCATGCACGAGGTGATTGAGCGATTTTATTTTATTTTTATTATTTTAAAGATCAACAAAGAAGTAATATATTTATTACTAATAATCATTCAACAACTAGGTGCTGAGAGGAGAAAACAAATATGATATTAAACTTTGCCACAACATTTAATGCTTTATTGAATAAACTATAATAAAGTCACATTCATAAAAATTATAACTTATTATCGATTGCCACTGTCTTTATTGATATGAAATATACCCACTTACCATTATTGTAGTAGCGTAAGGTAAACAATAATGGACTAAAAATTGTAGTATACCCACTTACCATTATTGTAGTAGCGTAAGGTAAACAATAATGGACTAAAAATTGTAGTATACCCACTTACCATTATTGTAGTAGTGTAAGGTATATATTTGATTGACTGGGCTAAAAATTGTGTTGACACATGTTTTTCACGAGGATCACACAGTAGGTTTTGCAAAGTAGGTAGAAATTGGAAACTATGATTTAAATTCGATTTCTCCAAACCCTATTTTTTCAATTTCTTTCATGCTTTTGTTTTTGTTTTTATTTTTATTTTTATTTTTCTTCTGCTTATTTTTTCTTGATGTGCTCTAAAGTGAAAGGGAACATCACTCTCTCATTCCTCTCTCTGGGGTTTGAGAAGTGGACACAGCATGGGATTCTTTGATTCTTTTTTTTGGTATGATTTGGCTAGAATCTTCTTGTAACACGACACAATTTTGATAAACGAATAAGACATAGAGATATGGCTCAAACGATTCGCGGTGGATAAGAACTAAGAGAACCTCTCAAATATAATTTTATTTTTTGTGAGGAGTCTTATCTTCTAATAAAGTTATTAGTGTAAAAAACTCATCCAAAAAAAGTGACGTGTTGTTCAGATTCAATTTTTATATGATAAAATTTGCACTTAAAATAATTTTAAATTACATAATTTTTTTGAACATATTTTAATAAATTTTCTAAATTTCTAACATTGATGCCATATAATAGACTCATCATGTAACTCAATTATTTACCATTGGGTTTTGTTGCATTGTGTGGTCAGAGCTATGCTGAATTCAAATGTTTCAGCAAATGAGCAATTTATTCTTAAATTACATTTACCATTTATTTTATTAATATATGATCCAACATAACTGATACTTTTAACAATTTTATTTTTTCACATAAAGGCTAGGTTGACATCTCCTAAAAAGTCAAAAAATTAAAAAGTTACTATCCTATTTAAGTTATATCATCTTATTTAAGTCACATCACCTCTACCACATCACTTCAAATCCAATCCATATTTTATAAAAAGTAAAAATTTACTTATTTAGAACATCTCAAATAACCCCTTAGGAGCTCATTTGGAAAGTTATTTAAAAGTCAACTTTTAACTTTTAACTTATTTTGAATCACAACATCTCTCATATTTTTTACTCAAAAAAAAATAAAAATAAATTAAAATCTAACTTTTAACTAATTTGTCAAAACATCCCTAAATATCTATTTGATAAATCCCATAATGCCCCGACAATTTGAATAGTAAGCGAAGGTGAACCCCAGCTAAAAGACCGTTTATAGTGGCTTCATTTCAATCCCAAAAAAGTTGGGATGCTGGTTCACAAAAGCAAAAGCAACTTTTAAGCAAACAAAAGCATGCTCTCCTAACATGTAAGCTTTATGTTGTTGCAAACATTTTTATTTTTTATTTTTTATTTTAATTTTAATTTCATGAACTATTCTTCCTTCATCTGCTACATCCTTTTGATTTAATTTATTTATATTTACATATAGTAAAGAATGTATACACTTTGCACAATCCTCTGTTTTTATTATTTTGTTTTGGTTAACAAATTTTATTTTTATTGATTTTGTTTTGACAGAATTTCCACTAATTTTATGAGATATGGTGCCCAGTTCAAGAGTTCAAGATCATGTCTCCCTTCATTTAGACAATAAGCTTACTCACCTATCTCATAGGCACTGCGAATGTAATATCTACAAAGTATATGATCGACTTCGCAGGCAAAATGAAAAGGCTTACGAACCAGAAATACTGGCAATAGGCCCATATCACCACCATAAAGCCAACACAAGGATGGAAGAACACAAGCTATGGAATTTGCAACAACTTCTTAAACGAAGAAATGAGACGAGCGTGATAGGTACATCGAGCTATGAGAGATTTGCAAGAAAGAGCACGGGATGTTATGCACTCAGAAGCCTTAATGAAGACGAGTTTGTGGTAATGATGCTTCTCGATTTGCTTTTATCATTGAGTTATTTCGCAAATTCACCATCACAAGTATGCAAGATGTGCATGACCGTTTGTTCAAAATAGAGTGGATCCACCCTATCATATGGCGCGATTTATTGCTATTTGAAAATCAACTTCCCTTCTTTATCCTCGTACAAATGTTTGAAATGACCAAAATTCCAGACCCCCGAGACAATATCATTGATTTAGCATATCGCTCAGTCCTGAAAAGATTTCAACACCTTCCTCTTTAGTTTTACCCCATGATGTGAAGCATGTTCTTGACCTAGCATACCTTGTAACCTCTCATTCGTTTGCAAAACTGCTCGCGGAAAGAAATTATGGAAAGAAGAAAAAGAGATGGGAATTCATACATTGTGCCACAGAGCTACACGAGGCGGGGATTAGATTCAAGAAGGCTAATCATAGTACCCCTTTGCTCGATATAAAGTTTGAAAATGGGACACTGCAAATCCCACAATTCCCGGTTGAAGAGAAGACCGAGTGCCTTTTTAGAAACATAATTGCGCACGAGCAGCATCTTCAAGATTCGAACCCTAAATATGTCATGGATTATTTGACTTTCATGCTTTGCCTCATCAACTCGTCCAAGGATGTCAGCTTGCTCCGTCGTAATGGAATTATCAATAATATGTTAGGCGACGATGAAGCTATTTGCGCCATGTTTACCAAAGCCTCTACTTGTGTCTTTGTGTCTCGCGATGGCTTCTGTTACTCCGAAGTTTTCAATGATATCAATGAGCATTGTAGACGGCGTTGGAACATATGGACTGCAAAATTAAGGCATAATTACTTCAATAGTCCATGGACAATCATTTCGTTTCTGGGTGCTGTTGTGTTGCTTCTACTCACTTTGACGCAGACAGTTTTACCATGTTTCCTTTCTTTCATAAATCCTTTCTTTCATAAATGTTGAACCAAGTTATTGTTCTTGATTAATGAAAGAAACTGTTGTGTTTGTAAGATTGATCAATAGATTATTTACAATTGGGTTGTTTGAAAAGTTGCATAGGAAATTCTTCCATCCACTAGTAAGATACTAACTCACTCGCCTGGACAAATTTTCTGCTGGGTCTTTCAGAAAGAGAGCAATGAGGAGATGGCGGGAACAAGCGAGAAGAACGAGACCGGTTAATTTTGGACAAATTACATCGCTAGTTCTTGTACATTATTTTTGTGTTATTTAGTCTCTGTAATTTCAATGCATGTCTTATGCTTTTATAATCAAAATTATAAAGTTGTTTAACTGAATGAGTTAATTTCAACTAACTTAATAATCAGTTTCTTTTAAAAAATCCTAATCAATGTTATTGAATCAAATTGACACAATCTAAAATTAATGATCAAAATAAAATTAATTAAAATTACGAAGATAAAAATAATATAAAAGGCAAAATATAGAGACTGTCTCCACTTCAAAAAATGTGAAAACTAACTTTTGACAGTCAAACAATGTGTGACTCTCTGTTAGTAGGAAACACGAATGGGGCTTGATTTTTCTTATATAGAAAGTGCAAAAGACAAGCCAAGCACATTCAATCAATATGGGGTAGGCACTTATAGTGAATTTTTTTCTAATTCGATTAATGTGTGCTTCTTAAAATAATTTTCTAACGCCATCAGCAATCATACCGTGCTTCTAAAATAATTTTCTAACTCCGCTAACCATACCGGTTGTAAACTAAGTCATGCAGTATATGCATTGTTAATGAGGTAGTGGTAGTGGACCAATTTGCTCTTTTTAATTGGTGGCACATGAATATTCATGGTGGAGTTTTTATAGCCAATCAGGTCAAAAGGGTTCTATTTTAAAGCTGGATTTTGGCCCCGTTTGGTAGAACTGTGGGAAAGTGATTATAACTTATAGCTTAATAGCTTATGGCTTATAGCTGTGAACATAAGTTGATTTTTGACTTATAAATTAAGCTTCTCCTCTCCCACTCAAAGAATAAGTTGATTTTTGACTTACAAAAAACTGTAAGTTGTATTATTAAGCTGAACCAAACACATCAAAATAACTTAAATTAAGCTAAAAGTTGAAATAAACTAAAAATAAGTCTTACCAAACAGGGCCTTTGAAAATACATATATGATAGTATGGAATAAAATAAAAGAATGTCTGAGTTCAGATTTACTGTCACCGTGTTAAGATTATATATTTAGATAAATATTTAAAATAATAAATAAAATATAATAATATTTCATCTATATTTTTCTCTTTCTTTTCAAATTCAATCACCTTCAAACGAGTTGATTTGGTGGAAGACTTACTTTTAAAGTCATGAAACATTACTTTAATTATACCGAAAAGTGTTTTTGAGGAATGAGTATTTTATTACTAAAACCAAGAAAAAAATGTCACTCAATTACATTGGAAAGTGAAGAGTAAATTGACTTGAAGTACTCAAAAAGATTAGGGTTTCTATAAAGTGATCTATGCCCTCTCACTTTCTGATTCATGTATATATGATTCGTATGAAATAAACTCTTCTAACTATTGGAAATATAAGGGATCACACTAATGCTAGAGAGGGGAAAATGAATTCTTTGTTGGAAGAACAAACTCAATTTGAATTTGAAGATGATGAATTCGAGACCAGAGCATTCAAAAGTGAATAAGAGAAGTTCAAAATGAAGAAAAAAATGGAAGCAGCTGGAAGGAAGAGGAAGCTCTATTGATAAAGCTTAAGAAGGAAGACACATTGTAGTGCGCGCACACATTTGTGAACTCTATAAATAGATAGGTTGTGTGGTTGTTTTAGAAAGAGTGGGAGAAGAAATATAATTTCCAGGAAGAAACATAACATCTCTAGGAGTGGGAGAGCAACAATATCAGGAGTGGGAGATTTCTAAGAGAGTAGAGACTGTATGAGAGTTTACAGAGATATTTGCTTTGTTTTGTATAATTTGTTTGAGTTTGAATAAATAGAATGTTTATTCAATTGTATTCCTCTCTTTGTGAATCACCACAACTAAATTCTAGAGAAGAGAAAAAGTTGTCAGAGCATTCAAGAGTAAAGAGGAGGAGTTCAAAATGAAGAAGAAAATGGAAGCAGTTGAAAGGAAGAGGTAGCTTCAAAGAAGCTCCATTGATAAAGCTTAAGGGAGGAAGACACACTGTAGCGCGCACAAACACGTTTGTGAAATTTATAAATAGATAGGTTGTGTGATTATTTTAGATAGAGTGGGGAAAGAAATGTAATCTCTAGAGAAAAACATTATATCTCCAAGAGTAGGAGAACAACATCTCCAGGAGTGGGAGATTTCTAAGAAGGCAAAGAGTTTGAGAGTTAACAGATAATTTGCTTTGTTTTGTATAATTTGCTTGAGTTTGAATAAAATGAATGTTTATTCAATTAATTCCTCTCTTTGTATACCATCACAACTGGTATGCACTACTCTTCCACTTTCAACATTCTTAACTCTCAATATTTGATTCCACTTGCTTAGAACACTTAGATACATGAGGTATTTATATACTCTAATGGACAAACTAAGAAACCAATACATCTTATACATCCAATGTACCATACAAGAATCTTTCTAGATATATTCCTTCTAGGAATACATGAATTTCAAAAATACATGAATATTGACAATACATAAATAGTTACTTCTAAAAATATGTAAATTAATTGAACTAAAATCATGTTTATTATTTCTAACGCTCAAGAGTATAAACACCATATAGTTTAATGGAGAAGGAAGTGAAGCTTCACTTTGACAAGTTCTATTTTCTTGTAGTCAGAGAGCCTTTCTTTTTTTTTTTTTTTTTTATTAAATAAATTACACTAACCTTCCTTGAGATTTGAAAAAATACAACCAACCCCATACTTGTAACATAATTTACACTAACTACTCTTTTATTGTGTCCTTCTCTTATTTTTGTTTTTTTATTTTGGAATATTTATTTGTTACATACAGGGAGTCGTAGTAGCAGGTGGAGAAGATAGACCATGGATGAAAAGACACTTAAAAGTGTTAGACTTATTTATTTTGATGATTTATTTAATTATGTTTTAATTTATTTGAAAGAGAAAAATAGAATCCAAAATTAATTTTGATGATTTATTTAATTATATTTTAATTTATTTGAAAAAGAAAAATAGAATCCAAAATTTATTTTGATGATTTATTTAATTATGTTTTAAATCTAAAATTTATTTTTATGATTTATTTAATTATGTTTTAATTTATTTGAAAGAGAAATATAGAATCAAAATTTATTTTGTCCCATTATTTCTCACCTAAACCTTTATCCTAAATGTTGTTAGAATGTATTTAATATTTGATTAAATCAGGAGTTCAAATAGCCTAAAACAGAGGTTCAAACAGCCCAGCACAGCAGCAGGCAAAAAGGTTCAAATGGAAGATATTTAAATTAGTAATGATAGAATGAAAGAAATTTAAATTAGTAATGACTGAGTACAACGGCTATAAACGGCTATAAATTTAAATGAATACAATGGCTATAAATGGCTATAAGTTTCACTATATATACCAAAGTCTCTAATGTAAAAAAGTTACAATAAATTAGAAAATATTCTTTGATCTATAATCACTCGCATCTATTCTCTCAAAAATTCTCTCGAGAAGTGTTATTTAATTTTTGTTTACATCCTCTTCGTAAATTATACATCGAGACGATAGCTTTAAGCTTATCTTTCCTGTGAGGTTTACAAAAACCAAAGCTTCATTTTGTATATCCATCCGGGAGAGATATTTATTATAAGCTTTTCCGAAAGAAAAAAATACCATTTCATCTTGTAAAAGTATTGCAAACACTGTGTTCTTAAAATCTTGAGAGTGATTGTGATTCACCTAAGATTTGCAAGGGTTAGGGCTTGTGAAGTCTGTGTAAAATCTATGAAAAATTGCTCCATGTTTATGAGGTTGTTAGAACCCTTGTGAAGCTAGAAGATAGTGAAAAATCTCTAGTAAAGCTTCAGGAGTGGATGTAGGCTTGGTTGAAGTCGAACCACTATAAATCTGTTTGTCTCCTTTTCCCTAATCTCTTTACTTTCCTACTACTGCTATAGCTATCTAATATTCATGTGTTAATCATTTGATTTACCATGTATGTTAGTTATATTTCATTGTTATTTTGCTTGATCATTTATTGCTAAGTTCATCATTGTGCTTGTTAATAATTTGTTGTACTAGTAGTTAATTTTATTGGGATATTATTAATTTTAATTTGTAGAAACCTAATTCACCCCCTTTAGGTTGCTTTTTGGGTAACACTGGCATTAGAGCCTGGGGCTCTTGTTTAAATTTAACAATCTTGAGTTTTTGATCCATAACAACTATATATTATACTTACTCTCAGAGGGACAAGCTAGTAATAGGCCACCTCTTTGATGGTAGTAATTACATTTATTGGAAAGAAAAATGACTTTGTATCTTCAAGCTACCAATTATGCTTTCAGGCTCATTATCACTAAAGGTCCTAAAATCCCTTCCAAGGTAGTAGACCATATCAGTGTGCCTAAACTTGAGGATGAATTTGATTAGCGTGATTATAAACTCCTTCAAGCTAATGTTAAAAAGCTTATTCTTGTGTGTGGACTAGATGCAAATGAGTACAATAGAATTTCTGGATGTATTATCATAAAGAGATTGGGGATAACCTTGAAACCATCTATGAGGGAACTAGCCAAATAAAGGAGTCTAAGATTGACATGCTTATTCATGATAATGAACTCTTTACTATGGGATCATTTGAATCTATTTCTGAGATGTTTTATAAATTTACTAATATTATTAATGCTCTAAAAATCTCTTGGTAAATCTTATAATCGATGGTGAGCTTGTGAGAAAAATACTTAGGTCTTTGCCAAATGAATGGAAGCTAAGGTTACAGCCTATCCAAGAAACAAAAGACGAATAAAATTGGGCATTGAAGAACTCCTAGGCTCACTAATGGCTCATGAACTTTCAATGATGGATGGCAAAGAAATGAAGCCATTTGGGAAGAAAATGATGGAGTAGCCAACCTGTTTTATAGCTCTTGGAGAAGAAGAATTCACTTAAGATGAGATAATTTCTAATTATGTAGAATTTGAAAGTGCTTTCAATGAATTACATGACATATTTAGAAATGTTTGTGTTGAGAATTTAAATTAAAGAAATTAGTTACTTTTTTCAAATGATGTAGATGTTTTAAAAATATAAAATGCTACTTTGAAAAAATGACTTTACGCCTATTGCCAATGAGAAAACATTTTGAAAAACAATGTTGAGGATTTAAACAAAACTCTTGAAAATTTTGTAAAAGGAAAAGAAAACCTCAACAAGCTTCTTGGAAATAAAAATGTGTTTTTGACAAAGTAGGCATTAGTTTTGATCCTCCTAAACATTTTATGAGATTAAATGTTCTTGAGACTAATCTCTATGGACCCAAGAAAGTATGGATACCAAGAAAAAATCAAGATATTTGTAGGTAGAATCTCAAAGAACACCAAAGACTTAGAGGAAATGCACAACAAGAGTGTTCAATCTAAAGAGCAAAATCATTCTCACAAGAAGAAGAAGAATGATGAAATGAAAATCACGTAAGATGAACAATAGCGGTAATGTATAGGTGAAGATTCCAAAGAGGTAAATGAAGGTATAACTCCTAACACACCTTTAAGCTTAAAGTTCTATATTCTTAAGGTGTGATTTGTGTATAATAGGTTGTGTCTAATCATTGCTTCCATGTAACCTAATTGTACTAAGTTTGCTAAGTCATGTTCTCGCTAGTTTCTTTCAAACCTTCATTGAACTCAAAATGAGAATTATATTATTTTGATGAATGCATATTATAATATGAATGATTCATGTATTCATTAACATTGTATATCATGTCATCCATTGCTATGAAAAGAGATAAGAAATGATAAATATTTTTTGTGAGCATACTTTTCACATCTTATATATGACTTCATACTAATATGTTAATTCCTTTTTTAGTCATATCTTTGTAGAATCAATTTTGATGTCATAGCATGTTTTTGAGATGTATACTATCTATATTTTGAATTGTACATTTATGATCTCAAGAATATGCTCAATATGAAAATTTAATGCTTATATGCTTTACATTGAATATTTGAATGAGTTATGAAATTAGATTATGATCCATCAACAATGTCTAAATGAAAAAAGTATCATACATCTGTAGAGATATTGCATATATCCTATTGAATATCTTTTGAATATGGATTATATTGGCATACATCTCATGAAATGCTTTTGATTGATAAATTGTTGAATTAATTGTTTATAGCATTTATCTTGTGTTCCACATTGAGTAAAATGTTTTATCACACTTGAGTATGTGGATTGAATTGATGAAAATGCCGCTTGATAATGTTATGTGATTAAATGAGATTGTTGCATCATTTTTTAATAAAACAAAGAGCATAACACTATTTTCTTATGCATATTATGCTATGTGCTACAACTTGAAAATTCTGAAAAATAGCATTCCAAACTCTTGTTTAATCATTGAATTATTTTTCACTTTTTGAGTTTGTGATAAGAAGTGATTTGTGCTGTATTTTTATTGAATAATAGTGATTGTTCTATGAATGCTATATTTACACAAATCACATTAGAAAAGGGTGGCACCAACTTAGGGGGAGAAATCATTTTGCTAACATACTTGTTAAACCCTTTTGAGATGAACTCCTCATGAAAAGAAAATTGAAGATTGAAAAGGTTCCATCTCTTGAACCTAACGATGCTCATATACTCTCTTAAGCTTTTGAGGTAAAAATTCTATCTTATATCCTTTGAGCTAATACTGTTATTACTTTGATATGAAAAAGATTGATTATGCTTCATATGATTTACAAGATATACTCTTTGATGATGCTCTTGCCTAAAAATCATGTCTATGCTTAAAATGTGTGTCTCATTCTTGACCTTGGAACTTCTCCTTATTGCACCCATGGCATTTATCTAAACTTGATGCTACATTGATATGGAAACATTTATATCAAATGGAATGCTCTCAAGTCCTTCTATATATTTATTCTCCTTAACAATTTTACCATATTCTCAATCGTAATTTTTTTTAGTTCTCGATCTTGAGGTAAAATTAATCTCGGTATACATTGATTTTTTTTTTTTAAACCTCATGGCATTTTTTTTTTACAATAACATTAAAACAACAACAACGTCACATTAAGTTTAATTACTTCTGGTATTATTTTATTTTATTTTTTTATTTTGCTATTAGGCTTAATTTCTTTTATTTTTATTTTTTTCTCATTATTATTTTTTGTTTTAAAGCATTTAATTTTCTTATTTTTTTTGCTTTTTCATTTTATTTTTCAGTACTTAAACATAAAAACAAAAACAAATCAAAATACAAATATTTACATTAAAAAAAAAAACAAAAACAAAAAAACACCCTTCATTTTTTTTTTTTTTTATGCCCATACACGATTAAACTAAAACATATTTCAAAAAAAAAAAAAAAACAAAATGAACCCTTCATTTTTTTTTTTTTCCCAAGACATACCGACCTCACTCTACTCGCCTTCTTTTCCACCACTCTTCTTTCTTTTTATCACCTTGGGCGACGCTTGACGCCCCGCCTCAGAGCTTACATCCGGGAGCGTAGCACTCGGGCCGACTCATCAAAGTCAAGAACGACGTTGCTCCAAATCACCGGCCATGAAGGTGGTCTTCCATTTGCTTTTTATTTTTGGCCTTCAAGTTCAAGCATACTTTTATCTCTCAAGCTTCCGAGAGATCCTGTATAGCGCGCTTAGAGCAGAGAGTTGGGTGTTGACCGGGATGGAGCAGAGCCTCACCTGGCCCGCTCACAGACGGTGAGCTAATTTTGTAGGACTGCAGTCACCGCTCTATACAAATACATCAATGTGAAATGATTTGCCAATGTCCGATTGAAATGCCATTATTTGCCAATCAACATCATAGGAAGGTTGGGAAGAGTCGGAGCCGAGGCACCCGGCAGCAGCACGCTTATAGGATCATTTAGGCCGTCGAAAGAGAGTAAGGAGACGATGAGGCCATGAAGTAGCAGAGAGAGATGTAATTCGACATGAGGGTCAAGCGCAAATTTTTTCAGCTTCGGGCTTCACCTCTCGTTTCGCCTCTCGAGGAAGAAGCAAGATCAAGAGAATGATGAAGAAGAGATAGAAGAGAGTGAGGTGAAGAAGACGGAAGCAAGTACGTGTGATTAAGAAGAAGGTTGAAGAGAAGAAGACAAGGATAGGAGATAAAGCCGAGGCGAGCTAGCGCAAGAACGAGGCGAGCATGCAGCCGCTTGTTGCCGGCATTAATGAAGTTAAAAGCCAAGCTCAAAAGTAAAAAAAGCAGAGAGAGATCGCTGAGAGTTGTATGTGTGTATATGTATATATATATATATATATATGTTATGATTATCTATTTTGATGCCATTTATCTATCATCATTTTCCTCCTCCTCCTCCCTCCCTCCAAGAGATTTTTAACCCATGATTTCTTTTGAAAATGTCACAGGGAGAAAACTTATGATGTTATGATGTTGTGTATTATGGTATTATTTTGAAAACTAATCTAATGATTATGCATTTATAGTTTGATATCTTAGTCTCATATCATGTCTCTAATTAAATCTTATTTATTACACATGTGCTAATGTAGACACCCCATTTTTTGACCGTCTCTAAGACTTGGGCGCCCATCGATTGGATCATTCGATGGTGCAAAGCTATGCTATGCAAAGGTTCATTTCTTCTAAGAAGGCAGAGAGTCAAATCCCAACTCACACCCTCTTTTTTGGACCAAAAGATTTTAGACCTTAAAACCATCTCTTTCAAAATATTTTTGAAAGAAGTTTATACCGGGTCAGTCTGAGGCTCGCAGATTTTCGCTAAATGTTGCGCTTTAAATCGACAAAGGACAAAGTGAATGAATGAAAGAGAGGTGAACTTTGAAAAAAATCTTTAAACATCTTGTTTAGAGGTTTGGAGTTGAAGAAAAGAGGAGTGGAGGGAAGAAACCTAGTTGAGGAAGAAGTTGGGCATGAATCGTTAAGAGAGAGACTAGCGCCTTATAAATCAAAGCCTATCCACTTGTATACTTGGATTTCAAAGCTTATGAGGCTACCACCATTGAAGAATACTTCCTGTGGCTTCATTTTAATTCAAGAATCTCCCAAACCGAGGCTAGATAAGGGAGATATGGGTTGGTTGAAGTTAGGCATCAATCAAGTTGGACCGAAATCAGCAGCAAATTTCACTAAAAGAGGGATATCTCTTAGCACACACTTGGAATTCTTGATGTGAGACTTCCACCATTGGAAATTAGACTTCTGGGGCTTTTAGTTTAGGGTTCAATAATGACCTAAAACGAGTCCATATGAAGGAGTTATGCTTGGTTGAAGTCGGGACCATAAATTCAGATTTTTTGCCATCGGTCATTCGCGGGAGGTGCGCTCGCCACAATGGAGCTTGCTAATGGCTATAGCTCGGGCTAAAGTGATCCTTATCACCCAAAATTAGTAGCTGGTCGGCCAATAAAGGAAGCAGTGGTGTCGGCTACTCAAGATCGCTGGTCGCCAGCGAATGTCCGTAAAGCTCTAATTTGAAGATATTTTGCCCTCAAATTGCCTTCCAAATGCTCCAAATTTATCTCTAGAGAGTAATCACATATTTCGACCAAGGTTTCATTTTTGCTATATATGAAGGCCATATCTCATATATTGAAAAGGTCAACATTTTTGGGAGCCTCTCTCTCTCTATCTCACTCTCTCTCTCTCTCTCTAATTTTGTGAGCAAAATTCTAGCCTCTCTCTTCTGAAGTTTTCTCCTTCCTATATTGTGCTTAGAAGTGAGAATTTCCTTTTTAGACTTTGCAAAGAGACCCTAGACCAAAATAATTCTATCTTGTTGTTGAGGTTCATGGAGGTCCCATTTGAGCTTCCTCAAAGTTGAAGGTTTTCACCAGATTTGCACTTGTTTTGTCAGCTGCAGCTTCAAGGGTAAGCACTTGTCCCTTTAAAGCTTTGTTTTGTACGCTCGGTTTTGGCCACCTTTGCAAAATGTTTTTGGCTTGGTTTTGAATTGAAGAAAACTCTATTTTTCAGTCCTAAAAATGGTGGTTTAAGCCCTTTTTGAGTTTGAGGTGGTCCACCTTCTTGTCTCCACCCTTCTTGTCTCTTTTGCTTGTTAAGCTTTTGTGCTATCTTTCTAAGGCTTTCAAACCAAACTTTTTGGCCCTTTTTTTAACAATGAAACTTAGAGGTTTTTCAGCTGACAAAACCATGTTTTGAGATCCAAATGGGAGGGGGTGGCTTCCTCTTTGTCTCTCCATGCCATGCCTTGTTAGGGGCATTACAAAGTAGCATGTTTTTGTGGCTTATGTTAGCTTAGTTCAAACATGTTTTTGGCTATATTTTAACATGTTTAAACTCTGTTTTGGGCTGGTTGAGCACCTCTTGTTTGCCTCACACTTGTAGTGTAATTCTTGCTCATTAGCCTAGCATGCCTAATGAGTTAGCCTTATTATTCTAGCATGTTTGGTTCCACTACAAAGACATGTTTTTAATCATATTTTAACATGCTTTAACTCTATTTTGGGTGGTCTTGGTCATACATGCTTTGCTTTTGTATAGCTATAGTGTAAATGGCCTTAACTAGCTTTTGAGTTTTAAGACCCCTAGCATGCTTTGCTTGTGATGTTTCCATGATATGGCATGATTTAGCATATGATTTCAAGAGCATATATCTTTTCCTAACTCTTGCATGTGTCACCCTTCATTGATTCTAAGAGCGTTTTTGTGCCTTGCTTTTGGCAGCCAACATGCGCATGATTTTCTTGCCTTTTGTGCCTAAGTTTTGAATAATGATTAGGCCACTGATTTGGCATGTTTTAGGTCTGTCCATAGGCTGATTTGGTCATTTGAGCTTTGTATTGCATATAATCTAGTGTTGTGTCTTTCACTAGTTTCAATGCTTTTGACTCTTAACGTGTTGTATGGTTTAAGTTTTACATGATTTTAAGTCATTTAGCATGTCATTTCTAAAAGGCTTTAAATATATGCCATTGCACTCCATTGTTTCACTTCCTTTCATTTGCTTTGAAAGTGGTCTCAAGCCCTTGTTGGCTTTGGAGCATGGAATTGAGGCTCTCATGCCTAATGGTTTTGATTTCTCTTGAGGGTTTCTACTAACCAAAAGCATGAGGCTTCTTTCTTATGCTCAAGGTGTCTGGTGGCTTAGGGCCATCTTTTCCCATTAGGAAGATTTGCACATTGGACTTAATTCAATTTGAAGAATGGTTTGGTAATGTAAAATGTAAACAAGAATTGAGTAAAGTAAAACTTGTGCAAGATAAAGCATATTGTTTTTTACTGTGCATGTGTTTGGATCTGGACGTTAATCCAAAACACGTAGAAAATGTGGGATGTTTTATACTCCATGATGAAACGGCTTTCACACTTTTTTAAGAATATCGGGCCCCCTTGATTTTTGTGTGCATGATAGGGTGTGGAGGCCTTCTTCGAGTCTAATGTGCGATTC